>CAXBUK010000017.1:0-342500 GCA_963978885.1 Nemotelus pantherinus
TGCTTTCTTCATACGAAATGAAGTGGTGAATGAAGCAATATAGATTTTCGCGCCAGGTCGTTTGCTCTTGTAGATTTTTGTGTTGAATTTTTTGAAGGTGTGGAAAACACCCAAATAAAGGGGAATGCAGCATACAAGGAAGTAAAGTAATGAGTAGAATGAAGTTATCCAACTTCAACATAATGCTGTGAGTGCGTAATGCAATTTTCGCGCCCCAAACAGCGATCGTGTTTGTAAGTGAATTTTATATGAGAATAGGGCTGCTTTGTAGCTTAAAAGCCATGTAACGATCTTTGAGAACAAAGATCGCATTGAAAAATAATAAAACAAATAAGAATCTAAACTGCGAATTGAATAGAATAGACTTTGAATATTTGTTTATTTCGATATTTTTGTTATTTGAACTAGAGATGATCAAAATATTTGCGCCCCTTCTCATCTGCGCCCGGCGCAGCTGCTCCATTAGCTCCAGAGGAAGATCCGGCCCTGTTTTGACCCCGTATAAAAAGCGACGCAGCCTCGGATCGATGGGGACTTTTGACATTTTGTTCAACATGCCAGTATCAAGGTTCACACCAAAATTGAGCCTTCCCCTAATTTTTCCGAAGCACCATGTTAGATTTCCCCGGACTACAAGTCAATTTTAAAGTTTGCTTGTGCTACTTTAAATCGTTCATTTACACCGGGTTTCATCGTTCGAACAATTTTCTTCACCTAAATGGCTGATACCACAAACTTAATGCCCCTACATGCTATCAAGCTTTCCCCGCCTATGAACAAAAGCAATGAATAAAAATGGCCATCGGGAGGTTTGACGCATGTTTTATTTTCGTGTTTTCATCAATTAAAAGTGTAAATGTTTGGATTGGTGGATAAACAGTGCGAAAGTAAAAGTGTTTTGCACCAATTACTCTTAGGATTTCGTTCTAAAATGTGTAATGTATTCAATTTAAACAAATACATCTATTTCTAGCGAATTTAGTATAGAAAGCTTTCGACTCGTGGAAAGAAATGGTTGCTTAATGTGTGCAAGTAACATTTTCGACCTCCCCTTACAAAATAACATCAAATTTCATTCAGAAAATTTGATTAATTTTGAAATTTGTGCCCCATGTGACACATATTTTATCTTCCCCACCATTCCCACTAACCCGCAAATCGGCCATGTTGACAACAATAGAAATGTATGGAAATGTATGTTTACATAGAGAGTTTACAGCGCAGAAGGTTATAGTGTGCGGCATTGAAGGGAAAGCTTTTTTGCAGAGAGTAAATTGCATATGTAGTAAAATTACTTAATTCACGTATGGGTTCATGGATTATGATTGAGTGTCCATTCTTTATATGGCTATGGTCAAATCATTATTTAAGTATTATCGAGGTAAGTTCTTCAATCATTCTTGCTATGAGTGTTGATAAGTTCGGACGGATTTCCTTAGGTCACGTTGTTGAAGGACCCCAAGGTTTACGAGGGATTTAATCTAACAGCAGATGGTGACTATGATATCAAATCCAAGCGTTTGAAAAGACTTGCTGAACCGATTGACAACAACGATGCTGCAACAAAACATTATATTGATACACATTTAACAATGTCCCGCAATGAAGCAAACGACTTCTATACAAAGATTGATCAATCAAATTCTAAACAATTCACTGAAATACGAAAGCTTATTGCAGATCAGAGTAAACTATCACAATCTATGATTGTTGATATTAGTGATAAAGTTAGGCAGATTTATATCATCAGGCTGAAACACAACAGCTGATCAACGATCAGTATGAGCTTATCAAGCAGCAGAACGAGCAATAAGAAAAGCGGATAGCTGATATGCATTCTAGTAGTAAGGAGAGAATTGAGCAAGTTTATATAAACATAATGGTAGAAATGACAAAACTTTACACTCAAATAAGCGATAAAAAACGAGCGTGATGTGTAAAACTCACATTGTTGACGAGTTTCACAGGCCCGCAAGAAAAAATTTCATAAGGCGGCATGTAATAATAAAAGGATTGAATGATCTATGGCCAGCTGATCTAGTTGAAATGGGCACTTACCGATCTGAAAACGGTGGATATTCATTTTTACTTATCGTAATTGATACTTTCTCAAAATATGCTTGGGCCATACTAATCAAAAACAAAACTGGAATAGGAGTCAAAAACGCCATGCATTTTTTTTCAATAGTAGCGGTGGTAGAGTGCCGAAGAACCTTCAAACAGATGATGTAAAAGAATTTTTCAACCGAATCTTTCAGCATCTGATTGAAAAATATAATATTAATCACTACTCAACACTTAGCATTAAAAAAGCATCGATTGTGAACTCTAAAAAATCTGGTTTGGCGATAATTCAGTGCAAATGGTATATATCAATGGGTTAAAAACGTGAAGGCTTTAACAAACAGTACAATAAAACTATGCATCGTACGATAAAGATGCGGCCTATTGACGTCAACAAATCAAATGAATCCAGCTTACTATCGTCAGCTTTCAACCATACTAAAACTTATGGATGGCCGAAACATAAGGTTGGCGAGCATGTTCGCATCAGTAAATACAAGCATCTGTTTGAGAAGGGCTACACACCAAACTGGACAACTGAAATATTTAAAATTCGTCGAGTGCAGCTCACGAATCCAGTAGCATACTTACTTGACGACTACCAAGGAAACCTGTTTCTATGAATTGGTGCTGAGCAAAACAAAATACCCAAATGATTTCCTAGTGGAAAAAGTTTTGAAGGCGAAAGGATCCAAAGTCTACGTCAAATGGCTAGGAATTACAATAGAACACAATTCATGGATAAATAAGAATGATTTATTGTAATAATTTTGTTGAAATTATTTACAATAAACATTATTTTTTCTTCTAATGCTACATATATTTATTTATTAAACTATTGCCCCATGCTAATGTACTACAAGAATTAGGTATAATGAATCTTTTATCATCGTCGCCTGATAGGCTTACTTTATTAACTAATCTAGTATAAATAAGATAAGCATCTTCAGCATCATCATATCTGAACAAATACATTTTGCTAAACATTTTAACTTTATTATTTTGAGCACATTTAAGAAAGTCTGATGGTTCTATTTCTCTATTTACGGCAGATTTATTTTATTCCCTTTATCTTTTTAATGCATGATTCATCGGTAACTATTCAATAAGATTTGGCTTTAGTGCCAATGAATCCTGTAACGGGAGCTAGAGGGCTTTAACCCTCAAATTTCCCCAGCATTTTTTTGTTTGCATGAGGAATATGATATGGATTATCTATATCATAATTGCTTGTATTAAATAAGTTAATGTTATTTTTAATGTCTTCATAAATATCGGATGTTCCAATATCATAGATGAATGAGTCTGTGTCCATATAAAGAAGTTACGCCCGATCTTTATATTTATTTTGAATAAAATTGTAATAAAAATCGTACATGAGTGTTTAAGATAAATCAAGAATTTCGAACGCAGTATATATAGGCTTTTTATATTTGACATTCACTCGATTCATTTGAATCAAAACCAAATTCTCATTGATTTCTTTACTACTGTGAAAGTAGGGCCTACTAATATAATAATTTGCTCCTTTTTTCTTGCCGATGTTTTCCCAATAGGTCAAAACTTTTACATCAACATGCTTGTCCACGTTTTCCATCGTTTTACCAAAAACGCTGTTGTTCATTAATTTATAAAAGTCTTTTCGAAATCAGTTGCGGCTTTTGTACGCATTTCGGTATATTAGCATTTTGTGAGTAAATTCTAATGCCTGGTTTATCTTTTCTATTTTAAGCCCGGATCTTAAACACTGTTTTAAATTTCTATAATGAACAATATAATTCTGTTTATCAGATTCAGTTGCCAACAATTTGTTGTATTTTGAAGTTTTAAGAGGGAGAACTTGATTTTCTGGGCGAAATGGGAGATCATTATGAGCTGAATGGAGTTCTACCGGATAATGTAAGTCAACAGACAAAATGACACCCTTAGAAGCATCGCCTTCAATACTCATTACATCCAAGCGCTCAATTTCATGGCTATTTGGCCATGGCTATTTGGCCACCCGTAAAGATTATTCGCATCCACATACAAAATGTAGTTACTAGCAAGATTTGAGTCATATTTAGAGGTGTATTTGTTATTTGCCCTTGCATGTCTCTTACTGCATTGATCTAGCCCACCCTTTATCACACGCTTTACAAACTGGTTCATGTCAATATCGGTCAGCAGTTCCAGCTAGACTTTAGTGCTTTTCAGCATACTATCCCAACTAAGTGAGGGCGCAGTGAAATAATGAGCCGAATCAAGTTTATAGGTCTGCAAGCATATATTTCTCAACTCCTCAAATATATCTGTCAGTAGCAGCACATCTGTGATCAGGTATATATCCGAAAATTGGCCTTAAGTTTGGCAGTTGAATTTTCTCCAAACATTTTGAGCGTGGTCATGCTCTGCGTCGGTGATGCCGCTATTTTGCAATGTGCTCTAAAATGCTGATTGAGATGGCAAAGACGGCAACATTAACTTTATCGAAACAATCAATGTACTCATATGAAAAAACACCTTTCTTAACGACAACTTCAAGCAGCTAATTGTCGTGATGATATCGACGGGTTTCGAAAAATTTGTCTTTGCTGAGGTTTTGGGGAAGTTGGTCTAAACTACAGCTCATGAATCGGTATGAGTCGATAAACCTTAACGCAATATTTTGTTCATCGATCCTCATGTATTTCGTGAAGGAAATATATTTCTCTTTATTTTTGGGAATGACACTGATATTATCAGAATCTCCTCCAAAGTTTGGAAATATGAAGTGGGCATCATAGCCACTCAAGTTATGAGAAACAATTGGAATGAACTTGGGTACTCTATTTATTTATTATTTATTAATCCCTTGCGCTACAGATACAATTCCACTTACAGCGTCAAAAAAGCAAAAAAAAAAAGAATGAAACATAAAAAAGTAAAAGAAATAACAAAAATAATTCACTAATTTGAAAACTAAAATTAGGACTAAGGTAAATAGCAATTCAATGTAACATTTTCAATGCATGCTTGAATTGTGAGAACGATTGCGGAAGAGGACCAAGCTTAAGGGCATTATGCGTTCTAGGTACACGCAGCAAAGGAGAATGGAAATATACTTCCGTATGAGCGAACGGAACAGAGAAAACCTCCAATGATCGACTAGGACGACTGGATTCACGTCTGGTTATCTGGGAACTAAGATCCGACAAAAAAATGCCTTTGCAAAGTTTGAAGAGAAAACATTCATCGAGGAACACTCTCCGATATTGCAACGAGGACATACGAAGGAGGGAAAGCCGAGAGGAGTAGGGACAATAGGAGATATTGAATTTGAAAAGAAGCGAGCGAGTGAACCTGCGCTGAACAGATTCTATGGCGTCAGATAAATATAGAAAGCGCGGAGTCCAGATTTGGCACGCATATTCTAGAATACTGCGTACTAAGGAGACAAATAAATGAAAACAGGAGGAAATATTGGTGAACATATACGAAGAACGCAAGACAAATCCAGCAATCCTAGAGGCTCTGGACATTATATTCATGACATGAAGATCAAATCTTAATTTAGAGTCAAATACCACACCCAGGTCTCTAAAATGCTCGACAACTGACAGGGAAATACCAGACACAGAATAAGAAAACACGTGTGGAGTATTTTTATATGCGAAAGACATCTGATGGCATTTCAAAATGTTCAGTGGTAAGAAGTTGTCTTGACACCACAGATTAAGAGCAAACAAGTCAGCTTGCAATTGATGAAAATCGTTCGCAGACTTGATTGCTCTGTATAGTTTTAGGTCATCTGCATATAAGAGACATGGAGAATTGATAACAGAAGGAAGGTCATTGACAAACAAGATAAAAAGTAAGGGACCTTGGATAGAACCTTGAGGAGCTCCGGATGTGGGAAATATAGGAAAGGAAATGGAACCATTAAAAGTAACTCTGCAGGGACGACTATGAAGATAAGAGGAAAACCAGGAGAGGAGGGGACCAAAAACACCGAAACCATTAAGTTTGAGGAGAAGCAGGTTGTGGTTCACAGAATCAAAAGCCTTCGAAAAGTCAGTGTAAATTACATCAACTTGACGTTGACAATCGAAAGCAAAGGCTACAAAATTAGTGAACTCCATAAGGTTGGTTGAAGTAGAGCGACCCTTGATGAAACCATGCTGCTCAGTAGCAAGTAAGGGCTGTAGAGAAGGATACATTTTATTGTAGACAAGACGTTCAAGGATTTTACTGAAACAGCAGAGGAGTGATATAGGACGATAATTGGAAACAACGGAAGGATCACCAGATTTGAAAATTGGGAAAATATTGGCGGATTTCCATAAAGAAGGGAATACACCAGAAGTAAGGCTAATGTTGAAAAGGATAGCTAAAGGAACACAGAGTGAGGATGAGAGGGATTTGACAAGGATATTAGGAATACCATCAGGACTGGAACTGGCATTGGAATTTAAGGTATGCAAAAGGATTTCAACTTCCAAGGGATTAGTACTAAACATAGATAAATCAGGATAGGTACGGGAGACACTGGGAGCTACCGAGGTATTCAGTGGGTTTTTCTTAAAGGAGGAGGAAAAATAGGCAGCAAACAAATCACAAATAGCCTGAGGAGTAGAAGCAGCAACATCACCAAGAGACATAGAATCAGGAACTGAAGATCTGGATTTTAGAGAACGGATGTAGGACCAACAGGATTTAGATTGATTAGAACAAATTGAAGCCTCAATGTTTGAAAAGTAATCACGCATGGCAAAGAAGATTGCAGTTTTTACATGCTGCACCTCAAAATTCGCCTGTAAGATGACAATGGTCTCGTACTTCCTGAATTTCCGGACCAACTTTTTGCCCACATATATGACAAGATATAGAGGATAGAAACTGTGTTTCCTCTGCAGCTGTTATTTGCATAGGCTTATTGTTTTGTTAAGATTTTGATTATATTCTTAACATTGCGCTGCAGCCTAGCCAAGAAAACATCAACACATCCTTCCCCCTGAAATATTTCTGATTTGTTATGAGATGAATCATAACTACATTTGATATAATATGCAAAGCTGAATGGTAAGTGCTGATGAGTGCTCTCTGTGAATGGGCTTTCAGGGCAAGGAGAACATTTATGAATTCGTTGTAATATTGCTTCAAAACCTGCATAGACTATGAAAGGGACTTTGAGCTGTTTGCCGAAATTTTCGAATTTCAATAATTTATCATCGTCTGTTGGTAGAATTGTGCGGATTTTATTGCAATCAGGCTCAATATGTTTATTATATCGCTTTATAGTTGTGAATTTTATGAGACAACCATTACATAAATATGATCTATGCTCGTGGTGGGACAATCCACTTCTCACCAATCGGCTGTTTTTTTATCCAGCAGTAATGACCATTAGTACCACTATCGTTCTCAATATAGAGTAAATTTATGTGTTGCTCTTGTCTATTTTTAGAATAATAAAATGGGCCAATAATGGAACCGTCCTTCCATCCATAAACGTTGAGACTTATCCCATTCTTTTGCTCAACAATGGACATATCGTTTAAACAAATCAGCTAACTAACACCCTCCAAGTTTAAAACACTTGAATAAGATTGGTTTGAGCTAATGTGGTCGCAATCTCGTGCAGGAGGATATAAAGCTGAAACAATCGCATAAACAAAACATGCATCATCAGGATTTTTAATATTTACACATGAGTAGATAAGCTATGAGAGTTCTAGCGCAATTTCCTGTGTATTTTTAAAGGGGCCTCTAAATTCTCAAAAGTGTGTATAAAATTTATAGAAAGAGATAGCATTATATAGGTTGCTCTATTTGCCTCTCTGTCACTCTCACACATGAAAATCGGCATGGTGTCATAGAAGAACCTCTTTAACTCCGCCCCCAACTTGAAACCGTCCCTCCCTCTAGGTTCAAGAATAACTAACCGCTGCATTATGCAATGTTGCGAAATACCCACACCTATTTCACTTCAAATTTATTAAAATAAAATTAGACATTTCGTATTGACTTGAATGGCGAACAAACTAAAGGCTAAAACCTGCTACCAGGTGATCAGATTCTATCTCAAGCAATCAGAATTCAATAGCGGAATCATGATCTTTACAAATCCAAACGAATGACAATCTCCTTATACAAAACTCTTGTGCAGATATTAAGAAAAACATGTTTTTACCTGTTTATTTAGCTGAAACGTTGCTTCTCCGAAGCGTACGTTGCATTTATAGCAATTTATGAATGGACGACAATTTCGCATGCATAATTTTCCTTTAACGATATAACTAAGGCGAACAGTCAATGTGTGTTATGAATATGAGTTAAAAGAAACGGTAAGAGAAGATTATTATTTTATATGACGTCAGGGAATCTCTTGAATATCTTGATTCGATGTTGGTTATTTGCAGGTGCTTGAGATGTGTCTGATTGTATCTTTCATGCATAAGCACGTTGGACTCTGTGTTTGTAAATTAATACAGTAATAAATACATATGAACAAAAATATACGAATCTAGATGAAATTGATTGCATTCATAGCAACTATTACTCAATTGAGTTACTGCAAATTTTGTGCTTCTGTTATTATAGTATTAGGCTGGCCATAGAAAGGAAGTATTTATAATTATTAAATTTATAGAATTTTGTAGATTAATGCAATTAATAAGTAAATGTATTCTCAAAACACATATAAACTTTGTATTTTACACTTTTAATTATTAACTGGAAGCTTATAAATAGCATACATCATCCTAAATCAAATCATTCAACAAGTACTTGCCGTGCGATACAGTTCATACACTGCTATAAACAATAATAAAGTATTAAATATGAATGTGAAAAATTTAGTTGAAGACCTGCAAACTGTATTTATCAATGCTAAAAATAACCGCGAATTAATAAGTGCCGTACAAAAAAAGCTTAGTAACTCTTTACGTTAGCTCAATAATTCTTTGAGGCAGACCAACAACGTGAGTAAAAAGACTCAACTGATGACAGCTATAGGTATATTAAAAGGAATGCGCATACAACTAAAAGCGCAAAACTTATTGTCAGGAGGTGGACACAACACATTAACACATAAAGAGCCAAAGAAGTTCCTTAAGGACTGTGTTGGACTCTTTCAACGCCGCATAAATAACGCGCTTAAGAAGGAAGCCACTCTCAAAGTCAACACCGTCTTCTGTGCAGAATTAAAGATCGCGCGAGGTGATGAGGAGATATTTGAATTTAAGTATATGAACACAAAGAATGCCCCCATCTACCGTGATACAAATATAAATGCTTGGTTTGAGCAAAACATTCAAGAACCAGTTTTGAAAAAACTGGAGGAGTTCCAGGAAAAAGAAAGTGGGTGGGCGTTATCAGCTATTATTAATTTAAGTTTAGAAACGTCTTAAAGACCTTTTCGAAAGCTTTAGTGTACATAATTTTAAAATGAATCGTGTGGCTGCATTGCTTGTTTGCTCCGTTTACTACTTCTTGAGCAAGGACGGCGTTAGGTCTTACAACTTAGGCTTGGACAATTTGCTATTATATGTCCCTTTGTCAAACAATTAATACAGAACCTATTGCGTTTAACGGTTTCAAACTTTTTATCATAATTCATGTCACCGAAAGTGGAACATTGGCGAATTTGGTGGCAAGCTTTACAAACTATACAACTTTGAGTCATTTGAGCTACGTAGTTCTGCAAATTGTGAGGTGGGAGCATACTAGTATTTTTTGGAACTCTTATTCAGTCTCTTCCTGCAGCTTCCAATGCTCGAAATCTACGTTGCGAGAATTCGAAAAAATCAGTTAATGAAGGAAGTGTTGCCTTTTGTACATGTTCCTGTTCCCATTGTTATCTTGTGGACGGAGGTAACCTTTGCGTGATTATATGCACCAACATAGCATGTCATAAATTTTCTATCCCCATGTTTTCAATGGCCTGAACACATTCCATCGTTTTATCAAGCAAACTTTTAAGAGAAGATCTGACTTATTAGCATTTGAAATGGAAAACAAACGTTTAAATTGCGTGCTCAATAAAACATTCACGTTATCATACCTGTCGTTTAATACACGCCATGCAATGTGGTAGTTTGCTTCAGTGACTGCATATTGACGAAGCAGTCCTTCAGCTTCCCCGGACAGACTTCACTTCAAATAGTGCAGCTTTTGCACATTAGACATGTTTGTGCGATTGTGGATGAGGGATTGAAACAAATCACGAAACGGTATCCATGAGACATAATTACCATGGAACTTTGGCAAAGAAATACGAGGTAGCTTAATATTTTCAAAATGTGGATCCGATTCCTGTGCTCCGTGGTTCAAAACTGTCTCTCTTTCTTGTCCATTTTTTCCATCCTGAATGATTTCTGAATTCATCTGTTCTGCCGATCCTTTATCTGCTGTCTGCTGAATGCTGCCCACTGTTTAGCGATCGCTTTTCTTAAATGCTCTTCCACTACAGATGCGAACTTCAGCTGTACCTCGTCAAATTGAATACATACTTCATTCGAAAAATATTCTAAATAAAGTTCAATCTCATCTCCTTTTAACAACGATAGTATTTTGGAATGGTTTTTGTTTAAAAGATCATAACTAACTTTCAACCTTTCTTTGATCTTTTCACAATAAGAAACCGTTTTGCGAGTTGAGGAATCTTTCTTATAATTGGAGCGAAGCCTGTTCAATTGAATTAAGGCTAACTTTTGTTGCACAAATAAATTCTCCATTTTCAAGTAGACTAAATAAATGATACGTGGTGCACTTAATATATTGAAAATACTCCGACCACAAGCTCACAAGCTACTGCTTTGCAACACGGCCCAATGCAATATTTAATATAAAACCAATGCAATGTTAGCTGACAAAGTGCTTAATATAGCTCCGATTCCCAAATAAAACTCAAGCTCGCAGTTTATTGCTTAATCCAACGACAAAAAAATAGCCAAATATCACTTTCTACAGAATGCCCAATGAATTTTAAATAATGCCGAATAGAAATTTTAATTTATTCACAGATTGCCCGATTCACTCTCAAATTTACAAAAAATATGCTTGTATCTTGTAATTGCAATCAAATATAGGGACAAAAGTATATAGGTATACAGGATAAGAGGAAAAAAGGAACTGGACTTACCCCGGCTTACAATAACCACAATTAACAATCGAAAATTTCTCGTTTATACCCGAAATCGCGTCCGCGCTAATTTATTCAAATAATCACTATTGAATTCACTTCCATACTTTAATAGGATTTAAGTCACTTTTAAAAATTGTTTCTTTCAATTTGCACAAAACGAACTGAATTTTTCAATCACGATCCGGTTCGAAGAACCAAATGTTTTGTCTTTCTATATGCGAAAAATACCAAATCAAATGTTTTGTCTTTCACTTTCAAGAAAAAAACGCAAGAAAAACTATTCAAACGTTTATTCTTACTTCGATTATACAAAAACAATTCAAATATACGAAATGCGAAAAGTATAATGCGAAAAATACGAAAATTGCGAAAAATACGAAATGTAGCGAACGATATCAAATTTTTAACTAACAAAGAAGAGCATTTTAAACTTACTGATCTATTTCTTATAATGTAATGAAAATTTCGGTACTTGTTTAACTGTTTACTAAACTACTATAAACAGTCGTAATTTCATAATTGAATACAAGATTAATGCCTGACATCAGCTGACTGGAATTTCGCTGATTACTGGAATGGCTGGGAGATGTCGTGATGGCAGTCAGTCATCTGTCAACGAACAATCAGGTAAGTAAACAACATCAGAACCACGACTAATCGATTTTCTTTTTAGGCTGCTTCAACACTGTGGCAAAAGACATAGCTGTGTCTGTACAACCTATCTTATGTCTAATGGTGTCAGTATGACACGAGATTGACCATGAGACTTGAATGGTTGTCCGTGAATCGGGCATGGTAAACCATGAGACGATTGGTGTTATATCACTGCAGATGTGTGGGCACGAGCGTGTGACTTTTGATAACATGATGAATAAAAATAGAAAAATGCAGTCATGCATAGTGTCATGTTCAAATGTGCATCGAAAATGCTCCAAAAAGAAAGGTTCTATGCTAGTGCCGGTGTGTAACATATCTAGGCATTCATGGCAATGATCAGGTAAAATGGTATTTAAACAAAAAAAAACTCTAGCGCACCTGAACCGCTAGAAACACTAATGTTCGAAGAACAGTAGAAGAATCGTGCAGGTTTTGAGTGCATATTCTACCACAGGAGCTGCTTATTACGGCCAAACTGTTTCAAATGCCACGTTTTAGTTTGGTCTCAAGAATGCATTATAACTCATATGGTAGAAGGTTTCAGAGATTACCACTGGCATGGGTTTCAAAGTTTATGAAAGAAAAACACTTGTTAATTATATTCGATATCAGTTGCTTATTTCACCAAACTTTGAAAGCAGCATCTCATATAACATCAATGAAGAAAATGCTCAGTGCCTGCAGCACTGTAACTGAAGTTGGTGTTTGTGGCAGCGATCCGAAAAATTTGCAGAACTTAGGGAATTGAAACATCGGTTATTTATTTTCATTGTAAATGTTTCCGGTATGAATACTAACTGTAAGCATTTATTGATACAAAAGTAGCACAACCGACTTGTGCTGGCAACCTTTCACCAGTATCAAAGCCAAGAATATATCACATCAGCTTTACGTTGTCAAATTACATTTAAAGTTATAGCAGTATAAAGAAATTTAGGGTTACCTGCAGCAAGTTTTTTCAAATAATCGAAAGCTTAATATTTGCTGTTTATTGTCACTACAATATCATTCCCATTTGAAAATTCTACGATAAAACTGCTAAATAAAGATATTGCAAACAAACAAAAAACCAACAATAGCTGGCAACCCAATCAAGGCTTTTCAACCAAATTTGGCCTGAATAATGTTTATGACAGGTTCCATTAATTGTATGAAATTCGTATTGATTTCATGATTGCACTGGAAGTTATAGGGCCAAAAGTTTTATTTTCCTGAGAGAATTTTCAAAACCAAAGACACAAAAATTACCATAGCTGGCAGCACCAAATTTTTCGACCAAATTTCTATCAATCAGAGTTTAGAGTAAGGTGCAGCTACTGTGTCAATTTTATGAAAATCTGGTTACTAATTCACATTTCAGAAGGCAAAAAGTAGTTTTTTTTTCTTTGTAATTTTTCAAGATGGCACCACTGGCACAGAGTTGCCCACAATTCAAAATCGCTTCTATCAGACCTGGTTCTACTTAAGTCCAGTGCATTATGTAAATTTCAGTGGTATCTGATTATTGGTTCGTGAATTCCCGTGAACAGAAGTTTTTGATGCTACAAATATAGGTTAACTGGGAAAGGGTTACCGTTCTTGTCCGACATGAAATTTCCAAAGTTTTACTTTGAACGTGTAGATAAAGCACAAAATTTGTATACAGATTGGTTTTATTGTAAGAAACGGACATTTTTAGGATATTCGATGATTTGAATGTTGTCACTTCCAAATTTTTATTTTTTCAAATTTAAGACACAAAAATTATCATGGCTGGCAGCTCCAACCGAATTTTTCAACCAAATTTCTACCACACGGGGTTTCAAATAAGGTCTGGCTACTGTGTGAATTTCGTCAAAATCAAACGATTCAATCAGAATTTATAGGGCTAAAAGCAGTTATCATTTTTAGTGATTTTTCAAGATGGCACCACTGGCACAGAATCGCCCGCATTTCAAAATCACTTCTATCAGACCTGGTCCTATTTAAGATCAATACAGTCTGCAAATTTCAATTAATTCTGTTCATTGCATCGTGAGTTTCCGTGAACAGAAGTTTTTGATGCTAAAAATATAGGTAAATTCGGCAAGGGTTACCAGACGTGCCCGTTATACCATATCAAATTTTTTTTTTGGTCTATGTAAAAAAAGCACGAAATTTACATATAAGTGGGTTTTTTTTTGAAAGAGCGGCATTTTTTCAAGAGAGACGATGATTTGGAGGTTTTCACTTTCAGTGCCTGCCCTAGCTTCAGGGTAACCAGCACGCTCATCAAAAGCTACACAAATTTACAACTAAATAATACCAATATGTCCTGAAAATTTGGTAATGATTGAATAGCTCTGTCAAAAGTTACCGCAATTTAAAAATTTTCAATTTTTCCCGTTCTCTTTTTAGGCACCCAACGCACACATAGGGTTTAAAAAATTCCAAAACATTATCCGATTCACATGTAAAACACGTTCGAAATTTATTTTCTTAACTTTATTTTTGCAAAACTTATTTGTGTACGGAATAATAGGTATATTAAAAATATCACTAAAATGGCCGCCGGCGCCAAAGGGTTAAAGATTTTTAACTTTTTCTGAGACCTGGCACTATTCTGCATATACACCAATGTATCCTGAAAGTTTCAGTTCAATCGGATGGCGCGTTCCTAAGATTTTTTCACTGAAATTTTTTGATGATATATATATATATATATATATATATATATATATATATATATATATATATATATATATATATATATATATATATATATATATATATATATATATATATATATATATATATATATATATATATATATATATATATATATATATATATATATATATATATATATAGAATTATGAATTTTTGGCCAAAGTGATTTTAATACTAATGTTCTTCTTCGAACATTAGTAATAATGCATGTGGCTTCTAACACTTCGCTAAGCAGCGATAGTGACGTAATTTCCGGGTTATTTTTCGGTATTCTCAAAAACCAGGTTATTAAAATGTAAATTTTTATATGTGGTCAAATAACCATGGATCATGGATTTGACGACAGCGCATTGTGAAGAATACTAAAACAAACTCAATCGGTCACTCATCTGCACAGCATACGTTAATCGTGCCCAGTGTCGTCAATCGCTGAAATAAGACCCATCCATGTTGAAACAGCATCTTCAATATTTGCTGATAGAAATGATTGAAGATTGTTATTTAATTTTTGAATTTTGTTGATATCAAAATAAGAAGGTCATGACCGTTATTGATATTTTTATTAATTGAAAAATCCGTTCCGAAAAATGCATTATCAAATTTCAGAATGTCTGAAACAAAACCCTGAATATTTGATTTCCCTGTTTTCCCCCTGAAATTTTTAAAATATCCCTAAATCTAGGGTTCAATTCCCTTTTATGGCATAAATGATTACGGCCCATTCTTCTAGAAAACATTAACAGATAGCAATACCCGATTTTGAAAATTCAAACAATGCCTTCTAGAAGTACGGGCCGTCAGGCTACGTATTCGTTATCGCTGTGACGTAATAGTGAAAGGCCTTATCAACATTTCCACGAGGCAGTACGGATATATACGGAGATTTAACTTGCGGTTTTTTAGCTAAAATATGAAAAAAACGTTAGCATCGGGTGCGTAAAAGCATTGCAATAATAAAATTTAGTCATAACTTTCGTTTTGTGTCAATCCATTGTATTGAAAGTAAAATGACAAGAAACATCACATTACTTTATAATACCTAATAAACATTCCATTGCGAACTTTTCACACTGTACCGCATGAAACGCATTAGTTTTTGTTTAAGCTGCTCACTAGCACTTTTTCGCAGATCTCACTTTATTTTCACTTTATATACGGAGATTTCACTTGCAGCTTTTTAGTTAAAATATGAATAAAACGTTAGTTTTTTATGCGTAGATGCACTGCAATAATAATATTTAGTCATAACTTTCATTTTGTGTCAATCAAATGTATCGACAGTTAATCGACAAGAAACATTACATAACCTAGCAATAGTTGATACATATTTCGTAGAGAATTTTTCAATCTATACCGCTGGTACCATAAAAATGTTTGTTTAAGCTGCTCACCAGCACTGTTCCGTAAACTCAACATTCTTTTCACATCCCACACTTCAACACAACCTGTACAATTAATATTTTGCCATGGTCGGCCCATAAGCCTGTGTGTGTTTTTCGCGACATTTTGCGCTGTTATTGTGACGTCATGATTCAGTGTGTCGGCCCGTACTTCAAGAAAGCATTGATTGAAACAATGCCTTCTAGAAGAAAGATTCGTCATGCAGAATGATGAGGTCACAATTAGCGGGTAAAAGGTTGTCGAATATGCATATGTTTAATTGGACGTCCCCGGGAAAATTTTAATTGTACATGTTGTGTTAAAGTGAGTCAATGCCTTCTTGAAATACGGGCTGTCATGATACGTAATCGTTGTAGCTATGACGTCATTTTCTGCGGGAATTTTTTCATTTCCATCAGGCAGTGCCGATATACACAGAGATTTTACGAGCGGATTGTGTGTGGATACGTTGTTATAGCAATGTTTCGTCATAGCTTGCATTTGGTATCAATAATCTGTATCGACAGTAATTCAGCGCAAAACATCACATAACCTAACAGCTGAGAAAAATTTCAAAGCGAATTCTTCACATTGTGCTGCACGCACAGCATTAATTTTTCATAAAGCGGTTCACTTGCAGTGGTCCGCAGATTTTACTTTATTGTCATGTCTCTCACTTTAACACAGCCCGCACAATTTACGATTTCCCGTGGACGTCGAACAATATTGATTATAAAGTCATCCTTAGCGATACTAAATTATCGCCTTAAAAATGTTCGACCTTCATTACAACATTTCCGCAGAAATATGTAGCTTCACGCGCACAATTGAAAATATTTATTCGCGCCACACAGTTTGACACTTTTCAGTATTTTAATAATTCCAAACCCTACTGAAATTTACTCAAAGAGGAAAAATATTCAGTATTAAGTAAAACGGAGTACAACAACGGCTTCATAACAATACGTTTTAATTAATCGTAGTACGTGAACAGACCTACAGACAATGCCTTCAAGAAGTACAAAGCATGAGTTCATGCTACGTTATCGTTGTAGCTTTGACCTCATCTCTCCTGGGAATTTTGACATTTCAACCAAGTGGTACCGATACACACGGAAAAAACACGTACAGATTTTGAGCTTAAATATAAATAAAACGCAATATTTTTGTTTTTGAATGCGTTGTTATAATAATATTTAGTCATAGCTTGCATTTTGGCTAAATTTTTTCTCATTCTGCGGTCTCGCAGGACATGTAGGCAACACCTCACATACACAGTACGCACACCAAACCTCCACAAATTTGTTCGATTTATTATAGTTGGGGATGATCAGATTATAGCCGCATTTATATAAACTAGCCTTTTTAAATCAAACAACCGGTTTGATGTATGCGGCATATTCTCAATCAATTCTGTCGCTAGTAAATCGATACCAAGCATCACATTACCAAACAACAACTGAATCATATTTCGTAGCGAATTTTTCACTTTATTGCGCACGTGCCGCACTAATTTTTGCTTTAACTGTTCACTAGCACTATTTCGCAGATCTCACCTTATTTTCATCTTCCTCACTTTTTAATAGCACAACCTGCTTAATTTACGATTTTCCGCGGACAACCCTTTAGACTGCGTGTACGATTCGCGACACTTTGACAGCTTTCTCTGACATCATCATTCTGCATTACGACTAGTGCTGCCAGATACGCGTTGTAGCTTACCCCCAGACAAGTCTTGATCATTCTTTAAACTACCCTAAGTAGCGATAGTGTTGTAATTTCCGGGGCATTTTTGGGCATTCTCAAAAACCAGGTTATATGAATGAACATTTTTATATGTGGCCAAATGTCCCTGGACCATGGATTTGACGACAGCACATTGTGGAGAATACTAATAAAACTCAATCGGTCACTCAGTCGCTAAAGTAAAACACATCCATTTTGAAAAAGATTCACCAATATCCGCTGATAAAAATGATTGAAGATTGTTATTTAAGTTTTGAAGTTTTCGGTATCAAAATAAGATACACATGATATATTTCGATATAATAAAGAATTGAAAAATCCGTTCCGATAAATGCATTATTAAATTTTAGCATGCCTTAAACAAATGCCTGTTTCTCTTCTGAAATTTTTAAAATATCCCTAAATCTAGGGTTTAATTCCCTCATAAAGCAGCAATGATTACGGCCCATGCTTCTAGAACGCATTGACAGATAGCAAAACCCTATTTTGAAAACTGAAAGCCTTCTAGAAGAACGGCCCATCAGGCCACGTAATCTTTGTTGCTGTGACGTAATATTGAAAGGCCATTTTAACATATGCACGAGGCAGTGCCGATACATACGGAGATTTTACTTGCGGTTTTTAAGCTTAAATATGAATAAAACGTATGCTTTGGGTGCGTAAATGCATTGCAATAATAATATTTAGTCACAACTTTCATTTTGCGTCAATCAATTGTATCGAACGCAAATAGACAAAAAACACCACACAACCTTACAATAACTGATAAACATTCGGTAGCGAAATTTTCAAACTAAACTGCACGCACCACATTAATATTTGTTTACGCTGTTCACCAGCACTGTTCCGCAAACCTTACTTGATTTTCACATCTCCCAATTACCTTCTAGAAGAACGGGCTATCAGGCTACGTAATCGTGGTTGCTTTGACGTAATAGCGAATTGTCATTTAAACATTTCCACGAGGCAGTACCAATATATACGGAGATTTCACTTGCGGTTTATAAGCTTAAATATGAATAAAACGTATGCTTTGGGTGCGTAGATGCATCGCAATAATAATATTTAGTCACAACTTTCATTTTGCGTCAATCAATTGTATCGAACGCAAATAGACAAAAAACACCACACAACCTTACAATAACTGATAAACATTCCGTAGCAAAATTTTCAAACTAAACTGCACGCACCACATTAATATTTGTTTACGCTGTTCACCAGCGCTGTTCCGCAAACCTTACTTGATTTTCACATCTCCCAATTACCTTCTAGAAGAACGGGCTATCAGGCTAGGTAATCGTAGTTGCTTTAACGTAATAGCGAATTGTCATTTAAACATATCCACGAGGCAGTACCGATATATACGGAGATTTCACTTGTGGTTTATAAGCTTAAATATGAATAAAACGTATGCTTTGGGTACGTAGATGCATTGCAATAATAATATTTAGTCACAACTTTCATTTTGCGTCAATCAATTCAACACATCAAGCGGTCGTTTGCCCTGTCAACAACGTCAGTGTGGAGCTCCCCAGTGAATACGTATTTTTCGGCTACTTACTGTGACTTATCAGATCTTGTTAATCTTGACGGTTTTCTTAATTTCCGCGAGTGATTTGGTCATATTGTTTGCCTTCTCTCGGTGACTTATTTTTCTCCCTTTATTGTGCTTGTGTTTATTTTCTTATTGAGTGCGCGAGTACTGGTTTTTCTTCAAAGCCGTTAATTTTAACTTTGTTAACTACATCATTGCCGTGCCAAAATCCCACAAGAGGGTGCTATCTAAATCTGACACTGACACATACCAAACTTACCCGAGACACTTACCGCTTATTTGCCGGAGATACTTACCATAAGCCATCTGAGACATCGCGTAGCGTGGACACATTTCATTAACTATCGTTATTAACCCTTCGTTAGTACCGTTATTAACCAGTCATCATTTTTCTCTCTCGCGGTCTATCACATAATAATTATTTGATATTATGGCACTTTGTACAGCCATCAACTGCCTGGATAAGAAGGATACTTCTCCCTTCGTTATCTGTGCGGGTTTCTGTGCGCAAACATTCCATTCGAAATGCGTTTCCCTGCCTGGAAAATGCTGCGATGAGATCTTAAAACGCGATTCAGGTGTTTACTGGTTCTGCGATAAATGCAGGAAATACTCAATGGTTTCTTATGCCTCTCGGCTGCGCTCGGCGAAATCTGCGATCGACGGTCTCTTTCGTTCCCTCTCGAAATTGACAGAGGATTTTCGCTCGACTAGCGATGAGGTTGATGAGCTGCTTCGTACTACAATAGTTGAGCAGCCTTCGGCACCACCGCATGGATCGTTAGCCATTGAACGCCCACCTGGATCTTCTGCTGCCATGCGAACACGATCACAGACGCTGAACCTTGCGTCAACAACGAATGGTGCTCATCAACAACAACAATTACCACCAGGTAATTACCAACAACTGCTGAGCCCATTACTGCCTACGCCTCAACCAGTGTCAACTGGCTTTTCTGGGCAGTCTGCCCCATCCTTATCATTAGATAATATGGAAGTGTTGCAACAATCTCGTAATGCACAGCAACAGCTACCAAGCCCGTTACTGCCAGCGGCTCATCCCTTGCCGGTGTCTACTGGCCTACTTCTGCAACCTGCTACTTCTGCTCAAACACTACATCAGATGCCTTCGGCACCAACACCAACTTTGATTGCTGTTACTCCTCCTTTACAAGTCTTTGTGACAAGACTTACTTATGAGACTAGTACTGCTGCTGTCAAGACATATATCCATCAAAAACTTGGATTTGTACCTGCCCTTCTGGACTGCACTAAACTCACTCCTGACAACATCGCTGGAAGATTGATCAGCTCATTTAAAATAACAACCACCGCTGATAACAAGGAATTACTGGAATCCAATTTCTGGCCCCCCGGTATAATTGCCAAAGCCTTCATCAGAAGACCTCGCTCGAATTTTCAACGGAAAAGGAAAGCACCTGTTCCAACCTAAACTCAAAAAATTGTAAAATATCATTATACTATCAAAACGTGCGTGGCTTGAGATCGAAGCTCCAATCCATATCCCTTAACTCTTCGCTCGCCTTGGATAACATTATCTGCCTCACGGAAACTTGGCTCTCTAGCGATATTAATAGCAGTGAAGTTCTTCCTTTGCACCAGGTATTTCGTGTTGATCGGAATTGCTCTATTTCCAAAAAATCGCATGGCGGAGGTGTATTGATTGCCTTACGAGAACCCCTTCATGGAGCACTCTGTCGTAACTTTCATCCTTCTCCTCCTGTTGAATGTGTGATGGTCCGTACTTGTTTTCCTAATAACATTCACTTAATAATTCTCTCTGTATATGTTCCTTGTAACAGTTCTTGTGCTGTGTACGAAAATTTTTTTATCGAGCTATCTTCTTACCTTCATAAATTTTTTCCTTTTGACTCATTAATAATCTGTGGCGATTTCAATATGCCTTCTATTGACTGGAATCCAGTTTCAAACTGCATCCGGTCTAATGATCAGCTCTCCTTAGTACTTTCCTCCTTCCTTTCACTGAACTCCCTTTCGCAGATTAACACTACACGTAACTTGAATGGTCGTATTCTTGACCTTATCCTTACTAATATTCCCTCTACTGATATTTCTGTCTCCTCTGTGTTCCATCCCTATGTTCTAGTAGACGCTCACCACCCTCCTCTTTCTCTTTATGTTCCATTGTCATGTTCTTCAGACAAAGGAATCTCAGCTGCTCCTCGATACAATTTTCGCAAGGCTAACTACTCAGGAATGACATCGGAATTTCAAAAAATTAACTGGTTTTCATTTTTCCGAGGGCTAAATATTGATCATGCACTCTCCAAATTTTATTCCTTCATCTATGACGTTATCTCTACCTATACACCTACCTTCAACCCTCGTAAATCTACAGATCCTCCTTGGCTAACCCAACGAGTTTTGAGGGCAATCCAACTAAAAAATGTTGCTCGGAAAAAGTTTCGTAGATCAAATTCTGCCTCTGATCTTGCCGTGTTTCAGTCCCTGCGATCCTCCGCTAAAATCGAAATGAAGCAGGCAATGCAAGATTATTTCGCTAGTCTGGAGTCTTCTATTTCTTCCTCCAATACTAAACCTTTTTGGTCTTACATTCGATCCTTGAAAAAAAACTCCTCCATCCCTAACCAAGTAACGTTTAATGGCTCTACCTCCTCGTCTCCACAAGAAGTATGTGAGTTTTTCGCTAACTTTTTTTCCTCCTCCTTTAAAAGTTCTACCTCTCTTGTACATCCCCTTATTTTTCCTTCCACTCCTCCTTCTCTTTCTCTAATCCAAACTAATCCGATCGAAGTTGAGAATTTATTGCTCAGCCTTGATCGGAATTCCGGTGGTGGCTCTGATTGTATTCCCAATTTTTACGCGTGGTCTATGTCATCTTCATTGTGCGTCCCCCTCTCTATCCTTTTCAATGTAAGCCTATCATCCGGTATTTTTCCTTCCGCCTGGAAAATTTCTAATATTTACCCTATTTTCAAAACTGGCGATGTTTCCTCCATCTCAAATTATCGGCCTATCTCTCTTCTCCCCTGTTTTAGTAAAATCCTTGAAAAAATTGTCTTCTCTAGAATGTATCCTATCATTCATCCTATTCTAGCTCCAGAACAGCATGGGTTCGTGAGGGGTAAGTCTACTTTGACTAACCTTATTCTTTTCTCAAACACAGTTGCTCTTGCGTTAGATCGTCAGGAGCAAGTAGACGTAGTGTACACAGACTTTTCTAAAGCCTTTGATACTGTCGACCATAGTATATTGCTCAGTAAAGTCTCACAGTTCGGTTGTTTCGGGCCAATCCTTTCTTGGTTTTCGTCCTACCTCAGTAACCGTGAGTGCAAAGTTACTATTAACAACCTCTCCTCTTCTCCTTTTCATCCCTCTTCAGGTGTTCCACAAGGGTCTATCCTTGGTCCTTTACTTTTCCTAATTTTTATTAATGACCTTCCTTCCATTATTGATTCCCCTTGTCTACTGTATGCTGACGACCTAAAACTATTCCGAGTTATCAGGTCAGCTGATGACTGTATTATTCTCCAGAGTGATTTGTGTGCTCTTCTTAATTGGTGTAACCGCAATTCTTTGTCCTTAAATGTAAGCAAATGTAAACATATGACCTTTTCCCTCAAATCATCTCCTATTTCTTTTTCCTATTCAATTTCCACTAACTATCCGTCGTCCGTTGATCAATTTAGGGACTTGGGTGTGACTTTTGACCCTAAATTAAAATTTAATCTCCATATTGCTGAAGTCACTGCTAAAGCCTCCCGAGTCTCCGGATTGGTACTTCGCTCCGCCTCTAACTTCGTTGACATCAGTACATGTGTTCGTCTGTTTTTAATGTTAGTTCGTTGTGTTCTCGAATATGCTTGTCAAGTATGGTCTCCACGTTTCCTATACCTTTCTGAGGCCGTCGAGCGTGTGCAGCGTAGGTTCACACGCTCTTTATTTTTCAAATATAATATCCCTTACACTCCGTATGTTTCCCGTTTGTCCTTCCTTCAAATTCCGACCTTGGAGTCACGCCGGCTGTTGCTTGACGAGTGCTTCCTGTTCAAATTGCAACGAGGTATAATATCAGGCTTCACCGATGCATTCCGACCTCGCAGCTCGTTACGGGACAACAGGTCTCAGGAAGTTTTCACTGTTCCGTTCGCGCGTACAAACATGTACTTCTTTTCTCCTTACGTCAGAATCCCTAGACGTCATAATGAATTGGGGCTTGGAACTCTGCCACAATCGTTCTTTACATTTAAAAGATATTTAAAAGTATTTATCCTAGACCTGAGCGTTGGGTCATTAGTTTTTTGAATTATGTTTTTCTTTTTGTATACAATAATCTTTGTTTTTTTTATATCCATTTCTTATTTCATTGCTATAATTGGAATCTGTATTCTGTTGTGATGAATCTCTGAATTAAATAAATAAATAAATAAATTGTATCGAACGCAAATAGACAAAAAACACCACACAACCTTACAATAACTGATAAACATTCCGTAGCGAAATTTTCAAATTAAACTGCACGCACCACATTAATATTTGTTTACGCTGTTCACCAGCACTGTTCCGCAACCCTTACTTGATTTTCACATCTCCCAATTACCTTCTAGAAGAACGGGCTATCAGGCTACGTAATCGTAGTTGCTTTGACGTATTAGCGAATTGTCATTTAAACATTTCCACGAGGCAGTACCGATATATACGGAGATTTCACTTGCGGTTTATAAGCTTAAATATGAATAAAACGTATGCTTTGGGTGCGTAGATGCATCGCAATAATAATATTTAGTCACAACTTTCATTTTGCGTCAATCAATTGTATCGAACGCAAATAGACAAAAAACACCACACAACCTTCCAATAACTGATAAACATTCCATAGCTAAATTTTCAAACTAAACTGCACGCACCACATTAATATTTGTTTACGCTGTTCACCAGCACTGTTCCGCAAACCTTACTTGATTTTCCACATCTCCCAATTACCTTCTAGAAGAACGGGCTATCAGGCTACGTAATCGTAGTTGCTTTGACGTAATAGCGAATTGTCATTTAAACATTTCCACGAGGCAGTACCGATATATACGGAGATTTCACTTGCGGTTTATAAGCTTAAATATGAATAAAACGTATGCTTTGGGTGCGTAGATGCATCGCAATAATAATATTTAGTCACAACTTTCATTTTGCGTGAATCAATTGTATCGAACGCATATAGACAAAAAACACCACACAACCTTACAATAACTGATAAACATTCCGTAGCGAAATGTTCAAACTAAACTGCACGCACCACATTAATATTTGTTTACGCTGTTCACCAGCACTGTTCCGCAAACCTTACTTGATTTTCACATCTCCCAATTACCTTCTAGAAGAACGGGCTATCAGGCTACGTAATCGTAGTTGCTTTAACGTAATAGTGAATTGTCATTTAAACATTTCTACGAGTCAGTGCCGATATATACGAAGATTTCACTTGCGGTTTTTAAGCTTAAATATGAATAAAACGTATGCTTTGGGTGCCAATATTTAGTCACAACTTTCATTTTGCGTCAATCAATTGTTTCGTAAGTAACTAGACAAGAAACACCACTTAACCTTACAATAACTGATAAACATTCCGTACCGAATTTTTCAAACTTAACTGCACGCACCACATTAATGTTTGTTTGGGCTGTTCACCAGCACTGTTCCGCAGATCTTACTTTATTTTCACATCTCTCAATTGCCTTCTAGAAGAACGGGCCGTCAGGTTACGTAATCGTTATTGCTGTGACGTAATAGTGAAATGCCGAGGCAGTGCCGACATATACGAAGATTTCACTTGCGGTTTTTAAGCTTAAATATGAATACAACGTGTGCTTTGGGTGCGTAGATGCATCGCAATAATAATATTTGGTCGCAACTTTCATTTTGCGTCAATCAATTGTATCGAAAGTAAATAGACAAGAAACATCACACAACCTTACAATAACTGACAAACATTCCGATGCAATTTTTGTAAACTTAACTGCACGCATCTTATTCATGTTTGTTAATCCTGTTCACCAGCACTGTTCCGCAAATCTTATTTCATTTTCACATCTCTCAATTTAACACAACCTGTATAATCATTATTTTGACGTAGTCGGCCCCTTAGACTGCATGTGTTTTTCGCGACATTTGATATTCATAACAGTTGGAAAGGATCAGAAAATAACCACATTTATATCAACTTGCCTTTTCAAATTAAAGAACCGGCTTAATATATGCAGCAAATTATCAATCAATTTTATCGGTAGTATCTATAGTCAAATTATCAATCAATTTTATCGATACATAGACGATATATCACTTTACCTAACAACAACTGGTACACATTTTGTAGCGAGTTTTTCACATTTTACCGCACGATAGCATTATTTTTGTTTAAGCTGTTCATTTGCACTGTCCCGCAGATCTCAATTTATTTTCATCTCCCTCACTTAACACAACCCGCACAATTCAGTGCGACGACGAAAGTGGGACATTGGCGAATGTGATGGCAAGCTTTACAAACTATACAACTTTGAGTCATTTGAGCTACGTAGTTCTGCAAATTGTGAGTTGGGAGCATACTAGTATTTTTTGGAACTCTTATTCAGTCTCTTCCTGCAGCTTCCAATGCTCGAAATCTACGTTGCGAGAATTTGGATAAATCAGTTAATGAAGGAAGTGTTGCCTTTTGTACATGTTCCTGTTCCCATTGTTGTCTTGTGGACGGAGGTAATCTTTGTGTGATTATATGCACCAACATAGCATGTTATAAATTTTCTATCCCCATGTTTTCAATGGCCTGAACACATTCCATAGTTTTATCAAGCAAACTTTTAAGAGAAGATGCTGACTTATTAGCATTTGAAATGGAAAACAAACGTTTAAATTGCGTGCTCAATAAAACATTAACGTTATCATACCTGTCGTTTAATACCCACCATGCAATGTGGTAGTTTGCTTCAGTGACTGCATATTGACGAAGCAGTCCTTCAGCTTCCCCGGACAGACTTCACTTCAAATAGTGCAGCTTTTGCACATTCGACATGTTTGTGCGATTGTGAATGAGGGATTAAAACAAATCACGAAACGTTATCCATGAGTCATAATTACCATGGAACTTTGGCAAAGAAATACGAAGTAACTTAATATTTTCAAAATGTGGATCCGATTCCTGTGCTCCGTGGTCCAAAACTGTCTTTCTTTCTTGTCCATTTTTTCCATCCTGAGTGATTTCTGAGTCCATCTGTTCTGCCGATCCTTTATCTGCTGTCTGCTGTCTGCTGCCCACTGTTTAGCGATCGCTTTTCTTCAATGCTCTTCCACTACAGATGCGAACTTCAGCTGTATTTCGTCAAATTGAAAACATACCTCATTCGAAAAATATTCTAAATAAAGTTCAGTCTCATTTCCTTTTAACAACGATAGTATTTTGGAATGGTTTTTGTTTAAAAGATCATAACTAACTTTCAACCTTTTTTTGATCTTTTCACAATAAGAAACCGTTTTGCGAGTTGAGGAATCTTTCTTATAATTGGAGCGAAGCCTGTTCAATTGAATTAAGGCTAACTTTTGTTGCACAAATAAACTCTCTATTTTCAAGTAGACTTAATAAATGATACGTGGTGCACTTAATATATTGAAAATATTCCGACCACAAGCTCACAAGCTACTGCTTTGCAACACGGCCCAATGCAATATTTAATATAAAACCAATGCAGTGTTAGCTGACAAAGTGCCGAGAGCGAATTGTAAAGAATACTTAAGAAAACTCAATCAGTCACTAACTGAAAAGCACACGGAAACCGCAACCTCTATCTTATATCGCTACAGTAAGACACATACGTTTTGAAACAGCATCACCAATATTCGCTGATAGAAATGATTGAAGATTGATATTTAATATTTAAAGTTTTTGGTATCAAAATAAGATAGACATCACATACTTCGATATTATTATTAACTGAAAATCCGATCCAACAAATGTATTTTAAAATTTCAAACAAAACTCTGAATATTTTATATCCGTGTTTCTCTCCTGAAGTTTCAAAAATATCCCTTATCTAGGATTAAATTCCCTCATATGGGAGCAATGATTACGCCCCATACTTTAAGAAGGCACTGACAGATAGCAAAACCCGATTTTGGAAATTGAAGCACTGCCGTCTAGAAGTACCGGCCGTCAGTCTTCGTAATCGTTGTCACTGTAACGTTATAGTGAAAGGCCATTTTAACATTTCCACGTGGTAGTACCGATATATACGGAGATTTCACTTCCGGTTTTTTTAGCTTAAAGAGGAATTAAACGTCAGCTTGATGTGCGTAGATGCATCGCAATAATAATATTTAGTCACAACTTTCATTTTGCGTCACTCAATTGCATCGAAAGTAAATAGGCAAGAAATATCACACAACCTTACAATAACTGATAAACATTCCGTAGAGAATTTTTCAAACTAAGCTGCACGCACCACATTAATGTTTGTTTGGGCTGTTCACCAGCACTGTTCTGCAAATTTTATTTTATTTTCACATCTCTCAATTGCCTTTTATGTAGCAAATAGATATTGGTCGAGGCCAGGCGAGCCGAAGTCAAACGAGGCCGCCAACATGTGGACGGCATTTGACAGCTCGTCACGAATCGCCTTGGGTCGTGCTCAACATTCATTCCGATCGGATGTGGCACGAACGCCTGTGACACCTGTCAAAGTCGCTCGTCTGTACCGCCCACACACTCGGCTCGCCTATGCTCGGCCAATATCTCTTTGGCACATTAGAAGTACGGGCCGTCAGGCTATGTAATCGTTGTTGCAGTGACGCAATAATGAAAAGCCATTTTAACTTTTCCACGAGGCAGTGCTGATATATACGGTGATTTCACTTGCGGGTTTTTAGCTTGAATATGAATAAAACGTTAGCTTTTTGTGCGTAGATGCATCGCAATAAAAATATTTAGTCAAAGATTTCTTTTAGTGTCAATCAATTGTATCGAAAGTAAATCGACAAGTAATATCACATTACCCTACAATAACTGATAAACATTTCGAAGTTTATTTTTCACACTTTACCGCACGCAACGCATTGATGTTTAATTAAGCTGTTTACAGGCACCATTCCGAAAATCAAACTTTATTTTCACATCTCTCACCTTAACACAACCTGTTCAATTAATATTTTGCCCTGGTCAACCCTTAAGATGGCGTTTTTTTTTGCCAACATATTACGCTGTTAATGTGACGTCATGATGCAGCGTGACGGCGTTTAGTTCTAGAAAGTATTGATTGAAAAAGTGTCTTTTAGAAGTACGGGCCATCATGCAGAATGATGAAGTCATAGTTTGCGGCAAAATGTCGCGGAAAGTGCATATGTTTAATTGGACGTCCGAGGGAAAATTTTAATTGTACATGTTGTATTGAAGCATGGCCTTCATATAAAAGGCCTGTCGCAAAAGCAATTAACGTACAAGATGGCGGACCTAAGCTACTTTTCTCAACCGGTCCGCACAGTGATATTTTTCTCTGGTGTTAAAGAGATTCACGGGAACCACCTACAGGAGATATGAGGAAACGCATATGTCATGTCAGTTACAGAGAGCGGGAAAAGAACATAAACAAAGGTAGGTAGATTGCATCGAATAAATTTTTCATAATCTTCATCAAATTGATTTGTAGGAACAAGCAGAAGAGCCAGGAATTTGAAGAGGAATCATATGTTGGTAAGTAGGAATGCCAGAACTATAAAAAGGAGCTGTATAGTAGCTTAGTCACAAAAACGGCTTGCTGCGAATCTAACCAAGAACCACGGTCAGCATTGTGATTTATTTTCTTTTATATATGCCTTTGAAAACAATTCGAACTATTTCCAGGCACTTATCCGAACAATTTCTAAAATACAGATACGGAGACTTGCTCGGGCTCTCGTTTCTACAGGCTTATCGGCTACCAGCACTAAAATCATTCGTATTTAGCTTTAAATGCAGTCATTGCAGTTTTCCAAAAAAATCTTACAAACATCATTGTCCTCCTTTTCAACGTTTTGAATATTGTGCTGCACAGTTTTCATGTAATTCCCTACGACATGATTCTCATCGTCATTTCTACTGGATGCGCTTCAACGTCCTCGAAAGCGATAAGATCTGTGGCAAGAGCTATTCCTATTCAAGAGCTATTCCTTTTCCCAATGTTTGGTTTAGGTAATATTGTAGCTCGGCATCGCGTTGTGAAAATACTAATACTAATTCATGCATTTGTAATGGAGTAGAATGAATATAACTCGCGTAAAATGGACATTGTGCTCTCTAGAAGAAGGCGCTGCGGATCTTTATCTAGGAGTGTTACTGCACCGTCCGACGACTGGATAGTGTTGTAAGTAGTGGTGAAGAACTCCTCTTGAGTATAAACAGGCATAAGACCTCTAGGATCCAGTTGGACAAAGTTTCCGTCCACTATATGATCAATGATTTCAGTGCCATGGGTTACTTTGGCCGCATTGTAAGTGTATTCTACTGGAGATATACTTCCGTTCTCCTTGCCCGAAACGAAATTGGAGCGTCCGGCTTCGCAGTCTGAATTATTTACAAGCGCGACGTTAACATTGATTGATGTATACTTGCAGGGGCGGATTTGCCACTAGGCCCGGTAGGCCCGGGCCTAGGGCGGCAGATTTCGGGGGGCGGCAAATTTTCGATTTTTTTGGGGCGGCCACTTTTCGTTTTTTTTTTTGGAGAGGCAGTTTTTTTTCTGTCGTATATGTACATATATCTGAGTTGAATAAGACTAACACCTCAAGCCAACCGAATTTTCTAAAAAATCAATGCACGCAAAAATTCAGCTCTGAGGATTTTTTTCGGACATTAAAAAGTTTAACTTATAATAAATATCGAAATGCAATCACGGTAAGGAACAAAGAAACTCAGAGATACCTAAAAAGTGCCTAAAAGTATCTGAAAGTATCTAAAAAGAGCCTAAAAAGAGCTTAAAAAGAGCTAAAAAGATCCTGAAAAGAACCCAAATAATACCTCTTAAATTTAGGAAAAGCTTATCAGATGTAAATATTTGCGTGCATTGATTTTTCAGAGAATTTTCTTTTTATTATTATGGTACAAGGTATATCAACTACATGAAAATCTTTTTATTTTTGACGTGTTTTTTAAATTGTACTTCATTAATGAAATTAATTTCTATAAAAAAATTCTATAAAATGAAATCTAGAACATCATAGGTAAAAATATTTCGGGTTCATCCTTAACTAATAACATATCGAACATTAATTTACAGTATTCGAGCTCATAGTTGATCTCCAGTCAAGTGCGGAAACAAAGTTTAAACGGAATAGTAAACTCACTCATAAAAATATGATTGAAGACGTTGGAATTCTAAGCGATGTAAAGGTGTATACGGTTTTGGCTGTTGAAAATTGATATTTTCGGATTTTTTTTTATGTACTTTTAGGTTCTTTACCGTGTGTGTGTTCTAATAATGATTTGTGTGGAAAGGTCGCAATAATAGGGAATTTCCACGAACGAACCGGTGCCGGTTTTGCTCTGATATTCCTTTTTTGGGAGCTCGGGCGCAACGAAAAACAGCGAATATTATAGGGAATCGAACAAAAAATCGCGCATTGTTACATATCATATACTTTACGAAAAGGGCGGCAAATATTTCTGAGGCCTAGGGCGGCGAAATTGTCAAATCCGCCCCTGTATACTTGAGTGAGTTTTTACACTATTCGAAGAAGCTGTGCATGCTATGTTGACCTCAAAAATAGGCATGCTAAGTTTCCTGTTATCAATCATTGATTTTGAGATTGTAGATTCAAGTAGGTGAAAATAAAAATGCCATGCTTGTGCTAGAAGCTCCCACCGAAGAGACATTTGCTTCTTGAGCTAGTTTTTGCAGCTGTTAAAGTGTTTTTCGTTCGTGGTCTACGTAGACCGCGAAAAATTTATTATATCACAAATTTCGTCTACAATCGTGGGTCACGGTGTACATTTTCAACAAAAATCACTATATACATTTTCTTGTTAATATCCTATTATATATAATGATGTCTATATAGCTGTCTGATTATTATTTCATCCGATATTAGAATCAGTCTTTTGAGTTACATTGCTAGTACATTTATAATTCGGATACGAATCAATTACCGTATTAAGCATTCAAGTTATTTCTCCCTACTCACACCTCTCAGTTCAAGCATGACTGGAGCAGCCACCATTTTATTAGATAGGGAATAAGACAGTATGCCAAGAGAATGCGAAATATATTAAATGAAATAAATTAAATTAGAATTTGCATTAATGGATTTATTATTATACTTGCAGGATCTCAAGAACTAATCAATTCTGGATAACAAATAATTGAAACTAGCGAGATAAGTAGAACAAATACTGCCACCTTAAATTTAATCAATTATTTTTCAGGTATGCCTCCGTATAAATATTTAATAAGTAATACAATTCCAAATAAATGCTTTTTGTTGTAAGTTTTTAAACTCTGACTTTAATTGAACCAATACCCATTGAAATGTAGGGGAAAGGGGGGTAATGACGGCATAGTTTTCATTCAGCATCAAAGCACATTCAAAAATTGACATTTTTGAACAAACAAAAGTTAAAACCAACAGTTTAACTCAAATGCTAACAAAGTATATCGGCAGATTTGAAAAATTTTGATTGAAACTAAAAAAAATTAGAATTGAAAAAAAAGTTGGTTTTCGTCACTTAGAAAAATGGTGGGGTAATGATGGCCACTCTCAAAAACCGAAAAAAATCGCACAAATATCAACACAAATCGCTGTGAATGCTTAATGAAGGCTCTGTAAAGGAAAACAAATGAAAACTCAACATTTTCATTATTGTAATTTTATTGATAGCTCACAAACAGCTTAACAGAAACGAATTGAAAAAAACGCCTTAAACTTAAAATGCGACAACATTAATTTTCATCTTCACTGTCGAGATCTGAGTCGCAGTTACGACATGTGTAATAAGAGCGCAATTGAACAACTTTTTTTTCCACGCATCTCATATGGAATGGCCGCTTGCATGTATTGCACTGGATCGAATTGAAGCGATGCAATTTTTGTGGCATCAACTCCAAACACAACAAACAGAAGTCTCGATCTAATTCTTCTTCTTCTGATGAAGGGGATTGACGACGACGCTGGACTTTCCGTACTTGCTTGGCTGGCGATGGCACTCCCTTTTTCTGGCGCTTAGCTGGCTGTTTGGCAGGCGATGACGTTTCTTTGCTTTTCTGTTTCTCAGCCTTCTGCTTCAGTTCAGCGATATTTTCAGGGGTAGTCAAAATTGTGCTCTTCATTGCTTTCCGGCCTTGATTGCCTTTTTTTCTTGGTTGTACAAATTGGAGCGGGCCTACTTGAACCACAGATGATTGAAGAAATGATGCAGAGGTGTTGGCAATGTCAGAAATATTCGTGCTAGGAACGTCAGAAACAGAAGTTTCTACCTCTTCTCGGCTAGCAATAGCATCACCTTCATGTGGAAGAATCCTTAAATTTGGCTGGTTGTTTAGATCATCGTTAGTTTCAGCCATTTGGGCAGTTAAATTTTCCTGGCTGAGACGAGCCGCGACAAAATCGCATTCACCGAAAATGTTTGAATTCAATGGATGTATGCCAGTAGCCCGGAAACCAGAACGAATATTTGAGGCGGTGAAAGAATACAACATAGCCTGGTCCGTAAGTTGAGCGATATGATGGATTTCGTCGCGACCACCGTGGTTCTGCTTCCATTCTATCTGCTTCATCGTGAGCATTTTCCGAAACGGACCAAAAACTGATACATCCAACGGCTGCATTCTGTGAGAGCAATGAGGCGGAATCGTTACAACAGAGATGTGGTTTTCGGTGCACAAATCCATTGCTTCAACAGAAACATGCGATGTGTGATTGTCCATGATGAGCAGCAACGGATCCGCTTCAGAAGGCGAAGTGTGGTGGATAAAATGCTCAAGGAAAAGGACGAAATGTTCTTTATCCATCCATCCAGATTTATTGGCATAGCCAACTGCGCCGGGGGACAGTTATCCATGAATATGGTTTTCATGTTTGTCCGGGGGAACAGGAAAAATGGTGGGCAGTAATGGCCTGCTGCATTGATACCAACACACATGCTAGTTAACGTGCCGCGCTCGGCAGACGTGGCCTGACCAACATTCCTTGTGCCTTTCTCAGCAACAACTTTCGGGACTTTATTCGGCACGGTCAAGAGGGAAGTTTCATCGATATTCCAAATTTTTGTCGGCGTAAAATGGTGGGCCTCATGAATAGTTTTCAAATTGGAGAAAAATCCAGTAACATTTTCTTCACAAAAATTATTACCTCGTGCCAAGGAAGTTTTCTCCGGGGTCCGCAATGCCAGGCGCTTTGAACGAGCCACAAAACCGTAATACCAGTCCTTTGAAGCCATTCCTGCCACGCTCCACCCTTCTGGATATGGCACTGATATTTTTTTGGCGAACTCCAAAGCCAGAACACGAACATTGTTTCTGGTGAGCCCATAATGAAGTTTGGAACACGCAATGATGTACTTTACCAAAGTATCTTCCTGGTTGCTGTTGAAAATCTGACGACATAAAAATCGAAAAAAATATAAGTACCTAAGAAATTCGGAAAAATTCCAGAACCTTAACATAAATACGTTAAGCTAAGATAAAATGTCATTTTTCCCAGTGATATAAATGATTCGAAAATTTCAAGAAAAGAAAAAGGTTTTCCGAAACTAAAAACGAAGGACTGATGATTAACGTTCTCGGAGATTACAGAAAAAATAATGTTTGCGCCAGTTTCCGAGAATTTTCTACTTTTTAGGATCCCTGTTGGTCACAGTTAAATTGATTAATGACTGAGATTCATTTGTCAGCACCTTCGAAGAAACAAAGGCTTCCATTTTTTGGACATCATTATCCCTTCGAATGTACCAGCAAAAGAATCTCATTCATCAATCGATTTAACTGTCATCAACCAAGATCTCAAAAAACAGAACAATTTCGTAAAATAACATGTAAATTACTATTTTTGAATTGTTGTTTCAAAATTGTATTATGTCACCATGAAATGAAAAAATTACATTTTTTTCTCTTTCGATTTTAAATTCAGACATTTGGTCAAGGGAGGTACTCGCGAAACATGTCCTAATGACTTTAAGCATTATGAACAAAGATTATCGTTAATAAATAGGTATTATAATAAAAAAAATAATCACCGGTTTCTTGCCAAGTGCTGACATCGGAAAAAGCACTTTTTTCAACTGCTCATCGGTCACAGATGATAAATCTTCTCCGAATTCAGTAACACAAATTGACAAATAACGCTGTAAAGAAGATCTGGCCATGCTGTAAACGGTTGCTGTGCTGCGTTGGCTTTCATGATCAATGAGAACGGCTTTCACGGCATTTATGATGGTCTGCAAATAATATTGTTTGGGCCCATCGTTCGATTTCTTCACGTAATTACGTGGCATGTTGACTGTGACAAAGAAATGCTTGATTAGCAACTTGACAAACACAAATAAATTTTTTCACTTAACATCACACTTTTTACAAATTATGACACAAATTACACTGCATACCTTCAAGTTGCCTTGGCTGCTGGCAGATGACTGATGGACTCGCTAACTGTTATAGGCTTTAATGGTGGAGAATATTATCTTGCGGATTTCAAATGACATGGCCGTCGTTACCCCACCTCAAGTGGCCGTCATTCCCCCACTAGCCTAATTTTGCGCAAGCATGCAGTACACATAAACTATGCAAGACACATGAAAAATTTTACTTGATTTAGAAAGCTAATATCAATAGCAACATTTTACCATATTTACCTTTATTGTGTAGATCGTAGTGTTGACGAAATAATCGATATTTTGAACACCTTTTAAAACTTTCGGATAGTTACGTATCGGCATTGGTCTAGAACTACAAGTTATAATAAATCCACACACTTCAGCATATACTTAAAAACAAGCTTATGGAACAAGCTTTCTGTCACAGTAAACGGTTTCGACCTACGTTAATTTTAAGTACCGACAATGGTGATGGCCGTCATTACCCTATGGCCGTCAATACCCCCCTTTCCCCTACATTTAAAATAAAACGAACTATTTAAATTGTATTGTTACTCATTCTAAATGGGTAATTGATGAGAAAATAAATATTTTATATATGTACTCACAAGTTGATGTTTCTATATTCCAAAAAACAATTAACAATTAAACAGTTATTTTTTAGCAAAACAAAAAATCTATTGAAGTATAAAATGTCCCGTGTCTACTGTAGCATAGCAGGGTGTTGAATGCAAATTATTGATGCACCCTTTGTCAACCAATTGCCATTTAACTTTGAGTGTAATCTAACATACAAAAAAATATTTCATGTTAATATTATATTTATCGATTCATCAAATAAATTCACCTTTGAACAGGTAAAATAGCTTGGTACCCATACGCTGTTTAAGCTTTCAGGGGACAAGCGATGCCAGTATTCACGCATGCATCAGGATTTGCAAGTGGAAATGGTACTGGAAATAAGCAAAATTATATAGATAACATTTCAACTACGGTAAATTATTCTCGGCACACAGCAATATAATCGGAGCACTTTCACGAAACTTATCCGAATTATCGTTTGTATACAATAACTTGAAGATTTTCAAAGTGGAATAAATCCTACCAACCACAATCGGCAATTGTTTACAATTCACATTGCCGAGAGTAGTTGGCTGGTATTCCAAATTGCATATTTCACTTGTAAGCAACAAAATAAACAAAGTACTTCCACGACACTTTTCCAAAACATATTTTACGCGACAAACCGAAGATAATAGGACAAATAGAATAGACTCTTTGCCTGACTTAACCGAACACCACCATTCACTGAACCAAGAATTGATTATTCAATCCGCTATTGTATGTTACATATTCATTTTGAGTTTTTTGGCGTAGTTTAATGTTTGTGTCGGTCAGTGATGCCAGATCCAGATTTAAGTCTGGATTTGCCAGACTTTTACAACGTCTCCCAGACACCCAGACTTTATTTCAAATTTCCAGACTTTTTCACACTTTCATAATAAATTCATGAACTGCGAAATGCAATGTGCGACTACCCAGATGTCTGCAAATGTACTGTACCAATATAACTAATAAAATTATCATTAGGGTTATTATTTTATTTACTTACTCCAATACAGAGGCTAATGTTTCTTCCAGTTATATACAATTTCGTGGGTTTGTGTTGCATTTCGACTATAAAATGAGTTCAACCAACTCATGAAACTCATCAAATGTTTTCACATCAACAAAAAAGTGTTCATGAATCGTTTCGCACTTGACCGCAAATCTGAAAAATGTTTAACACAATAAAATACTTCACACTCAGAAAAATGTCATTTAAGAGAATCAAATTTAAATCAAAAGCTGAAATCGCTTTGAAATAAAAAGCGAATCTTATACGAATTCCACTTTATTATAAAATTTTCTTTTCAAATCAAAATTTTTCATCATTGAATTAAAGCTAGAGTTACAATCAATGCAACCAACATTTGTTGCACAACAAAATGAGTTTGAACCCATGAGAACGTATGAGAACGTATGAGAGCAGTTACAATGATGCAACACAACTTTGTTGCGCAGCAGAGTTTGCTCATATCTCAAACTTGGCAATGGCAACAACATTTTTGAAAATGTCCAATTCCACCTGTTCCTATGAGAGTCCTGGAAATGGGAAATGTCATATGCAAATGACAATTAGAATTTGTATTTTTTTGTCTAATTTTCGCTTTGTATTATACTCCGCAGCTTTTAGAGGATAAAATATTCACTGATATCTCTTTCCGAGACTTTAAAGGATCCAAATTATCGAACAGCAATTTCTTTAATATAGCCAGTGACAGATGACAGTAAATGTTGTGTTGCATTGATTGTAACTCGTTCCACCAACAAAACTTGGCAGCAAATGTTGGTTGCATTGATTGTAACCAATGCCTTCTAGATGTACGGGCCGTAATGCAGAATGATGACGTCTGAGCATCGGGACAAATGTCGCGAAAAACACACGTAGTCTTATGGGACGTCCGCGGGAAAATGTTAATTGTACGGGTTGTGTTAAAGTGAGTGAAATTAAAGCTAGAGTTACAATCAATGCAACCAACATTTGTTGCACGTCAAAATGAGTTTGAACCCATGAGAACGTATGAGAGCAGTCACAATGATGCAACACAACTTTGCTTGGCAGCAGAGTTTGCTCATATCTCCAACTTGGCATGGCAACAACATTTTTGAAAATATCCAATTCCACCTGTTCCTATGAGAGCCCGGGAAATGGGAAATGTCATATGTAAATGACAATCAGAATTTGTATTTTTTTGTCTCATTTTTGCTTTACATTATACTCCGCAGCTTTTAGAGGATCAAATATTCACTGATATCTCTTTCCGAGACTTTAAAGGATCCAAATTATCGAACAGCAATTTCTTTAATATAGCCAGTGACAGATGACAGTAAATGTTGTGTTGCATTGATTGTAACTCGTTCCACCAACAAAACTTGGCAGCAAATGTTGGTTGCATTGATTGTAAAGCTAGAGTTACAATCAATGCAACCAACATTTGTTGCACGTCAAAATGAGTTTGAACCCATGAGAACGTATGAGAGCAGTTACAATGATGCAACACAACTTTGCTTGGCAGCAGAGTTTGCTCATATCTCAAACTTGGCATGGCAACAACATTTTTGAAAATATCCAATTCCACCTGTTCCTATGAGAGTCCGGGAAATGGGAAATGTCATATGCAAATGACAATCAGAATTTGTATTTTTTTGTCTCATTTTTGCTTTGCATTATACTCCGCAGCTTTAAGAGGATAAAATATTCACTGATATCTCTTTCCGAGACTTTAAGGGATCCAAATTATCGAACAGCAATTTCTTTAATATAGCCAGTGACAGATGACAGTAAATGTTGTGTTGCATTGATTGTAACTCGTTCCACCAACAAAACTTGGCAGCAAATGTTGGTTGCATTGATTGTAACTCAAGCATAAAACTAAAGTGGTTTATGCAGAACAGTGCTAGTGAACAGTTAAAACACAAATTAATGCGGTGCGTGCGGTATAATGCGGAAAATTCGCTACGAACTGTTTATCGGTTGGTGCTAGGTTATGTGATGGTTCGTGTCGATTTACTGTCGTGATACAATTAATTGTTACAAAGTGTACGTTATGACTCAATATTATTATTATAACGCGTCCACGCACAAAAAACTAACGTTTTATTCATATTTTAACCAAAAAACCGCAAGTGAAATCTCCGTGTACATCGGCACTGCCTCGTGGAAATGTCAAATTTCCTTAACTTATGACGTCACGACGAGAACGATTACGTAGCCTGACGGCCCGTACTTCTAGAAGGCATTGTTGTAACTCAAGCATAATGCAACCAACATTTGCTGCCAAGTTTTGTTGGTGGAACGAGTTACAATCAATGCAACACAACATTTACTGTCATCTGTCATTGGCTGTATTAAAGAAATTGCTGTTCGATAATTTGGATCCTTTAAAGTCTCGGAAAGAGATTTCAGTGAATATTTGATCCTCTTAAAGCTGCGGAGTATAATGTAAAGCAAAAATGAGACAAAAAAATACAAATTCTGATTGTCATTTACATATGACATTTCCCATTTCCCGGACTCTCATAGGAACAGATGGAATTGGATATTTTCAAAAATGTTGTTGCCATGCCAAGTTTGAGATATGAGCAAACTCTGCTGCCAAGCAAAGTTGTGTTGCATCATTGTAACTGCTCTCATACGTTCTCTTGGGTTCAAACTCATTTTGACGTGCAACAAATGTTGGTTGCATTGATTGTAACTCTAGCTTTAGGTCTGTTTCCGTACTTTCAGCAAACTGCAGCAGTAACAGAATTTGGCTGCTGGCTTCTTTTTGCTGCAAAATTTGGCTTGCAGCAAAAGTACGGAAACGACTTGCTGCGAATCTATTTTAATATATTATAATAGATTCAAGTACGGAAACAGACCTATTGATTGTAACTCAAGCATAATAAGAAAACGTATATGGCGCCAAATCATATATGAAAATTTTTGAATCAAAAATGTTCAAATATGATTTGGCGCCATATACGTTTTCTTATTAATTCAATAGGCCATGATTCAATGATGAAGAATTTTGATTTGAAAATAAAATTTTTATAATAAAGTGGAATTCGTATAAGATTCGCTTTTTATTTCAAAGTTATTTCAACTTTTGATTTAAAGTGTGTAGCGAATTGTAAGTTTAGAGGTCCTTAGTACAACTCAGAACCAAACCGAAGTCCAGAACCAAGAGTGCTAAGGGTCAAATAGTGGAATGGCTACTGCCATTCAAGAGGCAAATTCCAATTAAAAAAAAAAGAATTGCCCCGAGAGCAGGGTACCCTAGAAATGGCCGTGAAGGCCCCTCGTCCGCATGAGCGGAGTACCCTTCAACCAACCCCGACGGATGCTGGGGTGCCGCTTTGCTAGCTCGCTGCGGCTGGGGTGGGTTCTTTAAAACAAAAGGAGTCGGTTGGCTCTCTGAAAATGGGGATGCTACTTATAATTCATCCGTATTATAATGTAGCCGCAAACTAGTATATAAAATACTCAAGGACCAAAAAGGGGCATCGTTCCGTACAGGAAACCACCCAGGCTCTGCAACATGGGCTGACTAGGCAGACCCAGTGCTCGTGACAAAACACGGAGCCTCAACATGAAAATTCTAGAAAGGGAAAAAGGAAGAAACGCTGCCTCTCTCTTCAGAGGAACCCGGGCGAAGCAGACAGCCCCGGGCCCCCGATGTTAGTGGAGCCCTGACCCCGATGGTCTGGGGTTCTCCACCCTCTGACATTGGCCTTGAAATATCAAATAAACTGTAACTACAAAGGCCAATGTCCCTCCCTTAAAAGATGCTGAAAATACTAAGAAAACTATGTCATTTTAGTGGCCAGCCAGGCCTCGCAAACCTGGAAAGAGAATGAACTTCCCGGGCTTTCGCCCAATAAGAAGGCCAAGGATGTTCTTTAAACCATCATTATAATTTTGTAAATATTTTTTTTTTTTTAAATTATAATTAAACAAATTAATTTCTCTTCACAACTAGACTTTAAATAGACACCTATATCTCCGAAATACCATCTATTGAATTTGTTTTGCTTTGATGCTACTTTTTCTTTAGGTTGAAACAAAAAAAACTATGTTTTTATATATTGAAATACCAAGCAAAAAATTTTCTTTCAAACTTTATAAACTACATTCTTTCTGTTTTCTTGATTGATTGCATGTGTCGTGTTTTTGTAAACATAGTGCACTGCCGAATTGCTGTACTTTACTTCAGAATCTACTTTTATTGATAATAATTTTATAAATTTTAGGTGTATTCTCATTATTTGAGGTAACAGTTACATTATGGTATGCTTACGTCTGTGTTTTTCTTTCAATCTTTTTATTACTCTGTCATTATTAATTGTACAGGGTAAACTTGCCTTATTACATACGCAGAACTGTATTTGTTGTCTTGTTTTAAATTAAAACTCAATATTTTTTTCTCATCTTTTCTATGCACATTCGCACTTAGTTTGAGTTGATGTACTTAATAATGCGGTAACTAGTGTGCAATTATTTCAATGCGGAAATGTAGCATGTATTACAACAGCCTACTCATGCATATTTGAAATACCAAAATATATTAGCCGGAAAGTTACAAGGTTTAAAGAAAGTGAACAAACATAAGATAAATAGTAATTTACACTTTTGTTATTTAAATTTTTATCTCATACTCAAATTAGGTTTGTTTTAAAACTCAGATCTGCAGGCTGTGCTAGGTGGTTATGTAAATTAGGCAGACAAGCTCAACCAAAAACTGATTGATGCCACACCTTGGACCTTAGGTCTCCAAGTTTTAGCCATTATACCACACGCAAGCATTCAATTTCTAGAATTCTTCAAAAATGTCTTCAGCCTTCACACGTTTGCAACATCCACGTGGAGATGATTTATTCGTTTTCACATAATTGCGATCAGCAGACGAACGAACATACTCGATTTGCCGGATCATTTGTAACGAGTAGCGTAGCAAAAATAATCTGCTGCTTCTTCAAATTCAACGACTCAACAACTGGATGGTCTTTCATATCGGAATTTCCGTTCAGCCTACAATCGACTTCAAGCAATGGTTTCCGCTTGATGCCACCCACTTGCACGGAATATATCGCGTCACCCAGATAACGATATAAGTATGTCGGTTGTCTGATTGGAGATCCGAACATTATGCGTGAACCTGGCACCTATGAAACAAAAAAATACGAAAGGAATATTTGATACTGAGTACCTGATAGGGAATTACACGCAAAAACGCATCGTAGGTGTCGTGAAGAACCACACTCAGAAACCATGAGTCGACTAAGATCAATCCTTTCCCCACTTTTCAGATGAGAATTGATTAGCACTCAAAACTAATATTCTTACATTGCACAAAAATTCAACGAACTTCCGGCAAACTGCATTGTTCCGTAGTATATGTCTAGTTGGTTACAAAATGTAGAGTAAATAAAACACGCACAAAACGTCGCAGAAGACGAAAAACGAACACGTCAAGGTATTTAGTGATCGTATCAAATAGCAATACTGCGAACAGGTCAACTGCAACACGGTCGACACGGGAAGTAAACGAACAGACAATTGCAGTAACGCGCAGAATGGAGTAAAAAAAATCACTCACAAGCAACGCCGTATTCCACTAAAGGATATTTTGTTCGGAATTAAAGTCTCGTACGTGGGAGCCGATATAGATGGATTTAATTGTGCGTTCCCGCTCGGATTCGTCACTGTGTTGGGGTTTAAATTTTGTATGCGAAAGAATTTTGCTGGTTTCAGCACACACAAACGCACGAACAGGGGAGTTGATTCTTAAACAAAGCACATCGCCATGCAGCATTTATCTAACCGACAATCCATCGTAACACTTTCTTTCGCAAAAAATTTTGAGAACGGGTCTCGTGTATACTGCCACGGAGTCAAGAGATGGACAAGCGTACGATAACAGAATCAAAATAAACTCGGCGATGTGCACTATTTACGGAGGTGTTCGAATGTAAATCCTACGTCGATAATCTTCGAACGAATTTCAACCGTAGATCTCCTCGATCACTCGATGACAACAGAAGTTTTCAACAGAATCAAGTTGAAGTCCTCTCTTTTCCGGGAACGCAATTCACACACAAAACTCTGTCGATCCAGGTAGAAAAACAGAAGGGATCACTTCTTGTTAGGTTGGATATGAACTAATGATACAAATATCCTGTCGAACGAAAATCGCGTCAAATAGAGATGGGCAGAAGTACCCCGATGTCGACTCGTTAAAGAAAAATCTCGCGTTTTAACTTCACGGAACGCGGAAACTATCTGTCCCGTGTGTCGGCACGATTTCTTTGACGCACACCTTTTCTGAAGCACCCCGAGATTGAATCATAAATTTTTAAAGGGAATGTAAGTTTACTATGATACTGTTGAGGAATCGCCCAATCTGCAACTTCCTTCCATCAAGTCTGAACAGCAACTCTCGAGTCAGATCTCGCTTGCTGTTCACAGGCCCGAACAACCCCCCCTCCCCCCGGAAAACTACCGCCGCCACACACAATGCCCATGCTAGTGAACATTGTACGCGGCAACAACAAATCTCCCAGAACAAAGAAAAATTTTGCATCGAAACACAAAGCGTGCGAAGATTTTTCAATCGCATAAACATGATTCACACGCTTGCATTTGCTATGTGGGGTGATGTGCTTTGTTCTTGCGTTGTTGTTAGTGCTTGACACTAACAAAATCGCTGTCGCGAGAAGTTCGAATCGCTACGGCTCGAAAAGTCTTTCTTTGTTGTTAGTGCTTGACACTAACAAAATTGCCGTCGCGAGAAGTTCGAATCGCTACGGCTCGAAAATCTTCCCAATTCCTACAACAACAATTTCGGGGTTCCAAGCCCATTGCCAGCAATTAATATTGATGGGAATGAGCTCCGGAAATACCAAACCATTGTTGCTATTGGAACTGGACAAATTCTCGAGCCGATGCATCTCGATATTTAATACGAAAATTGATCGCAAATTGATACTGAGAGAAGGTTAAGGGGGTCGCCACACGCACCCATGCACATGACACAGAAGCGAGCATGGTAGGTAATTGCTACAACACAGCTATTTCCTCAAGGAACACCGAGAGGAAAGAGCTGAAGGATTTATATCCCGAAGGAATCTTAAAGAGTATGAAGATTAGGTCTCTGAATTGAGAGAAAGGGATTTAGGTGGGGAATTGTATATTCCACCTGAATATACAGATATTATATATTCCTATCGCTAAGCAGGCATAATCGTTCAAGAACCGGCCAGCCATCCCCTGCACATCCCCAGGAAATGCCGCCGAGAACACGAGTGCCCGCCGACGCTGCACAGCCGCCATCGTCGGATGACCCATGATCCCCGTAACAGAAGGCACAAATCCCATGTCAAGGACTCGATCCGCCTTATCGAGAACCATAAAATGAACGTAGTCAAATCGAATGCCCGACACGGGACCTACGCCCCCCGCCACGAAAGTCACGAACCATCCGACAATGGCTACCGCGGAACGCCGCCAAACACTCATGCTCTCGGCAACACCCCCCGAGGATACACAAAGGTTAGCTGGCCAGTTCTTAAACAATCATGCCCTCTCAGCTATAGGAATAGTTGGAGGTACTTGGGCCGATGTCGAACAGACATTTTATCAAATTGAAAAGGGTATGTTGGACGTATGTCTTGAACTACGTGGAATGGCTCAAGGGTGGAAGTATCTTTGACAGAGGAAATGGTGAACAATGTGAACATCTCTAGATACTTTCACATCAGGGCAGGAGTGACACCTGAAATAGGCGCACATGAACGATCTCCAAATAGACTTTGGGAACAAATCGTGAACGGGTGAGCTTAGTGGGTTTCTCACTTATTGATGTCTTTCGCATGAAAGACGCCCACTGATCGTCCATTTTGATCGGCGAGCTGGTAATATGCTCCTCCGATCTTCTTCATTACCTTACTAGGTAAGAACTTCCGGTCCAGCTTTGCATTGTAATGCGCAGCTGCGTCACTGTGCCGGAAGTTGCGCCTGTATACTATCTCGCCAGGTTGGTAGGAGACCAATCTGGAACGAAAATTGTACGATTTAGCATTTCGAGCTTGAGCTCGAGTGGTAAGATGCCGGATCTGTTGGCGGATGAGTGCAAGGTGGTCAGCCGTCGGCAAACCGAGATTAGGCTCATCTAGGAGCTGAAGTTGCTTTAGGAGGGAGTAGATTTTCCCGTGGGTTACCATGGGTTGACCAAAAACAGCCTGGTAGGGTGACGTGCCAATGGTGGCATGAGGAGCGGAGCGCAGTGCAGAAGTGATCTCCGTCAGCTTAGCGTCCCAGTTGTTTTGAGAAGGGTCTATGTAGGCTTGAATGGCGGCGATAAGCGAGCGATTTAGTCGCTCAGAGGCATTAGCCTGCGGAGAGTACACAGCAGTAAAAGTATGGGAGATCCCAAATTCCTCCAATAGGGAACGAAATAAGTTGGACCGAAACTGGACTCCGTTGTCTGATACAATAGTTTCCGGAACTCCGACCAGGGCGAATATCCGCTTCCTCAAAATTTCCGTTACGGCCCCTGCGGTGAATTTTCGCAAAGGTTCGATAAACGGGAAACGCGATAGGTGGTCAAGAACGATGAAAGCTCCAGTGTGTCCGGACTTGGACCTATGATAGGGGCCAATGATGTCGATATACAAGCGCTGAAATATGCGCTCGGGAACGCACTGAGTCGTCATTGGTGGACGAAGGGTGTGTGAAGGGGCTTTTGTGGTTTTACAAATAATGCATGAGTCCACGTAAGCTTTCACTTGAGCGGCCATTTCGGGCCAGAAAAACCATTGCCGTAGTCGGCCGAGGGTTTTTGCCACGCCTCCGTGTGCGCTCAGAGGTGGATCATGTGCCAACTTCACTACTTCTGCCGTCAATTCTGATGGCACCCACAACTTCCAGGCCAATTCTTCTTGTAGTACGTTTCCGGTCGCATACTCCATACGCTTGTACACGTATCCATCTATTACTTTTAGGTCCGGCAGTTGATGTTGTTCTGCTTTGACTTTCGCCGCTAGCTCCATATAGGAAGGGCTTTTGAAATGCGGCGAAGTTAGGTCCAGCTCCACCGGAGTCTCCTCGCTCTCCGCTGGCGTCAGCGCATCGGCAGAGAACATGCGCGACAAGGAGTCCGGCACTACATTTTGGCTTCCCTTTCGGTGGACGATGGTAAAGTTAAACCCTTGAAGTTTAAGGGCCCACCGAGCTAAGCGACCATTTAGATCTGGTTGGTGCATTAGCCATTTTAGGGAAGCATGGTCGGTCACGATTTCGAATTCATGACCTTCCACGTAGGCACGGAACTTCTTGATTGCCAGCACCGCTGCCAGACATTCTTGCTCAGTTACTGTGTAATTTCGCTGAGCGGGATTCAGCTTGTGTGACATGTAGGCGATGGGGGCTTCAGCTCCGTCTTCAGTACGTTGCACCAACACAGCACCAACTCCATGTTGACTTGCGTCACATTGGATGGAGAAGGGCTTGTTGAAATCAGGGCTGTGCAACACTGGGGCTGAAACAAGGCTTAGTTTCAATTGCTTGAAAGCGTTTAGCCTCTCATCGGTCCACACAAACTGACTCCGCTTTGAAAGCATGTCTGTCAGCGGTGTCGACAAAGACGCATACTCTCTGACGAAACGCCGATACCAGCCACAGATTCCCAGAAATCTACGAATCTGTTTCGTCGTTGTGGGAAGCGGGAAGTCCATGATGGACTTCACCTTGTCGGGATCCGTTCTAATCGTGCCCTCACCAACAAGGTGGCCAAGATACTTCACTTCTCTCAAGAGAAATTTACTCTTTTCCACATTGATGGTGAGGCCACCCTGTCTCAAATGAAATGCGACCTGATGGAGCACCCCCATGTGCTCGTCGAATGTCTCCGTAATCACCAGCAAGTCGTCCAAATATACGAATACTTGGTGCTTTAGATGCGGAGGAATTATTTTGTCCATAAGTCGCGACATCGTTTGGGGCGTATTGCACAACCCAAACGGCATCACGACAAATTGGTACAAGGGTCGCCCGGGCACAGTGAAAGCCGTCCGCTCCCGAGACTTCTCTTCCAAAGGGATCTGCCAGAAGGCATCTTTTAGATCCAGGCCCGTGATGTAAGTGGCCTTTGGAAGTCTGCTTAATATGCCATCTATAAGAGGCAAGGGGTAGGCGTCTTTCACTGTGACCGAGTTCACCTTCCTCGCATCCAGGCACAGACGTACTTTTGATGGTTTTACCACCAATGTCACAGGTGATGACCAAGCGCTCTTCGATTCTTCGATCACGCCCAGCACTAGCATGCGGTCCAGCTCCTTGTATAGGAGCTTCTCGACAGCCGGCGAAACAGAGAAATGTCTCTGTTTTATTGGTTTCTGATTGCCAGTGTCAATCTCATGCTGGATTAGCGCGGTTTTTCCAAGACCCTCTACAGCGAACGACGGAAAACTAGCAATCACAGAGTTAAGTCTGCGACGCTGCTCCGGTGTTAGAGAATGGGCGTGATCGTCGAGTTCGTCGAGGCTGGTCACTGTGTCGACTTGCTGGGCCGGCGCGAACAGGTCTGCGGCCAATGCGAACAACCGGACGAAATCCACTCCCAGGTAGAGATTTTGGCTGAGAGTGGGAATTATCCAGAGAGTCAACGTCTTCGTGAGCCCCCGGAACGTAATGTCGGCTGACACGCGGCCTACGGCTTGGTGGTGAGTGCCATCTGCGGTCTTCAACCCGAGGGAAGCTCTTTTCCAGGGAAAAGAATTCCTCTCGAGGAAGGCTCTAGCCAAGTCAGCCGCCATCACGCTCACAGAAGCTCCCGTATCTATTAAACCTGATGTTGATTGCCCAAATAGCAAGACCTGTGCATACGGTCGGACGTCACCTGAGGGCACGTCCAACAAGGTCGCACAATTAAGTTCAAAACGCCAACGTCGAAGGCGAGAATAATAATGTCTCATCCTCAACGTTGAGCGTTTTATTCTGATAATATCAGTGGAAAAATGTAGAGTTTCGTTTTTAAAAATTCGGTCCCTTACCGCTGTGTACCTTCGCAGTCGCAGATGGTAAGGCAGAAATGCAAGCGAGCAGGGATGTCCAGTGGTGAAATCAGTATTTTGTTGAGGATGGTGAGAGTGAGCTGGCAGAAGGTTGCCGGGGCAGGTGACAAGTATGTCCCTGCTTGAGGCTGTTGCTGCTTCACTACCTACCTGCCGGAACGTGGTGGAGGAGTTCTGTGAATAGGGAGGCTCGAGGTCTTGTTCGGCGCTCCCGGTGCTCTGTTTTTTTTGTAGGCAGTTGGTACAGCTTGGCTTATATGTGTCCGCTTTACCACAGCCGTAGCAGAACACCGTCCGCTCCTCCAGACAGTCATCAAATTTATGCCCCACCTTTCTGCAGTTCCAGCAGATAGGCAGAGCTGCAGCCGCAGAAATTCCGAGCGCTCCAGGGCAAGTCTCAGCTGGATCCAGCGGTCCTTCATCCAACTCACTCACATCCTGCGAATCCGTCAGCCCCGACAGATGGCGACGAGTCCCATAAACTCTCTCTGGCTGTCCTAAAGCCTTCGCCAAACGCTCCCTCCGTTTAACATGCTCACGGAGTTGCTGTGTGCTGGCGAAATGCCGATCCACCAGCTGCCACTACAACTCCGGGAGCATGTTCCCCTGCACGATATCGAGCAGATCGTGATCATTCAAGGGGAAAGGGAGGCTGCCGGCCAAACGACGAACATCCTGGTAAAAGTCGTCGAAGGACTCACCAACCTTCTGTCGGCGCTGGCGGATTCGCCTCATCACCTCACTGTTGGATGCAAAGTCCTTGAACTCTCGCCGCATGGCATCTCTCAGGGAATACCAATCGAAATGTTCCGCTTCCCGGTGGAACTGCCAGAACCATTCTTCGGCAACACCTTTCAACAGGCTGTCGATGTGTCTGGTGACCGCCCGGAAATCGCCTTGAAGTTGCTGGCGTGTGAGCGTGTTAACCCGGTAGAGAAACGTCTCTACAGGCATGCTTCCACCCTGTCCACTAAACGTCAGATTCCATCCTGCCATGATGGTAGTTATGCGGTCGGATGACATTCTGTCATCACGACCATTTCGAGGGCCTCCGCGAGGTGCTGTACCATCTCGGGAGTCTCGTTGCGGAGGGCTGAGGTTTGAAGGCCTCTGGGGCGCCACGAAGGAGCGCGCCCTCGGATTCAATCGGGGCGACGCACCATCGGTGGTTGACGAAGGAAGGATTCGGTCAGCCCCCCGATCCAACAACAGCCGCATGCTATGTTGGAGTTCGATCAGCTGTCGCTGAAAAGTGCTCAACTCCTCCTGCACTATGGACCGAACTCCTAAGGCGGTAGCGGAATCTTTGCCTGTTGGCAGAGTTTTAGCGGTTGGATCGGGAGACCGACCCAATCCCTCCTCTCCGTCTTGGCCTCGAAGGATGTTTTCGCAGCTTACTTCTTCGTGGCGATCCATCCTCCGCGTTCTCACGCCACCTTTTGTGGGCTTGGGCCTCGCTCCCTTCGCCGCCGTCTCTCCCGTCGGTTGAATTTGTCCAGCCACCAGGGGGAGGCGCAGTGCTCCACGGCACAACGGACATTCCGGGCTCTCAGTCAGCCATTGCTCAATGCAATGCCAATGGAACTGATGCCCACACGACGTCGTTACCGCTGGGCTGTCACGTGCAAACCCCTGCCGGCAAATGGAGCACTCCTCCTCCACCCGGACGCCGGATAAATCCTCCAGACTTCTGGCTAGAGGTATGGCTTTGCACGTCGAAATTTGTCAAAATATGAAAACTTTAAATTTGCACGTAAAAACGTGGCAAAAAGTGAAAACTTTATTATAAAGTTTGAAATATAAAAAAAATTTAGGGATTTCGATTGCACGTCAAAACGTGTCGAAATATGAAAACTTTAAATTTGCACGTAAAAACGCGTCAAAAATAGAAAGTTGAGTTACTTCGCACGTCAAAACGTGTCAAAGAAAAATAAAGTTTGAAATTCGATTTCACGTCAGAACGTGTCGAATTGGAAAAAGTTTAGTTGTAAACAAAACTTTAAATTTGCACGTCAACACGTGACAAAAAGTGAAAACTTTATTATAAAGTTTGAAATATAAAAAAGTTTAGGGATTTCGATTGCACGTCAAAACGTGTCGAAATATGAAAACTTTAAATTTGCACGTCAAAACGTGTCAAAAAGTGCAAAGTTTGAAATTCGATTTCACGTCAGAACGTGTCGAATTGGAAAAAGTTTAGTTGAAAACAAAAACTTTGAATTTGCTCGTTAAAACGGGGCAAAAAGTGGAAACGTTAGATTTTGCACGTAACCACGTGTTAGAGATTTAACCGCTTGAATTTAATTTTACACGTCAAAGCGTGTCAAAGATTAAAACGTTTATTTAGAGAAATGTTTGGCCTTCCCATTGGGTTTCACCCAGGAAGACCCTCCCACAGGTTCGCAAGCTGGCTGGCTTATTCGGTAAAGATAAAATTTTATTTAAGTTTTAAGTTATGAAATTTTACGAATTTAAGTTGAAATAACAATGAGGGTCGCTTCACAAAGTGGAAACGCCCAGTATGGGGACCGTCTGTCCACCCGAAATTCCTCGAAAAGAGAGCAGCAAAGGATCAACAACAATTATTTTGTTGCTTGACTCAACCTCAGCAAATGGTTCAAGTCTGGCCAAGCTGCAGGGACGTGTAGGCGGCACCACGCCAACCCCACGTAATCCACCACAGCCTGAACCAAACCCAAGCCAAAAGCCGAAGCCGGGTCAAGACAACAAGGATTCAAAGTTTGGGTCAGCTTCCCAACATAAAGTGGGGCATTGATCTTAGTCGACTCATGGTTTCTGAGTGTGGTTCTTCACGACACCTACGATGCGTTTTTGGGTGTAATTCCCTATCAGGTACTCAGTATCAAATATTCCTTTCGTATTTTTTTGTTTCATAGGTGCCAGGTTCACGCATAATGTTCGGATCTCCAATCAGACAACCGACATACTTATATCGTTATCTGGGTGACGCGATATATTCCGTGCAAGTGGGTGGCATCAAGCCGAAACCAATGCTTGAAGTCGATTGTAGGCTGAACGGAAATTCCGATATGAAAGACCATCCAGTTGTTGAGTCGTTGAATTTGAAGAAGCAGCAGATTATTTTTGCTACGCTACTCGTTACAAATGATCCGGCAAATCGAGTATGTTCGTTCGTCTGCTGATCGCAATTATGTGAAAACGAATAAATCATCTCCACGTGGATGTTGCAAACGTGTGAAGGCTGAAGACATTTTTGAAGAATTCTAGAAATTGAATGCTTGCGTGTGGTATAATGGCTAAAACTTGGAGACCTAAGGTCCAAGGTGTGGCATCAATCAGTTTTTGGTTGAGCTTGTCTGCCTAATTTACATAACCACCTAGCACAGCCTGCAGATCTGAGTTTTAAAACAAACCTAATTTGAGTATGAGATAAAAATTTAAATAACAAAAGTGTAAATTACTATTTATCTTATGTTTGTTCACTTTCTTTAAACCTTGTAACTTTCCGGCTAATATATTTTGGTATTTCAAATATGCATGAGTAGGCTGTTGTAATACATGCTACATTTCCGCATTGAAATAATTGCACACTAGTTACCGCATTATTAAGTACATCAACTCAAACTAAGTGCGAATGTGCATAGAAAAGATGAGAAAAAAATATTGAGTTTTAATTTAAAACAAGACAACAAATACAGTTCTGCGTATGTAATAAGGCAAGTTTACCCTGTACAATTAATAATGACAGAGTAATAAAAAGATTGAAAGAAAAACACAGACGTAAGCATACCATAATGTAACTGTTACCTCAAATAATGAGAATACACCTAAAATTTATAAAATTATTATCAATAAAAGTAGATTCTGAAGTAAAGTACAGCAATTCGGCAGTGCACTATGTTTACAAAAACACGACACATGCAATCAATCAAGAAAACAGAAAGAATGTAGTTTATAAAGTTTGAAAGAAAATTTATTGCTTGGTATTTCAATATATAAAAACATAGTTTTTTTTGTTTCAACCTAAAGAAAAAGTAGCATCAAAACAAAAAAAATTCAATAGATGGTATTTCGGAGATATAGGTGTCTATTTAAAGTCTAGTTGTGAAGAGAAATTAATTTGCTTAATTATAATTTAAAAAAAAAAAAAAAAAAAAATATTTACAAAATTATAATAGGCGCGTTTTTTTGCTCCTCTATCCAGCGGAGAGTAGAATGAGAATAGAGTAGACGCATTGAAAACAACAACACTCCTACACCAGTGAATTCACTGGTGTAGGAGTGTTGTTGTTGTTTTCAATGCGTCTACTCTACTCTCATTCTACTCTCCGCTGGATAGAGGAGCAAAAAAACGCGCCTAATGATGGTTTAAAGAACATCCTTGGCCTTCTTATTGGGCGAAAGCCCGGGAAGTTCATTCTCTTTCCAGGTTCGCGAGGCCTGGCTGGCCACTAAAATGACATAGTTTTCTTAGTATTTTCAGCATCTTTTAAGGGAGGGACATTGGCCTTTGTAGTTACAGTTTATTTGATATTTCAAGGCCAATGTCAGAGGGTGGAGAACCCCAGACCATCGGGGTCAGGGCTCCACTAACATCGGGGGCCCGGGGCTGTCTGCTTCGCCCGGGTTCCTCTGAAGAGAGAGGCAGCGTTTCTTCCTTTTTCCCTTTTTAGAATTTTCATGTTGAGGCTCCGTGTTTTGTCACGAGCACTGGGTCTGCCTAGTCAGCCCATGTTGCAGAGCCTGGGTGGTTTCCTGTATGGAACGATGCCCCTTTTTGGTCCTTGAGTATTTTATATACTAGTTTGCGGCTACATTATAATACGGATGAATTATAAGTAGCATCCCCATTCTCAGAGAGCCAACCGACTCCTTTTGTTTTAAAGAACCCACCCCAGCCGCAGCGAGCTAGCAAAGTGGCACCCCAGCATCCGTCGGGGTTGGTTGAAGGGTACTCCGCTCATGCGGACGAGGGGCCTTCACGGCCATTTCTAGGGTACCCTGCTCTCGGGGCAATTCTTTTTTTTTATTGGAATTTGCCTCTTTAATGGCAGTAGCCATTCCACTATTTGACCCTTAGCACTCTTGGTTCTGGACTTCGGTCTGGTTCTGAGTTGTGCTGAGGACCTCTAAACTTACAATTCGCTACAAGTGATTCTAAAAAAGTGATTTAAAGTGACATTTTTCTGAGTGCATAATCTCTATTTATGTGAATTTCAAATACTAGTCAACTCGCGCAGGTTTTTCGTGCTTTGGCTACTGTACTATGCAAGAGTGCAACAACAGCGCATCCATGCAACAGTAATCTCTGTTTTTGCCGATAATACTATTTTTGATGCCGTTTTTATAAAATTTACATGATATAAATTCAAATCGAATGCACTTGTTAAATGTCATCAGTGGCACTTTATACTGCTCCTGTGGTCGGTGAGCGGAACTTTATTTCGCTCGATTCGACACAGAAGTTTTCGCTGTATTCTGATTATGTAGGTGAAATTAAATTACGCTTTTTATTGAAAATAAAATCTCCAGATTTCTCCAGACTTTTTGAAAAAAACTCCAAGACTTTCCGAATTTTTTTCTGGCATCACTGGTGTCGGTGTTCGAGATAACCTTTTCATACTAGGAGCGTAGATAAACGATCATTCTCGAGCGGGGCTTCGTGGAAAATACCAATTTCAATTTTCTCCAAATCCAGTTGAAGCTCCACAGTTCGAAGGCGTTTCGTGAATATTGAAGATGTTTGTTGTCAGGAGTTCTTCACAAGTATACCTGTGATATATAAAAATGTAGTACACACTGATTCTACGAATGCTCCGTTTTGTCAAACGGTGCATGTACATTATGTCTGATATTCTAAGTTTCAAAATTTTCTTGTTTAGTAATTATTACATTCGTGTGTTGTCTCTTGCAGTGGAAGGTTGTAGCCGGAGAATTGCAGGGATGGATTTTCTCCGAAGGACGGTCTTTCTCTGGAATTGACAAGACATGAGTCAGCGTGTCTTGAACTGCGTGCTCGCGTCGTCGCGTTGTTTTTGATAGGCCTTTGTGTTTTGTGTTTTTGTCCCATTTTCTAAAATGAAAATAAAATCTAACTCTAAATAATAAATCGAATTAAAAACCGAGTGTTTTAAAAAAAAAAAAAGATACAAAATAATAAATTTAATCAAAACCATGTGTTTAAAAAATCATACTGCTCAAATTGAATCAAAACCACGTGTTTAAAATAAAAGTCGAACCCGATGGCCAGTGCCGATAGGACAAGGCCAACCCCTGGTTCATAGAAGTGTGAACCACTTAATTAAAAAAAAAAAAAATAGTAATTGTTACATAGAAAAATAGACAACTGGATAAAATAAGCATAGTTTTCTAATATGTTATTCGAGTTTTAAACGTATAAATTTATTTGCAAATGACGGGTCCCCAAGTTTCAAATGAAAAATCAGCTGCGAACCGAAAGTATTTATAATATATTTATAAACGTTTAAATTTACTTGCACATGATAAATTTATAAACTTTCTTCTTCCTGTAGAGTGATTAGATAAATGTTTCCATATGCTCAGACGAAATGTCGTTTGATTGAATCAAATTGATCTTCATTTCTGCTTTAAATGACTTATTTAAAAACCTACTTTTAGCAGTATTACTCTAACGTTGACTTGTGTCTATATGGTATTCCTCGACTTTTCATATCCCGAATCGTAGCGTTCGGTAGCCGTCCAGACACTGATATCGCATAAATACCCCGGCAAAATCGATCTAGAAGTAAAATTCTCATTAGTATCACCGTTGGAAATGAGATGCACCGTCGCTCACTTATCCGTTGCATTTGGTGACCCAGCTATCTTCTGGGCTCGTGACCGCAACTAACCCATCGAACTTATTGCTGGTGCAGTCGTACACTTGATCTTCATTTCTTTTCATTCAGAGAAACTCCGCAATTATCGCAGCCGTCATATTCGAACTGTTCAAAGGTTTACCAAAACAAACTAAATTTTTACATAACTTTGAGCAGAGTAGAGCATTTACCTGATTATCGAACAGACCATACATGCCCGCAACCTTCGTAGGTCTTTAGGAATTGTATCAAAAGGCATTATTAACTATTGGATAAACACGTACTTTACTTCGCAATTAAGCCAAACGCATAGAACCGAGCCCACCGAACAGCACCATTCACTTTATTATTTGTCAAAGAAATGTCAAAGAAATGTCAATGCAATTGTCATCGAGCAATTGCTAACAAATCTTAATCCTGAGAGGACTACACAATTTCAAAAAAGAGCTTAATACCTGTCAGATTGCAAGTCGCGATAGGCCTTTTATATGAAGGCCATGGTTGAAGCGAGTCAATGCCTTCTACAAGTACGGGCTGTCATGCTACGTAATTGTTGTAGCTATGACGTCATTTTCTGCGGGAATTTTTTCATTTCCATCAGACAGTGCCGATATACACAGAGATTTTACGAGCGGATTTTGTGTGGATACGTTGTTATAGCAATGTTTCGTCATAACTTGCATTTGGTATCAATCATTTGTATCGACAGTAAATCGGTGCAAAACATCACATAACTTTACAACGACTGAGAAAATTTCGAAGCGAATTCTTCACATTGTACTGCACGCACCGCATTCATTTTTCATAAAGCGGCTTACTAGCACTGTTCCGCAGATACCACTTTATTGTCATTTCTCTCACTTTGACAGAGCCCGCACAATTTACGATTTCATGGACGTCGAACAATATTGATTATGATGTCATCCTAAGCGATAATTAACTATCGCCTTAAAAATGTTCGACCTTCATTACAACATTTGCGCACAAATATGTAGCTTTACGCGCACTATTGAAGATATTTATTTGCGCCACACAGTTTGACACTTTCCAGTATTTTAACCCTAGAGCTACAAACCGGGGTAGATATCTACTCCAGACAAACATTAAACTATGTTTCTAAGTCCATAAGTGACGACTATGGTTGAAGAACTATACCATAATTTAGTTTAAGTTTCTAACAATAGCGCGAGATCGCGAGGCCCATCAGTATCTTGTTTACTTTGGCGGAGTGAAGATGTAAAGCTTGTGTGGAGTAGATATCTACCCCGGTTTATAGTTCCCGTTAGTATATTGTGAAGGTAAGTTATTTCTGCCTTTTGTGCTTAAATAAATTCCATTCACGTATTATAAAGTTATATTACAATAAAATATTACATTTATAGTTTGCGGCGATTATTTTCATATTTTCAGTATCCAAACACTGAGAGTAGCAAAAACATTGATTTGTATTTTATTTTTTTGGTAGATGATTGCGAAAAACAAAATTTAAAAAGCGTCGATGAACTGGTGAACGTTTTGTCGGAATCCGAGACGTTACCTTAAATTTTCAAAATATATATATATTATGTAATATATAATATATAATAAATTTTATATATTATATTTTATATATTATATAATAGTAACTTTACTTTCAATTTCCTTTAACTTATATATAGAGAATTTTTTTTTTTTTTGTATTTTGCATGACAGAAATAGAAGCTAATTTTTGAAAACCAATCGATTTATTTGACTTTTCCATCGATCAGATTCCCAATTTTTTACAATTTTGAAAGTCCCAAATACATAGATTTTTTTGGCAGAACATCGTGATGGAATTTTTTTTCGCAAAGCCTTACATATTTGCTGTAAAAAAAATTAGCAATTTTAAAATCAGTTGTTAAGAAAGTTCTTTATAAACTTTGGTGTGTTAAATGACGTTTCAACCATTTTCGAGCACTCTCAGCTATTCAAATGAGTTTTTCACCAGCCAAACCTTAATAAAACAAACCCTGAAGCTTGAAAAACATTACTGCTTTCATAACGACTTAACGAGCAAAATACCCGTGGGGTAAATATTTACCGCGGTTTGTAGTTTGGAGTTTAAAAAAATAGGTTTATAATTCTAGGGTAAATAAGCCCAGACCCTACTGAAATTTGCTCACAGAGGAAAAATTTTCAGTATTAAGTAAAACGGTGAACAACAACGGCTTCATTCCAGTTAATTGCAATTAATCGTAGTACGTGAACACGAATTCGTTCCTCCACGAATTTGTTCGATTTATTATAGTTGGGGATGATCAGGTTATAGCCGCATTTATGAAAACAAGCCTTTTCAAATCAAACAACCGGTTTGACATATGCGGCAAATTCTCAATCAATTCTGTCACTAGTAAATCGACACCAAGCATCACATTACCAAACAACAACTGAATCATATTTTGTAGCGAATTTTTCACATTATCGCACACGTGCCGCAATAATTTTTGCTTTAGCTGTTCACTTGCACTATTTCGCAGATCTCACCTTATTTTCATCTTCCTCACTTTTTTATAGGACAACCTGCACAATTTACGAATTTCCACGGACTTCCCTTTAGACTGCGTGTACGTTTCGCAACACATTGACAGCTTTCTCTGACTTCATTATTCTGCATGACGACTAGTGCTGCCAGATACGTGTTGCGGTTTACCCCCAGACACTTCTCGATCATCCCTAAAACTACCCTTAGTAGCGATACTGTTGTAATTTCCGGGGAATTTTTGAGCATTCTGAAAAACCAGGTTTCATGAATGTACATTTTTATATGTGGTCAAATGACCCTGAACCATGGATTTGATGACAGCGCATTGTAAAAGTACTAAGAAAACTCAATCGGTCACTAAGCCGTTAAAGTAAGACACATCCATTTTGAAACAGCATCACCAATATCCGCTGTTAAAATTGATTGAAGATTGCTATTTAATTTGTGAAGTTTTTGGTATCAAAATGCAATAGACATCACATATTCCGATATTATAATTAGTTAAAAAATCCGTTCCGATACATGTATTATTAAATTTCAGAATGCTTTAAACGAAACCTTGAATATTCTATTCCCTGTTTCTCCCCTGAAGTTTTTAAAATATCCCTCAATCTAGGGTTCAATTCCCTCATATGGCAGCAATGATTACGGCCCATGTTTCAAGAAGGCATTGACACAAAGCACTACCCTATTGTGAAAATTGAAAGCCTTCTAGAAGGAGGGCCCAAGCTGTGACGTAATAGTGAAAGGCCATTTTAACATTTGCACGAGGTAGTGCCGATACATACGAAGATTTCGCTTGCGGTTTTTAAGCTTAAATATGAATTTTACGTCAGCTTTGGATGCGTAGATGCATCGCAATAATAATATTGAGCCACAACTTTCATTTTGCGTCAATCAATTGTATCGAAAGTAAATAGACAAGAAACATCACAATACCTTACAATAACTAATAAACATTCCGTACCGAATTTTTCAAACTAAACTGCACGCACCGCATTAATGTTTGTGTAAGCTGTTCACCAGCATTGTTCTGCAAATCTTACTTTATTTTCACATCTCTCAATTGTCTTCTACAAGTACGGGATGTCAGGCTACATAATCGTTGTAGCTGTAACGTAATAGTGAAAGGTCATTTAAACATTTCCACGAGACAATACCGATATATACGGAGATTTCACTTGAGGTTTTTTAACTAAAATATAAATAAAACATTAGCTTTGGATGCGTAGATGCATCGCAATAATAATATTTTGTCACAACTTTCATTAAGCGTCAATCAATTGTATCGAAAGTAAATAAATCAGAAACATCATAAAACCTAACAATAACTGATACACATTCCGATGCGAATTTTTTGAACTTAACTGCAAGCATCTTATTCATGTTTGTTTAGGCTGTTCACCAGCACTGTTCCGAAAATCTTACTTCATTTTCACATCTCTCAATTTAACACAACCTGTACAATCATTATTTTGCCGTAGTCGGCCCAATAGACTGCATGTGTTTTTCGAGACATTTGATATATAGAATAGTTGGAAAGGATCAGGAAATAGCCACATTTATATCAACTTGTTTTTTCAAATCAAAGAACCGGCTAAATATATGCAGCAAATTATCAATCAATTTTATCGATAGTATCGATAGTCAAATTATCAAGCAAGTTTATCGATACATAGACGAAACATCACTTAACCCATCCCTTAATCTAGAGTTCAATTCCCTCATATGGCAGCAATCACACGGCAACCGCGACTTCTGTCGTCAATCGCTACAGTAAAATACATCCATTTTGAAACAGCATGAACAATATTCGCTGATAGAAATGATTGAAGATTGAAATTTTTTGAAAATTGAAAATGAATATTGAAGATTAATATCGAAAAGTGATTGAAGATTGGTATTTAATAATTAAAGTTTTTGGTATCAAAATAAGATAGACATCACATACATACTTATTATAAACTGAAAAATCCGTTCCAATAAATGTATTATTAAGTTTCAGAATGCCTCAAACAAACTCTGAATATTTTATATCCGTGTTTCTCTCCTGAAGTTTCTAAAATATCCCTTATCTAGGGTTAAATTCCCTCATATGGCAGCAATGATTACGGCCCATACTTAGAGAAGGCATTGACAGATAGCAATACCCGATTTTGGAAATTGTAGCAATGCCGTCTAGAAGTATCGGCCGCCAGTCTTCGTAATCGTTGTCACTAGTATCGTATACAGCGGACGTTTAGTCCGCGGACTAAATACCAAATTCCACCTAAATTTTTTAGTCCACGTGCTGTATACACTCGTGGACCGACCTAAATTTAGGTCGGTCCACGATTTCAAGCGACCTGACCTATATATAGGTCGTGGACTATAATCGTTGTAAACACACGCGACCTAAACATTGATTTTTGTGCGACTATTAATAATGTATGTATGTTGAATATAAGCTCATAACATTCCCCTTTGACACCAAATCATTGAAATAAACATGTTTGAGAGACAAATGAAACGATAAATACATTGCATGAAGGAAAATTAAACTAAATGACAGCTGTCATATACGGACGAGGACTAAATTCCACCTAAGCAAATTTTAGGTCGGGTTCGTTGTAAACACCTGAGGACTAAAGGTCCAGTTAAGGTCCAGTTAGCGAACGTGCGTCGCGTCCGTCGCGTCCGCTCCGACTGAGTTGAATTTCTCAGTTTCCATATACTTTACATTGGAAGACGCAGCGATAGTTATCCAACCGGTGCGTCCGACGCGACGGAGCGCAAGAGATGATCAAATTTCATCTTCGGACGCATCGAGAGAGAGAAAGGTGAGTTTAGAATGAGTGGTGAGTGTTTTGCAAGGCATTCTGTCAGCTAAGAATTTTACAAGGTGAATATATTTTCAAAATGTTTTGTGGAATAGATAAATCATTTTCCTGAAATATTTAATTAATCGAATATTGATGCTGTAGAACTTGTTAATTAGCGTATTTTATAGTTATAAATATTACTGGTAAAATAATGTTAATTTACCGATGGTTCAAAAAACAGTCAACCTTTGTTGAACCGATTAAATTGATGTCTGCATTGAATTAGCTTATCTTTCATTTATCTTCGCAACTGTTGCGCTTTAAATTTAATTGATAATTTTCCAAATATAGCATGCTTGAAAATAGCGTGACAAAAATAATAGTAGTTGTAATTTGTGACAATTCAAAAGTTTGATTGATTCAAAGAGAAATGTAAAAAAGCGTTTACGTTATTATGCCTTACTTAATCAGTTAGAATATGCAGCCATGATATTAATTTTGAAAGCCATCTATTTTTTCCCTAGTGGATGAATACTTCTTAATAAATAAAAATTTAGCAATATTCATGTGAAATACCAGTGTCTACCTAAGACTGCCAAAATAATTTGTTTGGAGTATATAACAAATTTATACGAGTATATAACACCACAATAATTTAATTCAACACCTTCAACTTCGATACACGGAACGCACGCACGAACTGAACAGACAAATTACAAAACAGTTCAAACAACTCCCGCTTTCGAATATGAATTTTTCACCGGGAAAATAAAAACTGACCACCTTTGCCTTTGACAGACGGAGCGGACGCGACGCACTCTCAAAGATCATCGATGCGTCCGGTCATAAAACGCAGCGGACGCGACGGACGCGACGCACGTTCGCTAACTGGACCTTTAGCGAACGTGCGTCGCGTCCGTCGCGTCCGCTGCGACTGAGTTGAATTTCTCAGTTTCCATCAGCCCCTGGACACGGACGGTAGAACTTTCCACCATTAACCCCCTCAATCCCTTCGCGCACAAAGCATGTTAAAGCTGCCTTTACGCCATTTCGCTCTCATTGTCAAATTGGAGGGGAACTACTTGGATTTGACCCGATTTGACAATGAGTAGACAAAAAATTACTACCATCCCCTTCAATGTAAATCTTATGGGCATGTCCACTCCATTTCTACTATCTCACTGGTTTCCATATACTTTACATTGCAAGACGCAGCGATAGATATCCAACCGGTGCGTCGGACGCGACGGAGCGCAAGAGATGATCAAATTTCATCTTCGGACGCATCGAGAGAGAGAAAGGTGAGTTTAGAATGAGTGGTGAGTGTTTTGCAAGGCATTCTGTCAGCTAAGAATTTTTCAAGGTGAATATATTTTCAAAATGTTTTGTGGAATAGATAAATCATTTTCCTGAAATATTTAATTAATCGAATGTTGATGCTGTAGAACTTGTTAATTAGCGTATTTTATAGTTATAAATATTACTGGTAAAATAATGTTAATTTACCGATGGTTCAAAAAACAGTCAACCTTTGTTGAACCGATTAAATTGATATCTGCATTGAATTAGCTTATCTTTCATTTATCTTCGCAACTGTTGCGCTTAAAATTTAATTGATAATGTTCCAAATATAGCATGCTTGAAAATAGCGTGACAAAAATAATAGTAGTTGTAATTTGTGACAATTCAAAAGTTTGATTGATTCCGAAACCAAACACCCGAGTAAAAATGTAAAAAAGCGTTTACGTTATTATGCCTTACTTAATCAGTTAGAATATGCAACCATGATATTAATTTTGAAAGCCATCTATTTTTTCCCTGGTGGATGAATACTTCTTAATAAAAAAAATTTAGCAATATTCATGTGAAATACCAGTGTCTACCTAAAACTGCCAAAATAATTTGTTTGGAGTATATAACAAATTTATACGAGTATATAACAGGACAATAATTTAATTCAACACCTTCAACTTCGATACACGGAACGCACGCACGAACTGAACAGACAAATTACAAAACAGGTCAAACATCTCCCGCTTTCGAATATGAATTTTTCACCAGGAAAATAAAAACTAACCACCTTTGCCTTTGACAGACGGAGCGGACGCGACGCACTCTCAAAGATCATCGATGCGTCCGGTCATAAAACGCAGCGGACGCGACGCACGTTCGCTAACTGAACCTTAAGTTCATTTAGTCCGCGCGTCCGGTGTAAACCGGCACACTGTAACGTTATAGTGAAAGGCCATTTTAATATTTCCACGAGGTAGTACCGATATATACAGATATTTCACTTCCGGTTTTTTAGCCTAAAGCCCTGAAATGTATTCGGCGCAAAACGGAACGAAGTGTCAAATCCCATACAAAATCAGCCTGGCACGGAATTTTGTTTCGTTAGGTTTTGCTCGTCAGTAATGTATTCGAAGGCGTATAAGCGTCTTCGAACGCAACGCAGTGACTTGCTCTGAGATGGCGCTGCACTATGTATAAGTTCAATTTCGTGGCCATTTAATGACCCAGACAGCCCCTGGACACGGACGGTATAACTTTCCACCATTAGCCCCTTCAATCCTCTCACGCACAAAGCATGTTAAAGCTGCCTATACGCCATTTCGACCTCATTGTCAAATTGGAGGGGAACTACTTGGATTTGACTCGATTTGACAATGAGTTGCTAAAAACTTACTACCATCCCCTTCAATGTAAATCTTATGGGCATGTCCACTCCATTTCTACTATCTCACTGGACCCAGGTATCTTAAATTGATGCGAAAAATGTGACAGCTCATAATTTCATTCGAGTTTGCGGATATTTTATTGAAAAATGAGTGGAAATGGATGGATGAGCAGTGCATCCTTGCAACAGTAGTTTTTGTTTTGCCGATAATATCATTTTCGATGCCGGTTAGTTAAATTTATATGCAACGAATTCAAATGTAATGCACTTGTTAAATGTCATCAATGGCAATTTATACTGCCCCCGGTGTCGGAGTGCGGAACTTTACTTCGCTCGACTCCGCACAGACGTTTTCGCTGCATTTCGTTCGTCGAATACATTACTAGGCTTAAAGGTGAATTAAACGTCAACTTTGGGTGCGTAGATGCATCGTAATAATAATATTTAGTCAAAGATTTCTTTTAGAGTCAATCAATTGTATCGAAAGTAAATCGACAAGTAACATGACATAGCCTAACAAAAACTGATAAACATTTTCAGGTGAATTTTTCACATAATACCGCATGCAACGCATTGATGTTTAATTTAGCTGGTTGCAGGCATTATTCCGCAAATCTAACTTTATTTTCACATCTCTCACCTTAACACAACCTGTTCAATTAATATTTTGCCCTGGTCAGCCCTTAAGACGGCGTTTTTTTCGCAACATTTTACTTTGTTGATGTGACGTCATGATACAGCGTGACGGCTTTTAGTTTTAGAAAGCATTGATTGAAACTATGTCTTTTAGAAGTACGGGCCATCATGCAGAATAGTGAGGTTACAGTTTTGCGGCAAAATGTCGCGGAAAGTGCATATGTTTAATTGGACGTCCGCGTGAAAATTTCAATTGTTAATGTGATGTTTAACTCGCTTAAACGCTGATGTTTAACTCGCTTAATGCCTTCTAGAAGTACGGGCTGTCATGCTACGTAATTGTTGTAGCTATGACGTCATTTTCTGCGGGAATTTTTTCTTTTCCATCAGACAGTGCCGATATACACAGAGATTTTACGAGTGGTTTATTTATTTATTTACCAAACAAGGCAAAATGCATTAACAATTCAATATAACAACACAAAAACAAAATACATATTTTTTCCAACACATTAGAAAACAAAATACATACATTGTGTGTGGATACGTTGTTATAGCAATGATTCGTCATAACTTGCATTTGGTATCAATCATTTGTATCGACAGTAAATCGGCGCAAAACATCACACAACTTAACAACAACTGAGAAAATTTCGAAGCGAATTCTACACATTGTACTGCACGCACCGCATTAATTTTTCATTAAGCGGCTCACTAGCACTGTTCCGCAGATACCACTTTATTGTCATTTCTCTCACTTTAACAGAGCCCGCACAATTTACGATTTCATGGACGTTGAACAATATTGATTATAAAGTCATCCTTAGTGATAGTAAACTATCGCCTTAAAAATGTTCGACCTTCATTACAATATTTACGCACATATATGTAGCTTTACGCGCACAATTACAAATATTTATTTGCGCCACACAGTTTGACACTTTTCAGTATTTTAACGCTAGAACTACAAACCGGGGTAGATATCAACTCCAGACAAAAATTAAACTATGTTTCTAAGTCCATAAGTGACGACTATGGTTGAAGAACTATACCATAATTTAGTTTAAGTTTCTAACAATTGCGCGAGATCACGAGGCCCATCATTATCTTGTTTGCAACGAATTCAAATGTAATGCACTTGTTAAATGTCATCAATGGCAATTTATACTGCCCCCGGTGTCGGAGTGCGGAACTTTACTTCGCTCGACTCCGCACAGACGTTTTCGCTGCATTTCGTTCGTCGAATACATTACTAGGCTTAAAGGTGAATTAAACGTCAACTTTGGGTGCGTAGATGCATCGTAATAATAATATTTAGTCAAAGATTTCTTTTAGAGTCAATCAATTGTATCGAAAGTAAATCGACAAGTAACATGACATAGCCTAACAAAAACTGATAAACATTTTCAGGTGAATTTTTCACATAATACCGCATGCAACGCATTGATGTTTAATTTAGCTGGTTGCAGGCATTATTCCGCAAATCTAACTTTATTTTCACATCTCTCACCTTGACACAACCTGTTCAATTAATATTTTGCCCTGGTCAGCCCTTAAGACGGCGTTTTTTTCGCAACATTTTACTTTGTTGATGTGACGTCATGATACAGCGAGACGGCTTTTAGTTTTAGAAAGCATTGATTGAAACTATGTCTTTTAGAAGTACGGGCCATCATGCAGAATAGTGAAGTTACAGTTTTGCGGCAAAATGTCGCGGAAAGTGCATATGTTTAATTGGACGTCCGCGGGAAAATTTCAATTGTTAATGTGATGTTTAACTCGCTTAAACGCTGATGTTTAACTCGCTTAATGCCTTCTAGAAGTACGGGCTGTCATGCTACGTAATTGTTGTAGCTATGACGTCATTTTCTGCGGGAATTTTTTCTTTTCCATCAGACAGTGCCGATATACACAGAGATTTTATGAGTGGTTTATTTATTTATTTACCAAACAAGGCAAAATGCATTAACAATTCAATATAACAACACAACAACAAAATACATATTTTTTCCAATACATTAGAAAACAAAATACATACATTGTGTGTGGATACGTTGTTATAGCAATGATTCGTCATAACTTGCATTTGGTATCAATCATTTGTATCGACAGTAAATCGGCGCAAAACATCACACAACTTAACAACAACTGAGAAAATTTCGAAGCGAATTCGACACATTGTACTGCACGCACCGCATTAATTTTTCATTAAGCGGCTCACTAGCACTGTTCCGCAGATACCACTTTATTGTCATTTCTCTCACTTTAACAGAGCCCGCACAATTTACGATTTCATGGACGTTGAACAATATTGATTATAAAGTCATCCTTAGTGATAGTAAACTATCGCCTTAAAAATGTTCGACCTTCATTACAATATTTACGCACATATATGTAGCTTTACGCGCACAATTACAAATATTTATTTGCGCCACACAGTTTGACACTTTTCAGTATTTTAACCCTAGAACTACAAACCGGGGTAGATATCAACTCCAGACAAAAATTAAACTATGTTTCTAAGTCCATAAGTGACGACTATGGTTGAAGAACTATACCATAATTTAGTTTAAGTTTCTAACAATTGCGCGAGATCACGAGGCCCATCATTATCTTGTTTACTTTGGCAGAGTGAAGACGTAAAGCTTGTGTGGGGTTGATATCTACCCCGGTTTATAGTTCCCGTTAGTATTTTGTGAAGGTATGTTATTTCTCCCTTTTGTGCTAAAATATTAAATTTATAATTTGCGGCGGGTATTTTCATATTTTCAGTATCCATACACTGAGAGTATCAAAAACATTGATTTGCATTTTATTTTTTTGGCAGATGATGGCGAAAAAACACAATATGAAAAGCGTCGATGAACTGGTGAAAGTTTTGTCGGAATCCGAGACGTTACCTTAAATTTTCAAAACATATATTATGTAATATATAATATATCATAAACTTTATATAATATATTTTATATATTATATAATAGTTACTTTACTTTCAATTTCCTTTTATTTATGTGTATCGAATTTTTCTATTTTTGTATTTTGCATGACAGAAACGGAAGCAAATTTTTGATAGCCAATAGATTTATTTGACTTTTCCATCGATAAGCTTACCAATTTTCAATAATTTTTAAAGTCCCAAATACATAGACTTTTTTGGCAGAACATCGTGATGGAATTTTTTTCTCAAAGCCTTATGTATTTTCTGTAAAATACCATTAGAAATTTTAAAATCGGTTGTTAAGAAAGTTTTTTTTTAAATTTTTGTGTGTTAAATGACGTTTTAACCGTTTTCTAGCACTTTTAGCTATTCAAATGAGTTTTTCACCAGCCAAACCTTAATAAAATTAAATTTGCTTTCTACCATTCCCTGAAGCATGAATAGCAGAAAACATATGTACTTACTAGTCACATTACTGCTCTCATAACGATTTTACGAGCAAAATACCCGTGGGGTAAATATTTACCCCGGTTTGTAGTTTGCAGTTAAAAAAAATAGGTTTATAGTTCTAGGGCTAATAAGCCCAGACCCTACTGAAATTTATTCACAGAGGAAAAATTTTCAGTATGAAGTAAAAAGGAGTATAACAACGGCTTCATTACAATTAATTGCAATTAATCGTGGTACGTGAACAGACCTACAGGCAATGCCTTCTAAAAGTACGAAGCATGAGTTCATGCTACCTTATCGTTGTAGCTTTGACGTCATCTCTCCTGGGAAGTTGACATTTCAACCAAGCGGTGCCGATATTCACGGAAAAAGAACGTGCAGATTTTAAGCTTAAATACATACAAAACGTAACATTTCTATTTGTGAATGCGTTGTTAAAATAATATTTAGTTATAGCTTGCATTTTGAATAAATTTACACAATACCTCCACGAATTTGTTCGTTTTATTATAGTTGGGGATGATCAGGTAATAGCCGCATTTATGTCAGCTAGCCGTTTCAAATCAAACAACCGGTTTGATATATGCGGAAAACTCTCAACCAATTCTGTCGCTAGTAAATCGACACCAAGCATCACATAACCAAACAACAACTGGATCATATTTCGTAGCGAATTTTTCACATTATCGCGCACGTGCCGCACTAATTTTTTTTTAAGCTGTTCATTTGCACTATTTCGCAGATCTCACCTTATTTTCATCTTCCTCACTTTTTTATAGCACAACCTGCACAATTTACGAATTTCCGCAGACTTCCTTTTAGACTGCGTGTACGTTTCGCGACACTTTGACAGCTTTATCTGATGTCATCATTCTGCATTAGGCCTAGTGCTGCCAGATACGCGTTGCGGTTTACCCTCTGACACTTCTCGATCATCCCTAAAACTACCCTAAGTAGCGATATTGTTGTAATTTCCGGGGAATTTTTGGGCTTTCTCAAAAACCAGGTTTCATGAATGTACATTTTTATATGTGGTCAAATGACCCTGAATCATGGATTTGATGACAGCGCATTGTAAAGAATACTAAGAAAACTCAATCGGTCACTCAGCCGCTAAAGTAAGACACATCCATTTTGAAACAGCATCACCAATATCCGCTGATAAAAATGATTGAAGATTGTTATTTAATTTTTGAAGTATTTGGTATCAAAATGAGATAGACATCACATATTTCGATATTATTATTAGCTAAAAAGTCCGTTCGGATAATTGCATTAATAAATTTCAGAATGCCTTAAACAAAACCTTGCATATTCTATTCCCTGTTTCTCCCCTGAAGTTTTTAAAATATCCATAATCTTGGGTTCAATTCCCTCATATGGCAGCAATGATTACGGCCCATGCTTCTAGAACGGATTGTCACAAAGGACTACTCTATTGAGAAAATTGAAAGCCTTCAAGAAGGAGGGGCCGTCAGACTACGTAATCATTGTTGCTGTGACGTAAGAGTGAAAGGCCATTTTAACATTTGCATGAGATAGAAATTTTGCTTGCGGTTTTAAGCTTAAATATGAATTTTACGTCAGCTTTGGATGCGTAGATGCACCGCAATAATAATATTTAGTCTCAACTTTCATTTTGCGTCAATCTCAATTGATTGAATCGAAAGTTAATAGACAAGAAACACCACAATACCTTACAATAACTAATAAACATTCCGTAGCGAATTTTTCAAACTAAACTGCACGCACCGCGTTAATGTTTGTTTAAGCTGTTCACCAGCACTGTTCTGCAAATCTTACTTTATTTTCACATCTTTCAGTTGTCTTCTACAAGTACAGGATGTCAGGCTACATAATCGTTGTAGCTGTAACGTAATAGTCAAAGGTCATTTAAACATTTCCACGAGGCAATACCGATATATACGGAGATTTCACTTGAGGTTTTTTAACTAAAATATAAATAAAACATTTGCTTTGGGTGCGTAGATGCATTGTAATAATAATATTTAGTCACAACTTTCTTTTAGCGTCAATCAATTGTATCGAAAGTATATAAATCAGAAACATCACACAACCTAACAATTACTGATAAACATTCCGATGCAAATTTTTTGAACTTAAGCCCTGAAATGTGTTCGACGCGAAACGAAACGACGTGTCAAATCCCATACAAAATCAGCCTGGCGCGGAATTTCGTTTCGTTCAGTTTTGCTCGTCAGTAATTTGTTCGAAGACGTATAACTGTCATCGAAGACAACGCAGTGACTCGCTCTGATATGGCGCTCCACTATGTATAAGTAAAATTTCGTGGCCATTTAATGACCCAGGTACCTTAAATTGATGCGGAAAATATGACAGCTCATAATTTCATTCGAGTTATCGGATATTTGATTGAAAAATGGCTGAAAATGCATGGATGAATAGCGTATGTTTGCAACAGTAGTTTTTGTTTTGCCGATAATATCATTTTTGATGCCGGTTAGTTAAATTTATATGCACCGAATTCAAATGTAATGCACTAGTTAAATGTCATCAGTGGCAATTTATACTGCCCCCGGTGTCAACGTGCGGAACTTTATTTCGCTAGATTCCGCAGAGACGTTTTCGCTGTATTTCGTTCGTCGAATACATTACTAGGCTTTAACTGCAAGCATCTTATTCATGTTTGTTAAACCTGTTCACTAGCACTGTTCCGCAAATTTTACTTCATTTTCACATCTCTCAATTTAACACAACCTGTACAATCATTATTTTGCCGTAGTCGGCCCATTAGACTGCATGTGTTTTTCAAGACATTTGATATATATATAATAGTTGGAAAGGATCAGGAAATAGCCACATTTATATCAACTTGCCTTTTCAAATCAAAGAACCGGCTTAATATATGCAGCAAATTTTCAATCAATTTTATCGGTTGTGTCGATAGTCAAATTATCAATCAATTTTATCGATATAGACGAAACATCACTTAACCCAACAACAACTGGTACACATTTCGTAGCGAGTTTTACACAATTTACCGCACGCATCGCATTTTTTTTTTGTTTAAGCTATTCATTTGCACTGTGTAACCGTTTTTCTTCTACGGTGGTATTTATCAAGCGTTTAACTTTCTTGAACCCCAAGTCGATAATTTCGGGGGCCTATGCTCACCGGAGATGGGGGTGGGTCGGGCGCCACTCGCTTCACAACCCCGAAATTTACGCTTGCCGACGCTCGCAAGCGAGAAAATGCGACGGTTCCGCGCTAAATGCAGAGTGCAAGAAAAATACACGCTAGCGGTTTCCAACAAAAATAACTACCGTTTATTAGCGAAGGTTTTTAGACTCACAATATCGGCACTTACGCACTATCCTAAAACGGCGCCGCGAAAGTTAGACTTTAACAACTCTACTAATTTCCTCTATGAATAACATTTACAATTTTTCTTGTTTTACAAATTGCGATATTAGGAAAAAACTTAACCTACTTACAATTTAAGATCTTCCCTCGGTGGACTCGTCGCGGTTCGCCTGATTCAACGTCACTTCGTCCGTACCTCCACACTAACCCGTTCGGGAAACTCGACCTTCTCCTCAATCCTTTTCGTTCTACAGCCTCGTCAAGCTACACCACTCGTTTCCGTCCGATCCTCGTTTTCTTTTTCTCAACCCTTTTTCCGCAGTTGTCGCCCTGGATGTCTATTCTTTGTCGACCAACAACTGACCAAACTTGTTCCTCGCTAAGTACATGTAATAAAGAACAATTCGACTCTTCGTATTTCTTTTCTACCACTCTGCACACTCGTCTGTTCCTTACCGAGGTAGATTTGAAAAAGAACCTATCCATCGCCTGTCCAGCTCGCAGGCCACCTTCGATCCCACTTGTTGCACTAGCTTGCGGAATTTCGGGGAAAACCGTATTTTCTCCCACAATTCAATTGCACTAACGTTCTTAATGTGCGTTGCCGTGATGTGCATGTGCAGCCCAAGTGCATTCGGGCATTGCATTTGGCATTGCGCTCGATCTGACGAGACCCATGCATGGCAACGCCTTGGTACATCCCGGAACGCGGTCCGTTCCTCTGGCGTTCCGCCAAGTTGCAATTGACACCTGAACTGTCAAGATCATGTTTTTCTTTCGCCAAGACACGGCCTAGTTTTCGAGTGATCGATAGTTCACCAATTTCGGCTGAAATACAATCTCAGCACGAACCAGAATTTCCCAAACAGATTGGAGGATACTCAAGAATCTTGCCCGAATAATCGGGCCGGCAGAATTTGTTGTGATAGGTCAGTTTCTCGAGCTAAATACACCTTGTATTGCCGTTCATGCCACAGTGAATGATCAGCCTGGGATTCTTTTTCCTAGATTTTTTCGAGACGTCTATCCACTGCATTGTACTCCCCGGGCACAAGGCCACAAAACGGATATTAATTTCCTTCCTAGTATTAATCGGCCGTTTCATCATATTATTGTTATCGCAACAGTTATTATGTTCGATATTTGTAGATGATGTTGATGATGACGATGCTGACGACGACATAGATGCTGCTGCTCCTGATGATGATGACACACGCGCCTTTCGAACATTCAAATTTATCGCTGCAGATCCAACCGCAAGTCGATTTGTTGCACAATTATGGTTCGTGTGATTATCAGTCGATGAAGACGACGATGGCACCAATGACGATTCTTTTCCAAATATACTGTTGACGGTCATCCACGACGATGAGGCGACGAACGATGGCATTGGTGATTTTTCTTGCAGGCAAAGATGAAGAAGTGATTTTATAAGCTTCGACATTGCATTCGATACTGTCGGGAAGTAGGCGGAACCGAATGGCCCGAATCTCGTGGCCATTATCGATTTTCCATCCATTTCGCGCCAATTTCACTGGCCCAGCAAGTTAGGAACACGACCACTGCTAATTTTTGCCTTCTCGGATCAGACCTCGGTGCATCACCTTTCGATGATGGTAATATCGATTTCGACGTCTGTCGGGTGAGTACTATGACGATTTTCCTTTTTCTTTTTTTTATATCACGACTGACATGGGAGGTACCTCGGCCCCACTATCAGCTTCGAGGAATACTGGGTCCTGGCGAGTGCGCGCTTTGGTTCTGATATTGGCCGTTCTTGTCAGGGTTCGCTGGGACTCGAAGCCTAATCCACGAAGCCTAATCCACCTAATCCACGTAATTTGTAATCCTGCACTATGACCTACATTATTACTTAGCCTACGATTCCATTGCTTACAACAAACCTTCGTCTCTATACCGTAAGCGTTTCCACGTCTATAAATTAACATGAACTTCCATCTGCCACCGATACGACTCGCGAGCATGATCGACCGTGACAACTGTTACGCAAATCTCATTTTATTTTCATCTCTCACACTTTAACACACCCGCAGGCGTACCATAAGACTAAGTGTGTTTCATTAAACTTTAATGTGCCAAATAGATATTGGCCGAGCCCAGGCGAGATCTGGCGAGCCCGAGTGTGTGGACGGTCCACACGAGCGACTTTGACAGGGCTCGCCGGCGCTCGTGCCACATCCGATCGGAATGGATTTTGAGCACGAGCCAAAGCGATTTCGAACGAGCTGTCAAATGCCGTCCACATGTTGGCGGTCTCGTCTGACTTCGGCTCGCCTGGCCTCCGCCAATATGTATTTCCCACATAAAAGCTTTTTCTGACGTAGTCATTCTGCACTACGGCTAGTGCTGCCAGATAGGCGTTGCGGTTTACCCCCAGAAAATTCTATTTCATCCCTTAAACTACCCTGAGTAGCAATAGTGACGTTATATCCGGGGAATTTTTCGCCATTCTCAGAAACCAGGTTATATAAATGTAAATTTTTATATGTGGTCAAATGACCATAGATCATGGATTTGACGACAGCGCATTGTAAAAAATACTAAGGAAAACTCAATCAGACACTAATTGAAAAGCACACGGCAACCGCGACCTCTGTCGTCAATCGCTACAGTAAGACACTTCCATTTTGAAACAGCATCACCAATATTCGCTGATAGAAATGATTGAAGATTGATATTTAATATTTGAATGTTTTGGTATCAAAATAAGATAGACATCACATATTTCGAAATTATTATTAACTGAAAAATCCGTTTCAAAAATGTATTATTAAATTTCAGAATGCCTCAAACAAAACTGTGAATATTTTATATCCGTGTCTCTCCCGAAGATTCTTAAATATCCCTTATCTAGGGTTAAATTCCTTCATATGGCAGCAATGATTACGGCCCATACTTTTAGAAGGCATTGAAAGATAGCAACACCCGCTTTGGGAAATGGAAGCAAGTAGAAGTATCGGCCGTCAGGCTTCGTAATCATTGTCACTGTAACGGTACAGTGAAAGGCCATTTTAACATTTTCGCAAGGCAGCACCGATATATACGGAGATTTTACTTGCGGTTTTTTAGCTTAAATATGAATAAAACGTTAGCATTGAGTGCGCAGATGCATCGCAATAATAATATTTAGTCACAACTTTCAGTTTGCGCCAATCAATTGTATCGAAAGTAAATAGACAAGAAACACCACACAACTTTGCAATAACTGATAAACATTCCGTAGCAAATTTTTCAAACTAAGCTGCACGCACCGCATTAATGTTTGTTTAAGCTGTTCACCAGCACTGTTCAGCAAATCCTTCTTTATTTTCACATCTCTCATTTGCCTCCCAGACGTACGGGCCGTAAGGCTGCGTAATCGTTTTTGCTGTGGCGTAACAGAGAAAGTTCATTTTAACTTTTCCATATACGGAGATTTCACTTGTGGGTTTTAGCTAGAATATGGATAAAACGTTAGATTTTGGTGCGTAGATGCATCGCAATAATAATATTAAGTCAAAGATTTCTTTTAGTGTCAATCAATCGTATCGAAAGTAAATCGACAAATAACATGACATAACCCAACAAAAACTGATAAATATTTACAGGTGAATTTTTCACACTATACCGTATGCAACGCATCAATGTTTAATGTCAACTAATATTTTGCCCTGGTAAGTCGGAGATGTTAAAATTTGTCACAACCAGCGTAAATAACAATTAATGATTTCCAACTGCAAGTGGTCACACCAGTCAAGTATGCCCTGTGTTCTGGTGTCTGATGAGAAATCAGTGCATGCTTTCGAAACCACTTTGTCAAATAAAAAATTTTCAAGTTAATAAAAATTTTTCAATTTTAATCATCCCGCAAAAACAATTCCAATTTGATTCTGCTTCGGAGGCTTATTCCGCAAAACGATTGAGTTTCCCGTATCAATTATTCTCTGCTTTGATAAGCTTTAGAGACGATATAAGTTGTCTATGCGATTATAGACAAGAAGGGAACCGTGATCACAAATCAATAACCTTTATGAGTAAATTATTTCCATGGATATAAGTCGGAGATGTTAAAATTTGTCACAACCAGCGTAAATAACAATTAATGATTTCCAACTGCAAGTGGTCACACCAGTCAAGTATGCACTGTGTGCTGGTGTCTGATGAGAAATCAGTGCATGCTTTCGAAACCACTTTGTCAAATAAAAATTTTCAAGTTAATAAAAATTTTTTCAATTTTAATCATCCCGCAAAAACAATTCCAACATAGTACTGAGTTCGAAATCTGTTTCGGCGAAAATTTAGCTTGAAAATAAGCAAGAGTGGTACTAAGGTCTTAGCATGAAAAGTTGCTTTGAAGTTGCTTTCGCGTTGAAAACGTAGATGGCACTGAAACATGTCTCCTGTAGGGTGAACACACTAACATTAGTTCAGTTGTTTGCCGCTATCTGGAAACTGGCGTTCGCATCACAAGGACAACACACAGTCACTCACGCGACGCTCGAGTACTTACATCGTTCATACATTTTGTTATCTTGTTATATATGTGTTATTAATAAATATGTTACCCGTGAACTTAGTGTTTTAGTAATTATAGACAAAAACTATATTTGGTGACCCCGACGTGATCGGGTATAGTGCGAATATTAATAATACGGAAAGACAGTGCAGTTCATAAAGACATAATCGAATAGAGTGAATCAAATTCAGTGTCTGTCGAACAGCAAAAATGGCTACCGGTTTTGACGCCACGCTTAACGCGAGTGACGCCGGACTAGACGTCACAGTGAATCCTTTTACCGCGAGTGCGAAAGTGAAAACTGAAGAGCCCCCTGCGCATATAGACGCTGTCGCGAATGTGAAATTGCCGCCATTTTGGACGCGGAGACCCACGCTTTGGTTTCGGCAAATTGAACTTCAATTTCGCTACAACAAAGTGATTTCTGACGAGGCAAAGTTTAGTGCGGTGATGATGTGCTTAGAATCATCGATTCTAGATACGGTCGCGGACATAGCCGAAAACCCCCTGGAGTGCGAAATGGAACACGGATTCGAAAGAACACAATCTGACAAAAGTGTTGACGGAAATGGAGCTGGGTGATAAGAAACCGTCTCAGCTATATCGGGAAATGCGTGTGTTAGCAGCGGACCAACTCCCCGACGAAGCCGTCAAGACATTGGGGCTACGACGCTTGCCATCACGCGCGCGCGCCATTTTGAGCGTATCCTACCATGTGGATATGAACGCCTTGGTAGAGATGGCCGATCGAATTCTAGCGGAATTTACTGACTGGCCAGCTGTTTCTGCTGTAACAAGCAAGGTAGGTGAAAGCAATTTAGTAGAGGATAGATTGAACAGAATCGAATCGATTCTATCCAAATTGGATTTGACGAATAATTTGCCAAGATCTCGTTCAAGATCACAAAATCGATCTCGGTCAAGAAATCGACCGAAAAGCCGTTCTAAGGAAGAACTGTGCTACTTCCACAAAAAGTTTGGTGACGCTGCACGTAAATGCAGAAAGTTCTGTGCAAAATTTAATCCACATTTAAACTAAATGCGTCGTCGTCCAGTGGTGTTATGGTTGGCGACAGCATAGAACAACACCGACTCATGATACGAGATCGAGGCAGTGGAACTTTATTTCTCATAGATTCAGGGGCAGGAGTGTCAGTGTTACCGCGTAGAACATGCGAAAAACTGACTCCCTGCGATTTCAAACTGCACGCTGCAAATGGCACCACCATAAAAACTTACGGTGAAAAACTGATCAATGTCGACTTTGGTCTACGGCGTAAGTTTGCGTGGTATTTTCACATAGCAGACGTATCAAGAGCCATAATAGGAGCTGACTTTTCATCCAACTTTAATCTTTTAATCGACTTCCGTAAGAAACAGCTCATAGATGGAAATACGTTGTTATTTGCCTCTGCCAATACGTGCAACGAGCCAAGGCAAGCTATAACAACAGTGAAAGATAATGTTTTTCAGAAAATACTATCTGAAACACCGTCTATTACGAAATCGTCAAATTTTTCAAACTCCAAACACCACTCTTTAACACATCGAATCCTAACGAAAGGCCCAATAATTGTCGAACGTGCACGCCGTCTCTCTCCTGAAAAATACGCCATTGCTAAAAAGGAATTTGAATATATGGTATCAATGGGTATATGCAGATCGTACCAAAAAAATCAGGATCTTGGAGACCTTGTGGCGATTATCGCCGGTTAAATTCAATTACAATCCCTGACAAATACCCAGTACCAAATGTCCAAGATTTTGCACATATTTTGTACGGCAAAAATGTTTTTATGATTCTGGATCTAGAAAGAGCTTATCATCAAGTTCCCGTCCAAGAAGAAGACATTCCAAAAACAGTTGTAATTACACCATTCGGCTTGTTTGAATTTTGCCGCATGACATTTGGACTGTGCAATGCTGCGCAAACTTTTCAAAGGTTCCTAGACACAGTCTTGCGTGGACTTCTATTTTGTTTTGTCTATCTAGACAATATTTTGATCGCTTCAAAGAACATGGAAGATCACCAACAGCATCTGAGAAAGCTTCTGAAACGGTTGGACGAACATGGTCTCAAAATCAACCCCAGCAAATGCATTTTTGCTGCAAATGAAATTGATTATCTAGGCTACCAAATCAGCAATAAAGGTACTAGGCCTTTACCTGATCGAGTTACAGCAATACAAAATTTCAAACAACCACAAACAATCTTAGAGCTACGTAGATTTCTGGGAATTCTCAATTTCTACAAGCGTTTTATAAACAATGCAGCTGAAGTACTTATGCCACTGAACGCTATGCTGACAGATTCACCTAAGCGGGACAAAAGACCTGTACCTTGGATAGAGCATATAGACTAATAAATAGCACTGAAAGCGCGATATTTTCCGATGGGTGAGAAGGGTATGATGTTGAGGGTTTACGGATCAGCTGGTGCCTGAAAAGAGGCCGCACACAAAGAGTACGTTTTTCAATATGCAAAAGTAAGAAAAGCATATTCTCGGCCCTGATACAAAATGTGAATGTATGCCTAAACAGAGCTAAAACCAAATAAGTTCATTTTATCATATGCGAAAGTGAGAGAAGCATATTCTCGGCCCTGACAATCGACCAATGAGAGGTAAGATCCCATCAAGAAATAATAAACGCAGAGAACATTCGCTGCCACCTGTCAACATTGTCGTTAGTGGATGGCATAAACGTAATAGAGATGTTCTTTTTATTCTCCAAACGGTATCGAAAATAGTGTTCCGCGTCTATTATCTTATTGCCGACCACTTTAATACACAGACTAAGTTTTAAGAAAATTAATGATGCATAAAACGCCAATCGTTAAAAAGATGTTTTGCAAAGTATATGTATATTGTCTAGTGGGAATGGAAGTACGTATCTTATCGTAGCATTACCGCTGGCGGAGAATTTTTTGTCTTGTTTCGATTTTCGAAATCTTGTACTGCTATCTATCTTTCGCAATTTGTGGGGTAATTTCTTGATTTATCTCGCAAATCACGCGCTTTCCATGCTATTTATTAGTCTATATGCTCTGCCTTGGACAACTGTTTCCCAACAGGCATTTGAAAAGAGCAAGCAACTTATTGCAAACGCTTTCCTGTTGGTACATCCAAAAACAGGCGCACCACTCAGATTGTATGCGGATGCATCAAATGTTGCTATAGGATCAGTGCTTGAGTAATTTCAAAACAACGCATGGAAACCATTGGGATTCTTTTCCAAAAAATTAAATGACGCTCAATTGAAATATAGCACTTACGATCGGGAACTGTTGGCAATATACGAAAGCATAAAATATTTTCGTTTTATGTTGGAAGGACAAAATTTCATAATTATGACCGATCATAAACCTTTAACATATGCGTTCAATCAGCGATCTGATAAATCCTCACCTAGGCAAAGTCGTCAGCTTGAATTCATAGGGCAATTTTCAACACGGATTGTCCACATTGATGGAGCACAAAATATCGTTGCAGACGCTTTGTCAAGACCAGAGAATGTTGAAGAGATTGCCGCAATAATAACAGCAACAGAAATCGCTAAATCGCAACGTACCGATAACGAGTTGCAGCAACTTCTGGAATCTACAGATACTAGTCTTCGATTTCAACCAATCGTTGTAGCAAACGATTTAAAAATGTACTGCGATACTTCGACAGGAATAATATGCCCATTTGTTCCAATCAGCCTCAGGAAACAAATTTTTACACAAATACATGGTCTATCTCATCCGAGCGGGCGAGCCACCAGCAAATTAATAAGAAAAACTCTAGCGCACCTGAACCGCTAGAAACACTAATGTTCGAAGAACAGTAGGAGAATCGTGCAGGTTTTGAGTGCATATTCCACCACATGTGCTGCTTATTACGACCATACTGTTTCAAATGCCACGTTATACTTTGGTCTCAAGAATGCATTATAACTCATATGGTGAAAGGTTTCAGATATTACCACTGGCATGAATTTCAACGTTTATGAGAGCAAAACACGGGTTAATTATATTCGTTATCAGTTGCTTATTTCACATAATTTTGAAAGCAGCATCTCATATAACATCAATGAAGAAAATGCTCAGTGCCTGCAGCACTGTAACTGAAGTTGGTGTTTGGGGCTGCGATCCGAAAAATTTGCAGAACTTTGCGAATTGCAACATTGATTATTTATTTTAATTGTAAATGTTTCCGGTATGAATACTAACTGTAAGCGTTTCTTGATACAAAAGTAGCACAATCGACTCGTGCTGGCAACCTTCTGCCAGTATCAAAGCCAAGAATATATCACATCTGCTTCACGTTGTTATATAACATTCGAAGTTAAAGGAGTATAAAGAAATTTAGAGTTACCTGCAGCGAGTTTTTTCAAATAATCGAAAGCTTAATATTTGCTGTTTATTGTCACTACAATATCATTACCATTTGAAAATTCTACGATAAAACAGCTAAATAAAGATATTGCAATTAAACACAAAACCAACAATAGCTGGCAACCCTATCATGGCTTTTCAACCAAATTTTGCCTGAATAATGTTTATGACAGGTTTCATTAATTGTTTGAAATTCGTATTGATTTCATGACTGCACTGGAAGTTATAGTGTAAAAAGTTTTATTTTCCTGAGCGTATTTTCAAAACCAAAGACACAAAAATTACCATAGCTGGTAGCACCAATCAAATTTTTCAACCAAATTTCCACCAAACAGAGATTAGAGTTAGGTTTAGCTACTGTGCCAATTTCATGAAAATCTGGTAACTTATTCACATTTCATAGGGCAAAAAGCAGTTTTCTTTCTTTGTAATTTTTCAAGATGGCACCACTGGCACAGACTTGCCCACAATTCAAAATCGCTTCTAACAAATCTGGTCTTACTTAAGTCCAATGCATTCTGTAAATTTTAGCTGTATCTGATTATTGGTTCGTGAGTTTCCGTGAACAGAAGTTTTTGATGCTAAAAATATAGGTTAACTGGGAGAGGGTTACCGTTCTTGTCCGACATTAAATTTCCAAAGTTTTATTTTGAACGTGTAGATAAAACATAAGATTTATATACAGATTGGTTTTATTGTAAGAAACGGACATTTTTTTGAATATTCGATGGTTTGAATGTTTTCACTTCCAATTTTTTTTTTCAAAATGAAGATACCAAAATTATCATAGCTGGTAACTCCAACCGAATTTTTCGACCAAATTTCTACCAAACGTGGCCTAAAGTAAGGTCCAGCAGTTGTGTGAGTTTCGTCAAAATCGAACGATTCAATCAGAATTTATAGGGCTAAAATCAGTTATCTTTTTTAGTGGTTTTTCCAGATGGCACCACTGGCACAGAATCGCCCGCATTTCAAAATCACTTCTATCAGGCCTGGTCCTATTTAAGACCAATACAGTCTGCAAATTTCAATTAATTCTGCTCATCGGATCGTGAGTTTCCGTGAACAGAAGTTTTTGATGCTAAAAATATAGGTAAATTGGGCAAGGGTTACCAGGCGTGCCCGTTATACCATATCTTTTTTTTTTTTTGGTTATGTAAACAAAGCACATGATTTACATATGAGTGACTTTTTTTTGAAGAAACGGCATTTTTTCAAGAGAGACGATGATTTGGAGGTTTTCACTTTCAATGCCTGCCCTAGCTACAGGGTTGCCAGCACGCTCATTAAAACATACACAAATCTACAACTAAATAATATCAATATGTCCTGAAAATTTCGTAATGATTGAATAGCTCTGTCAAAAGTTATCGCAATTTAAAAATTTTAAAAATTTCCCGTCCTCTTTTTAGGCACCCAGCGCACACATAGGGTCAAAAAATTCCAAAGCATTATCCGATTCATATGTAAAACACGTTCGAAATTTATTTTGTTAACTTTATTTTTGCGAAAATTATTTGTGCACGAAATAATAGGTATATTAAAAATATCACTTAAATGGCCGCCGGCGCCAAAAGGTTAAGAATAACTGACATTTAGTGAGACCTGGACCTATTCTGCATATACACCAATGTATCCTGAAAGTTTCAGCTCAATCGGATGGCGCGTTCCCGAGATTATCTCACTGAAATTTTTTGATGATATATATATATATATATATATGGAAATATGAATTTTTGGCCGAATCGATTTTAATACTAATGTTCTTCGAACATTAGTAAAATATGTTTGGCCTGAAATGGGAAAAGATATATCCAACTGGGCAAAAACGTGTATTCAATGCCAGAGATCGAAAATACATCGACACGTTAAAAACAAGCCACAACAATTTTCCAAAGTGGATGGTCCTTTCCGGCACGTACATATAGATATCGTAGGGCCACTACCGCCGTCAAACGAATTTATATATTTGCTAACGATCGTTGATCGTTTTTCACGTTGGCCAGAAGCTATTCCGATCCGAGACATAACAGCCGAAACAATAGCTACAACACTTTATAAAGAATGGATATCGCGATTTGGTGTTCCTGAAACTATCACTACGGACAGAGGATCTCAGTTCGAATCATCTCTCTTCGATTCCCTGATGAAGCTGATTGGGTCGAAACGCACAAGAACTACAGCCTACCACCCAGCATCTAACGGTATGGTTGAACGTTTTCACCGATCGTTAAAGGCATCACTCATGTGCCACGAAACGCATCGTTGGACGGAAACACTACCCACAGTTCTTTTGGGATTGCGAACGGCAATTAAAGAAGACTTGGGATTTTCGCCGGCGGAAATGTTGTTCGGCGCTCAGCTGTGCTTACCTGGAGAATTCTTCGAGGACAATTCTAGCACAATAGATCCACATGCATTCGTAGCTATGTTCAGACAATGCCTTCTAGATGTACGGGCCGTAATGCAGAATGATGACGTCAGAGCATCGGGACAAATGTCGCGAAAAACACACGTAGTCTTATGGGACGTCCGCGGGAAAATGTTAATTGTACGGGTCGTGTTAAAGTGAGTGAAATGAAAACTAAAGTGGATTATGCAGAACAGTGCTAGTGAACAGCTAAATCACAAATTAATGCGGTGCGTGCGGTATAATGTGGAAAATTAGCTACGAAATGTTTATCGGTTGGTGTTAGGTTATATGATGGTTCGTGTCGATTTACTGTCGCGATACAATTAATTGGTACAAAGTGTACGTTATGACTAAATAGTATTATTATAACGCGTCCACGCACAAAAAACTAACGTTTTATTCATATTTTAACCAAAAAACCGCAAGTGAAATCTCCGTGTACATCGGTACTGCCTCGTGGAAATGTCAAATTTCCTAAACATATGACGTCACGGCGAGAACGATTACGTAGCCTGACGGCCCGTACTTCTAGAAGGCATTGGTTCAGACGTGACATCCAACAACTTCGAGCCACGCTTGTCGAACACCATCGCAAGGACTCACCTTTTATCTTCAAAAATCTACAAACATGTTCGCATGTATTTTTGAGGCAGGATGTTCGAAAATCTTTGCAACAGCCGTATACGGGTCCACATGAAGTTCTGGAACGCTTAAACGACTCTGTTTACAAAATACGAATTGGAGACAAACCTGTTACTATTTCTACGGAGCGTTTGAAGCCGGGATATACGACGAATTCGCAAATGGAAAGTGAGCATACTAAAACCACGCAAACCAATCGTTCAGCTCACAGTGTATTCCGTGGGATCCTACGAACGTATTTCGGCCCCAAATCAAAACGTAACGTGACGTTTCAGCAGCCATAAACGTCACTCGGAGGGGAATGATGTAGGGTGAACACACTAACATTAGTTCAGTTGTTTGCCGCTATCTGGAAATTGGCGTTCGCATCACAAGGACAACACACAGTCACTCACGCGACGCTTGTTATATATGTGTTATTAATAAATATGTTACCCGTGAACTTAGTGTTTTAGTAATTATAGACAAAAACTATACTTCAATCATTTCACGCCAATTTAGTTTGTGCAGTTCATTCTTTCGAGCGAAAAAGTGTCATTTGATGTTTCAATTTGAAAATGGAGCAGTGCAAATGTCTTTCCAATAAGAAAATCGATCGAAAAAAGAAATTCTTGATATTTTATCCGTCAGATATAAGCAATGTCTCTGCATTTCTCCATTGCCAAAATTTTCGCTCGAAAGAATGACCAGATAATGGAGACATGTCAAAATTTCACGTGAACTCGAACTCAGTACCAGCCTTAAGACTGCGTTTTTTTTCGCAACATTTAGCGCTGTTAATGTGACGTCATGATACAGCGTGACGGCTTTTAGTTCTAGAAAACATTGATTGAAACAATGTCTTCTATAATTTTTTCATATCCATCAGACAGTGCCAATATACACAGAGATTTTACGTGCGGATTGTGCGTGGATACGTTGTTATAGCAATAATTCGTCATAACTTGCATTTGGTATCAGTCATTTGTTTCGACAGTAAATCGGGATAAAACATCACATAACCTAACAACGACTGAGTAAATATCGAAGCAAATTCTTCACATTGTACTGCACGCACCGCATTAATTTTTCATTAAGCGGTTCACTTGCACTGTTCCGCAGATACCACTTGATTGTCACTTCTCTCACTTTAACAGAGCCCGCACAATTTACGATTTCCCGTGGACGTCGAACAATATTGATTATAAAGTCATCTTTAGCGATAAAAAAACTATCGCCTTAAAAATGTTCGACCTTCATTACAACATTTGCGCACAAATATGTAGCTTCACGCGCACAATTGCAAATATTTATTCGCTCCACACTGTTTGACACTTTCCAGTATTATCAGGTCTGTTCCCGTACTACGATTAACGGCGGTTAATCGCGATTAATTGCAATGAAGCTGTTCCCGTACTCCGTTTTACTGTAAACTGAAAATTTCCCCTCTTTCAGTTAATAGGTATGTTCCCGTACTTTCAGTAACTGAATTTTACTGAATTTTCCTGAATCATGTGGTGGGGAATTTCATGAAAAGTACGGGAACGCTCTCATTGTATTTCCTGAAAATTGATAACCGAAAGTGTCAGTTTTCGGTTTTTGGGAGAACAATAGTGATTATAAAGTCATCCTTAGCGGTAATAAATTACCACCACAAAAATATTCGACCTTCATAGCAACATTACGCAAAAAATATGTTGCTTGCCGCGCTTATTTGAAAATATTTACTCCGTTTGACACTTTTCAGTATTTTTCAGTAGCTCAGACCCTACTGAAATTTCATCGTACCTACTGAAAGAGGGGAAATTTTCAGTTTTCAGTAAAACGGAGTACGGGAACAGCTTCATTGCAATTAATCGCGATTAATCGCAATTAATAGTGGTACGGGAACAGACCTAATTTCAATAGGGTCTGAGCTACTGAGAAATACTAAAGTGTCAAGCGGAGTAAATATTTTCAAATGTAAGCGGCAAACAACATATTTTTTGCGTCATGTTGCCATGAAGGTCGAATATTTTTGTGGCGATAATTTATTAACGCTTAGGATGACTTTATAGTTTAAAGTTTTTAAAATATCCCTAAATCTAGAGTTCAATTCCCTCATATGGCAGCAATGATTACGGCCCATGCTTCTAGAAGGCATTAACAAGTGGTTTTACCCGATTTTAAAAATTGAAGCAATGCCTTGTAGAAGTACCGGCCGTCAGGCTATGTAATCAGCCCTTACCAAAGATGAGTCTGAGAATGTAATCCTCTGTCAAAACGGACCGGTTTTCGGGCAAAAACGACACTTTTTGACATTTGTAAACGGGTGTGAACATAGGTGCCCATACAGTGCATAAGCGAACGTATGTCAAGTCGTATCTCATTTTTTTTACGTACGGACATATCATACCAAAAATTGAGCAAAAGGTTGTTAAATGAGCATGCTACTTTTCTGGATGTTCGGAAAGTTATGTTTGGATGCATAATTTGTTTTGCATAGTTTACCTCGGCGCATATGCGCACGTACGGACGCAGATTCATGACAAGTGGGACCTATCGTCAAAGTGTATAGAATGATAAGTGGTTGAGCTCCTTCCATTTTCCATAAATAACTTTTTGACCTTAGAATTGCGCCTCCATTTACGCAATGCATTTTCTGTCCAAGCAAGCTGAGAATTTGCTGGTATTATTTGCGAGAGTGAGCCGTATGTGAGCAACGACAAATCTAGCCTGAGTTTGTAGTTGTCGAATCTCCTCTTGCACTTCCTTATGTTCCATGTGATTTCTCACAATTTTCCAGGCTGACCAACAATACAATCTCAAGCCAGTTCGTTGGATTTTTGAACCGTATACATAAACGGAGTCCGCACGTTGGTAAGGAACTAGCTTCTTACGCTGTGCTATCGTTGTCGCTGTGACATTATAGTGAAAGGCCATTTTAACATTTTCACGAAGTAGTGCCGATATATGCGGAGATATCACTTGCGGTTTTTAAGCTTAAATATGAATTAAACGTCAGCTTTGGATGCGTAGATGCATCGCAATAATAATATTTAGTCATAACTTTCATTTTGTGTCAATCAATTGAATCGGAACTAAATAGACAAGAAACATCACAATACCTTACAATAACTAATAAACATTCCGTAGCGAGTTTTGCAAACTTAACTGCACGCACCGCACTAATGTTTATTTAAGCTGTTCACCAGCACTGTTTTGCAAATCTTACTTTATTTTCACATCTCTCAATTGCCTTTTACAAAAACGGGCCGTCAGGCTACGTTATCGTTGAAGCTGTAACGTAGTAGTGAAAGGTCATTTAAACATTTCCACGAGGCAGTACCGATATATACGGAGATTTCACTTGCGGTTTTTCAACTAAAGGCTGGTACTGAGTTCGAGTTCACGTGAAATTTTGACATGTTTCCATTATCTGGTCATTCTTTCGAGCGAAAATTTTGACAACGGAGAAAAGCAGAGACACTGCTCATTCTTGACGGTTAAAATGTCAAGAATTTCACTTTTCGATCGATTTTCTTTTTGGAAAGTCATTTGCACTGCTCAATTTTCAAATTGAAACACTAAATGTCACTTTTTCGCTCGAAAGAATGAACTGCATAAACTAAATTGGCGTGAAATGATTGACAACATGTTTCAGTGCCATCTATGTTTTCGAAGCGAAAGCAACTTCAAAGCAACTTTTCATGCTAAGAACACAGTACCAAACTTGCTTATTTTCAAACTAAATTTTCGCCGAAACAGATTTCACGTGAAATTTTGTATGAAAATTTCACGTGAAATCGAACTCAGTACTATGCTTAAAATATAAATAAAACATTAGTTTTGGGTGCGTAGATGCATTGCAATAATAATATTTAGTCATAACTTTCATTTAGCGTTAATCAATTGTATCGAAAGTAAATATATCAGAAACATCACACAACATAACAATTACTGATATACATTCTGATGCGAATTTTTTTTAACTTAACTGCAAGCATCTTATTCATGTTTGTTTAGGCTGTTCACCAGCACTTTTGCGCAAATCTTACTTCAGTTTCACATCTCTCAATTTAACACAACCTGTACAATCATTATTTTGTCGTAGTCGGCCCATTAGACTGCATGTGTTTTTCGAGACATTTGATATATAGAATAGTCGGGAAGGATCAGGAAATAGCCACATTTAAATCAAAGAACTGGCTTGATATATGCAGCAAATTATCAATCAATTTTATCGGTTGTATCGATAGTCAAATAATCAATCAATTTTATCGATATAGACGAAACATCACTTAACCCAACAACAACTAGTACTCATTTCGTAGCGAGTTTTTCACATTTTACCGCACGTATCGCATTATGTTTTGTTTAAGCTGTTCATTTGCACTGTTACGCAGATCTCATTTTATTTTCATCTCTCTCACTTTAACACAACCCGCACAAGTTATGATTACCCGCAGACGTAACATAAGACTGCGTGTGTTTCACGACTCTTTGAAAGCTTTTTCTGACGTCATCATTCTGCACAACGGCTAGTGCTGCCAGATAGGCGTTGCGGTTTACCCCGAGACAATTCTATTTTATCCCTTAAACTACCCTTAGTAGCAATAGTGACGTAATATCCGGGGAATTTTTCGCCATTCTCAGAAACCAGGTTATGTAAATGTGAATTTTTATATGTAGTCAAATGACCATAGATTATGGATTTGACGACAGCGCATTGTAAAGAATACTTAGGAAAACTCAATCAGTCACTTACTGAAAAACACACGGCAACCGCGACCTCTGTCGTCAATCGCTACAGTAAGATACATCTATTTTGAAACAGCATCACCAATATTCGCTGATAGAAATGATTGAAGATTGTTATTTAATATTTGAATTTTTTGAATATCAAAGTAAGACAGACTTGTCATATTCGATATTATTATGAACAAAAATTCATTTTGTCACTATTTCGGTATTATTATATTTAAATAAACACCGTTCGGAAAAATGTTATATTAAATTTCAGAATGCCTTAAACAAAACCTAGAATATTTTATATCCGTGTTTATCTTCTGAAGTTTTTAAATTACCCTTATCTATGGTCAAATTCCTTCATATGGCAGCAATGATTACGGTCCATGCTTCCAGAAGGCATTGACAGATGGCTATACCCGATTTTAAAAATTGAAGCAATGCCTTCTTGAAGTACCGGCCGTCAGGCTACGTAATCAGCCCTTACCAGTGAAATAGTAGAAATGGAGTGGACATGCCCATAAGATTTACATTAAGTCTGTTCCAGTACTTTCAGTAACTGAATTTTTCTGAATTTTCCTGAATCATGTGGTGGGGAGTTTCATGAAAAGTACGGGAACGCTCTCATTGTATTTCCTGAAAATTGACAACCGAAAGTGTCAGTTTTCGGTTTTTGGGAGAACAATATTGATTATAAAGCGATCCTAAGCGGTAATAAAATATCGCCACAAAAATATTCGACCTTCATAGCAACAGTACGCAAAAAAAATGTTGCTTGCGCGCACAATTGAAAATATTTACTCCGTTTGACACTTTTCAGTATTTTTCATTAGCTCAGACCCTACTGAAATTACTGAAAGAGGGGAAATTTTCAGTTTTCAGTAAAACGGAGTACGGGAACAGCTTCATTGCAATTAATCGCGATTAATCACAATTAATCGTGGTACGGGAACAGACCTATTGAAGGGGATGGTAGTAGTTTTTTGTCTGCTCATTGTCAAATCGGGTCAAATCTAAGTAGTTCCCCTCCAATTTTGATAACGAGAGCGAAATGGCGTAAAGGCAGCTTAAACATGTTTTGTGCGCGAGGGGATTGAAGAGGCTAATGGTGGAAAGTTATACCATCCGTGTCCAGGGGCTGGCTCTTACCAAAAATGAGTCTGAGAACGTAATCCTCTGTCAAAACTGACCGGTTTTATTAGCAAAATAGACTTTTTGACATTCGTAAACTGGTATGAACATAGGTGCCCATACAGTTCATAAGCAAATATATGTCAAGTCGTATCTCATTTTTTTACGTACGGACATATCATAGCAAAAATTGAGCAAAATGTTGCTAAATGAGCATGCTACTCTTCTGGCTGTTCGGAAAGTTATGTTTCGATGCATAATTTGTTTTGCGTAGTTTACCTCGGCGCATATGCGCACGTACGGACGCAGACTCATGACAAGTTAGTCGTCAAAGTGTATAGAATGATAAGTGGTTGAGCTCCTTCCATTTTCCAAATTTGACCATTTGACCTTGGAATTGCGCCTCCATTTACGCAATGCATTATCTGTCAAAGCAACCTGAGAGTTTGCTGGTATTATTTTCGAGAGTGAGCCATATGGGAGCAACGACAAATCTAGCCTGAGTATGTAGTTGTCGAATCTCCTCTTGCACCTCCTTATGTTCCATGCAATTTCTTCCAATTTTCCAGGCTGATCAACAATACAATCTCAGGCCAGTTCATTGGATTTTTGGACTGTAAACATATACAGAGTCCGCACGTTGGTAAGGAACTAGCTTCTTACGCTGTGCTATCGTTGTCGCTGTGATATTATAGTGAGAGGCCATTTTAACATTTCCACGAGGTAGTACCGATATATACGGGGATTTCACTTCCGGCCATTTAGCTAAAATACGAATAAAACGTAGAGTAAACGTTGGGTGCGTAGATGCATTGCAATAATAATATTTAGTCAAAGCTTTCATTTTGAGTCAATCAATTGTATCGAAAGTAAATCGATAAGTAACATCACATAGCCTTATATTAACTTATAAACATTCCGTAGCGAATTTTTAAAACCAAACTGCACGCATCGCATTAATGTTTTTTAAGCTGTTCACTAGCACTGTTCCGCAGATCTTACCTTATTTTCACATCTCACTTTAACACAACCTGTACAATTAATATTTTGCCGCAGTCGGCCCAAAAGACAAAGTGTGTTTTTCGCCACATTTAATATTAATAATAATTGGGAAGGATCAGGAAATAGCCGCATTTATGTTAACTAGCCTTTTCAAATCAAAGAACTGCTTTGACAAATACGGCAAATTATCAATCAATTTTATCGGTAGTTAATCCACACGAAACATCACTTTACCTTGCAATAACTGGTACACATGTCGCAGGAAATTTTACCTTGCAATAACTGGTACACATGTCGCAAAATTTCACGTGAACTCGAACTCAGTACCAGCCTTAAGACTGCGTTTTTTTTCGCAACATTTAGCGCTGTTAATGTGACGTCATGATACAGCGTGACGGCTTTTAGTTCTAGAAAACATTGATTGAAACAATGTTTTCTATAATTTTTTCATATCCATCAGACAGTGCCAATATACACAGAGATTTTACGTGCGGATTGTGCGTGGATACGTTGTTATAGCAATAATTCGTCATAACTTGCATTTGGTATCAGTCATTTGTTTCGACAGTAAATCGGGATAAAACATCACATAACCTAACAACGACTGAGTAAATATCGAAGCGAATTCTTCACATTGTACTGCACGCACCGCATTAATTTTTCCTTTTTCCTATACCTGTATTACTTGCATCAGTGTTCACGATGAAAGTTTTCTGCGGCTCAGGATATGCTAGCATCGGTGCTTCACATAGCTCCTGTTTAAGCTTCTCAAACGCTGCTTGGCACTGGTGGTTCCAGTTAAACGGCTGATTTTTCTCCGTTAGCTGGTGTAAACTTTTGGCGGTTCACTTGCACTGTTCCGCAGATACCACTTGATTGTCACTTCTCTCACTTTAACAGAGCCCGCACAATTTACGATTTCCCGTGGACGTCGAACAATATTGATTATAAAGTCATCCTTAGCGATAAAAAAACTATCGCCTTAAAAATGTTCGACCTTCATTACAACATTTGCGCACAAATATGTAGCTTCACGCGCACAATTGCAAATATTTATAAACTTTTAGCGGTTCACTTGCACTGTTCCGCAGATACCACTTGATTGTCACTTCTCTCACTTTAACAGAGCCCGCACAATTTACGATTTCCCGTGGACGTCGAACAATATTGATTATAAAGTCATCCTTAGCGATAAAAAAACTATCGCCTTAAAAATGTTCGACCTTCATTACAACATTTGCGCACAAATATGTAGCTTCACGCGCACAATTGCAAATATTTATTCGCTCCACACTGTTTGACACTTTCCAGTATTATCAGGTCTGTTCCCGTACTACGATTAATGGCGATTAATCGCGATTAATTGCAATGAAGCTGTTCCCGTACTCCGTTTTACTGTAAACTGAAAATTTCCCCTCTTTCAGTTAATAGGTATGTTCCCGTACTTTCAGTAACTGAATTTTACTGAATTTTCCTGAATCATGTGGTGGGGAATTTCATGAAAAGTACGGGAACGCTCTCATTGTATTTCCTGAAAATTGATAACCGAAAGTGTCAGTTTTCGGTTTTTGGGAGAACAATAGTGATTATAAAGTCATCCTAAGCGGTAATAAATTACCACCACAAAAATATTCGACCTTCATAGCAACATTACGCAAAAAATATGTTGCTTGCCACGATTATTTGAAAATATTTACTCCGTTTGACACTTTTCAGTATTTTTCAGTAGCTCAGACCCTACTGAAATTTCATCGTACCTACTGAAAGAGGGGAAATTTTCAGTTTTCAGTAAAACGGAGTACGGGAACAGCTTCATTGCAATTAATCGCGATTAATCGCAATTAATAGTGGTACGGGAACAGACCTAATTTTAAATAGGGTCTGAGCTACTGAGAAATACTAAAGTGTCAAGCGGAGTAAATATTTTCAAATGTAAGCGGCAAACAACATATTTTTTGCGTCATGTTGCCATGAAGGTCGAATATTTTTGTGGCGATAATTTATTAACGCTTAGGATGACTTTATAGTTTAAAGTTTTTAAAATATCCCTAAATCTAGAGTTCAATTCCCTCATATGGCAGCAATGATTACGGCCCATGCTTCTAGAAGGCATTAACAAGTGGTTTTACCCGATTTTAAAAATTGAAGCAATGCCTTGTAGAAGTACCGGCCGTCAGGCTATGTAATCAGCCCTTACCAAAGATGAGTCTGAGAATGTAATCCTTTGTCAAAACGGACCGGTTTTCGGGCAAAAACGACACTTTTTGACATTTGTAAACGGGTGTGAACATAGGTGCCCATACAGTGCATAAGCGAACGTATGTCAAGTCGTATCTCATTTTTTTTACGTACGGACATATCATACCAAAAATTGAGCAAAAGGTTGTTAAATGAGCATGCTACTTCTCTGGATGTTCGGAAAGTTATGTTTGGATGCATAATTTGTTTTGCATAGTTTACCTCGGCGCATATGCGCACGTACGGACGCAGATTCATGACAAGTGGGACCTATCGTCAAAGTGTATAGAATGATAAGTGGTTGAGCTCCTTCCATTTTCCATAAATAACTTTTTGACCTTAGAATTGCGCCTCCATTTACGCAATGCATTTTCTGTCCAAGCAAGCTGAGAATTTGCTGGTATTATTTGCGAGAGTGAGCCGTATGTGAGCAACGACAAATCTAGCCTGAGTTTGTAGTTGTCGAATCTCCTCTTGCACTTCCTTATGTTCCATGCGATTTCTCACAATTTTCCAGGCTGACCAACAATACAATCTCAAGCCAGTTCGTTGGATTTTTGAACCGTATACATAAACGGAGTCCGCACGTTGGTAAGGAACTAGCTTCTTACGCTGTGCTATCGTTGTCGCTGTGACATTATAGTGAAAGGCCATTTTAACATTTTCACGAAGTAGTGCCGATATATGCGGAGATATCACTTGCGGTTTTTAAGCTTAAATATGAATTGAACGTCAGCTTTGGATGCGTAGATGCATCGCAATAATAATATTTAGTCATAACTTTCATTTTGTGTCAATCAATTGAATCGGAACTAAATAGACAAGAAACATCACAATACCTTACAATAACTAATAAACATTCCGTAGCGAGTTTTGCAAACTTAACTGCACGCACCGCACTAATGTTTATTTAAGCTGTTCACCAGCACTGTTTTGCAAATCTTACTTTATTTTCACATCTCTCAATTGCCTTTTACAAAAACGGGCCGTCAGGCTACGTTATCGTTGAAGCTGTAACGTAGTAGTGAAAGGTCATTTAAACATTTCCACGAGGCAGTACCGATATATACGGAGATTTCACTTGCGGTTTTTCAACTAAAGGCTGGTACTGAGTTCGAGTTCACGTGAAATTTTGACATGTTTCCATTATCTGGTCATTCTTTCGAGCGAAAATTTTGACAACGGAGAAAAGCAGAGACACTGCTCATTCTTGACGGTTAAAATGTCAAGAATTTCACTTTTCGATCGATTTTCTTTTTGGAAAGTCATTTGCACTGCTCAATTTTCAAATTGAAACACTAAATGTCACTTTTTCGCTCGAAAGAATGAACTGCATAAACTAAATTGGCGTGAAATGATTGACAACATGTTTCAGTGCCATCTATGTTTTCGAAGCGAAAGCAACTTCAAAGCAACTTTTCATGCTAAGAACACAGTACCAAACTTGCTTATTTTCAAACTAAATTTTCGCCGAAACAGATTTCACGTGAAATTTTGTATGAAAATTTCACGTGAAATCGAACTCAGTACTATGCTTAAAATATAAATAAAACATTAGTTTTGGGTGCGTAGATGCATTGCAATAATAATATTTAGTCATAACTTTCATTTAGCGTTAATCAATTGTATCGAAAGTAAATATATCAGAAACATCACACAACATAACAATTACTGATATACATTCTGATGCGAATTTTTTTAACTTAACTGCAAGCATCTTATTCATGTTTGTTTAGGCTATTCACCAGCACTTTTGCGCAAATCTTACTTCAGTTTCACATCTCTCAATTTAACACAACCTGTACGATCATTATTTTGTCGTAGTCGGCCCATTAGACTGCATGTGTTTTTCGAGACATTTGATATATAGAATAGTCGGGAAGGATCAGGAAATAGCCACATTTAAATCAAAGAACTGGCTTGATATATGCAGCAAATTATCAATCAATTTTATCGGTTGTATCGATAGTCAAATAATCAATCAATTTTATCGATATAGACGAAACATCACTTAACCCAACAACAACTAGTACTCATTTCGTAGCGAGTTTTTCACATTTTACCGCACGTATCGCATTATGTTTTGTTTAAGCTGTTCATTTGCACTGTTACGCAGATCTCATTTTATTTTCATCTCTCTCACTTTAACACAACCCGCACAAGTTATGATTACCCGCAGACGTAACATAAGACTGCGTGTGTTTCACGACTCTTTGAAAGCTTTTTCTGACGTCATCATTCTGCACAACGGCTAGTGCTGCCAGATAGGCGTTGCGGTTTACCCCGAGACAATTCTATTTTATCCCTTAAACTACCCTTAGTAGCAATAGTGACGTAATATCCGGGGAATTTTTCGCCATTCTCAGAAACCAGGTTATGTAAATGTGAATTTTTATATGTAGTCAAATGACCATAGATTATGGATTTGACGACAGCGCATTGTAAAGAATACTTAGGAAAACTCAATCAGTCACTTACTGAAAAACACATGGCAACCGCGACCTCTGTCGTCAATCGCTACAGTAAGATACATCTATTTTGAAACAGCATCACCAATATTCGCTGATAGAAATGATTGAAGATTGTTATTTAATATTTGAATTTTTTGAATATCAAATTAAGACAGACTTGTCATATTCGATATTATTATGAACAAAAATTCATTTTGTCACTATTTCGGTATTATTATATTTAAATAAACACCGTTCGGAAAAATGTTATATTAAATTTCAGAATGCCTTAAACAAAACCTAGAATATTTTATATCCGTGTTTCTCTTCTGAAGTTTTTAAATTACCCTTATCTATGGTCAAATTCCTTCATATGGCAGCAATGATTACGGTCCATGCTTCCAGAAGGCATTGACAGATGGCTATACCCGATTTTAAAAATTGAAGCAATGCCTTCTTGAAGTACCGGCCGTCAGGCTACGTAATCAGCCCTTACCAGTGAAATAGTAGAAATGGAGTGGACATGCCCATAAGATTTACATTAAGTCTGTTCCAGTACTTTCAGTAACTGAATTTTTCTGAATTTTCCTGAATCATGTGGTGGGGAGTTTCATGAAAAGTACGGGAACGCTCTCATTGTATTTCCTGAAAATTGACAACCGAAAGTGTCAGTTTTCGGTTTTTGGGAGAACAATATTGATTATAAAGCGATCCTAAGCGGTAATAAATTATCGCCACAAAAATATTCGACCTTCATAGCAACATTACGCAAAAAAAATGTTGCTTGCGCGCACAATTGAAAATATTTACTCCGTTTGACACTTTTCAGTACTTTTCATTAGCTCAGACACTACTGAAATTACTGAAAGAGGGGAAATTTTCAGTTTTCAGTAAAACGGAGTACGGGAACAGCTTCATTGCAATTAATCGCGATTAATCACAATTAATCGTGGTACGGGAACAGACCTATTGAAGGGGATGGTAGTAGTTTTTTGTCTGCTCATTGTCAAATCGGGTCAAATCTAAGTAGTTCCCCTCCAATTTTGATAACGAGAGCGAAATGGCGTAAAGGCAGCTTAAACATGCTTTGTGCGCGAGGGGATTGAAGAGGCTAATGGTGGAAAGTTATACCATCCGTGTCCAGGGGCTGGCTCTTACCAAAAATGAGTCTGAGAACGTAATCCTCTGTCAAAACTGACCGGTTTTATTAGCAAAATAGACTTTTTGACATTCGTAAACTGGTATGAACATAGGTGCCCATACAGTTCATAAGCAAATATATGTCAAGTCGTATCTCATTTTTTTACGTACGGACATATCATAGCAAAAATTGAGCAAAATGTTGCTAAATGAGCATGCTACTCTTCTGGCTGTTCGGAAAGTTATGTTTCGATGCATAATTTGTTTTGCGTAGTTTACCTCGACGCATATGCGCACGTTCGGACGCAGACTCATGACAAGTTAGTCGTCAAAGTGTATAGAATGATAAGTGGTTGAGCTCCTTCCATTTTCCAAATTTGACCATTTGACCTTGGAATTGCGCCTCCATTTACGCAATGCATTATCTGTCAAAGCAACCTGAGAGTTTGCTGGTATTATTTTCGAGAGTGAGCCATATGGGAGCAACGACAAATCTAGCCTGAGTATGTAGTTGTCGAATCTCCTCTTGCACCTCCTTATGTTCCATGCAATTTCTTCCAATTTTCCAGGCTGATCAACAATACAATCTCAGGCCAGTTCATTGGATTTTTGGACTGTAAACATATACAGAGTCCGCACGTTGGTAAGGAACTAGCTTCTTACGCTGTGCTATCGTTGTCGCTGTGATATTATAGTGAGAGGCCATTTTAACATTTCCACGAGGTAGTACCGATATATACGGGGATTTCACTTCCGGCCATTTAGCTAAAATACGAATAAAACGTAGAGTAAACGTTGGGTGCGTAGATGCATTGCAATAATAATATTTAGTCAAAGCTTTCATTTTGAGTCAATCAATTGTATCGAAAGTAAATCGATAAGTAACATCACATAGCCTTATATTAACTTATAAACATTCCGTAGCGAATTTTTAAAACCAAACTGCACGCATCGCATTAATGTTTTTTAAGCTGTTCACTAGCACTGTTCCGCAGATCTTACCTTATTTTCACATCTCACTTTAACACAACCTGTACAATTAATATTTTGCCGCAGTCGGCCCAAAAGACAAAGTGTGTTTTTCGCCACATTTAATATTAATAATAATTGGGAAGGATCAGGAAATAGCCGCATTTATGTTAACTAGCCTTTTCAAATCAAAGAACTGCTTTGACAAATACGGCAAATTATCAATCAATTTTATCGGTAGTTAATCCACACGAAACATCACTTTACTTTGCAATAACTGGTACACATGTCGCAGGAAATTTTACCTTGCAATAACTGGTACACATGTCGCAAAATTTCACGTGAACTCGAACTCAGTACCAGCCTTAAGACTGCGTTTTTTTTCGCAACATTTAGCGCTGTTAATGTGACGTCATGATACAGCGTGACGGCTTTTAGTTCTAGAAAACATTGATTGAAACAATGTCTTCTATAATTTTTTCATATCCATCAGACAGTGCCAATATACACAGAGATTTTACGTGCGGATTGTGCGTGGATACGTTGTTATAGCAATAATTCGTCATAACTTGCATTTGGTATCAGTCATTTGTTTCGACAGTAAATCGGGATAAAACATCACATAACCTAACAACGACTGAGTAAATATCGAAGCGAATTCTTCACATTGTACTGCACGCACCGCATTAATTTTTCATTAAGCGGTTCACTTGCACTGTTCCGCAGATACCACTTGATTGTCACTTCTCTCACTTTAACAGAGCCCGCACAATTTACGATTTCCCGTGGACGTCGAACAATATTGATTATAAAGTCATCCTTAGCGATAAAAAAACTATCGCCTTAAAAATGTTCGACCTTCCTTACAACATTTGCGCACAAATATGTAGCTTCACGCGCACAATTGCAAATATTTATTCGCTCCACACTGTTTGACACTTTCCAGTATTATCAGGTCTGTTCCCGTACTACGATTAATGGCGATTAATCGCGATTAATTGCAATGAAGCTGTTCCCGTACTCCGTTTTACTGTAAACTGAAAATTTCCCCTCTTTCAGTTAATTTCAATAGGGTCTGAGCTACTGAGAAATACTAAAGTGTCAAGCGGAGTAAATATTTTCAAATGTAAGCGGCAAACAACATATTTTTTGCGTCATGTTGCCATGAAGGTCGAATATTTTTGTGGCGATAATTTATTAACGCTTAGGATGACTTTATAGTTTAAAGTTTTTAAAATATCCCTAAATCTAGAGTTCAATTCCCTCATATGGCAGCAATGATTACGGCCCATGCTTCTAGAAGGCATTAACAAGTGGTTTTACCCGATTTTAAAAATTGAAGCAATGCCTTGTAGAAGAACCGGCCGTCAGGCTATGTAATCAGCCCTTACCAAAGATGAGTCTGAGAATGTAATCCTCTGTCAAAACGGACCGGTTTTCGGGCAAAAACGACACTTTTTGACATTTGTAAACGGGTGTGAACATAGGTGCCCATACAGTGCATAAGCGAACGTATGTCAAGTCGTATCTCATTTTTTTTACGTACGGACATATCATACCAAAAATTGAGCAAAAGGTTGTTAAATGAGCATGCTACTTTTCTGGATGTTCGGAAAGTTATGTTTGGATGCATAATTTGTTTTGCATAGTTTACCTCGGCGCATATGCGCACGTACGGACGCAGATTCATGACAAGTGGGACCTATCGTCAAAGTGTATAGAATGATAAGTGGTTGAGCTCCTTCCATTTTCCATAAATAACTTTTTGACCTTAGAATTGCGCCTCCATTTACGCAATGCATTTTCTGTCCAAGCAAGCTGAGAATTTGCTGGTATTATTTGCGAGAGTGAGCCGTATGTGAGCAACGACAAATCTAGCCTGAGTTTGTAGTTGTCGAATCTCCTCTTGCACTTCCTTATGTTCCATGCGATTTCTCACAATTTTCCAGGCTGACCAACAATACAATCTCAAGCCAGTTCGTTGGATTTTTGAACCGTATACATAAACGGAGTCCGCACGTTGGTAAGGAACTAGCTTCTTACGCTGTGCTATCGTTGTCACTGTGACATTATAGTGAAAGGCCATTTTAACATTTTCACGAAGTAGTGCCGATATATGCGGAGATATCACTTGCGGTTTTTAAGCTTAAATATGAATTAAACGTCAGCTTTGGATGCGTAGATGCATCGCAATAATAATATTTAGTCATAACTTTCATTTTGTGTCAATCAATTGAATCGGAACTAAATAGACAAGAAACATCACAATACCTTACAATAACTAATAAACATTCCGTAGCGAGTTTTGCAAACTTAACTGCACGCACCGCACTAATGTTTATTTAAGCTGTTCACCAGCACTGTTTTGCAAATCTTACTTTATTTTCACATCTCTCAATTGCCTTTTACAAAAACGGGCCGTCAGGCTACGTTATCGTTGAAGCTGTAACGTAGTAGTGAAAGGTCATTTAAACATTTCCACGAGGCAGTACCGATATATACGGAGATTTCACTTGCGGTTTTTCAACTAAAGGCTGGTACTGAGTTCGAGTTCACGTGAAATTTTGACATGTTTCCATTATCTGGTCATTCTTTCGAGCGAAAATTTTGACAACGGAGAAAAGCAGAGACACTGCTCATTCTTGACGGTTAAAATGTCAAGAATTTCACTTTTCGATCGATTTTCTTTTTGGAAAGTCATTTGCACTGCTCAATTTTCAAATTGAAACACTAAATGTCACTTTTTCGCTCGAAAGAATGAACTGCATAAACTAAATTGGCGTGAAATGATTGACAACATGTTTCAGTGCCATCTATGTTTTCGAAGCGAAAGCAACTTCAAAGCAACTTTTCATGCTAAGAACACAGTACCAAACTTGCTTATTTTCAAACTAAATTTTCGCCGAAACAGATTTCACGTGAAATTTTGTATGAAAATTTCACGTGAAATCGAACTCAGTACTATGCTTAAAATATAAATAAAACATTAGTTTTGGGTGCGTAGATGCATTGCAATAATAATATTTAGTCATAACTTTCATTTAGCGTTAATCAATTGTATCGAAAGTAAATATATCAGAAACATCACACAACATAACAATTACTGATATACATTCTGATGCGAATTTTTTTAACTTAACTGCAAGCATCTTATTCATGTTTGTTTAGGCTGTTCACCAGCACTTTTGCGCAAATCTTACTTCAGTTTCACATCTCTCAATTTAACACAACCTGTACAATCATTATTTTGTCGTAGTCGGCCCATTAGACTGCATGTGTTTTTCGAGACATTTGATATATAGAATAGTCGGGAAGGATCAGGAAATAGCCACATTTAAATCAAAGAACTGGCTTGATATATGCAGCAAATTATCAATCAATTTTATCGGTTGTATCGATAGTCAAATAATCAATCAATTTTATCGATGTAGACGAAACATCACTTAACCCAACAACAACTAGTACTCATTTCGTAGCGAGTTTTTCACATTTTACCGCACGTATCGCATTATGTTTTGTTTAAGCTGTTCATTTGCACTGTTACGCAGATCTCATTTTATTTTCATCTCTCTCACTTTAACACAACCCGCACAAGTTATGATTACCCGCAGACGTAACATAAGACTGCGTGTGTTTCACGACTCTTTGAAAGCTTTTTCTGACGTCATCATTCTGCACAACGGCTAGTGCTGCCAGATAGGCGTTGCGGTTTACCCCGAGACAATTCTATTTTATCCCTTAAACTACCCTTAGTAGCAATAGTGACGTAATATCCGGGGAATTTTTCGCCATTCTCAGAAACCAGGTTATGTAAATGTGAATTTTTATATGTAGTCAAATGACCATAGATTATGGATTTGACGACAGCGCATTGTAAAGAATACTTAGGAAAACTCAATCAGTCACTTACTGAAAAACACACGGCAACCGCGACCTCTGTCGTCAATCGCTACAGTAAGATACATCTATTTTGAAACAGCATCACCAATATTCGCTGATAGAAATGATTGAAGATTGTTATTTAATATTTGAATTTTTTGAATATCAAAGTAAGACAGACTTGTCATATTCGATATTATTATGAACAAAAATTCATTTTGTCACTATTTCGGTATTATTATATTTAAATAAACACCGTTCGGAAAAATGTTATATTAAATTTCAGAATGCCTTAAACAAAACCTAGAATATTTTATATCCGTGTTTCTCTTCTGAAGTTTTTAAATTACCCTTATCTATGGTCAAATTCCTTCATATGGCAGCAATGATTACGGTCCATGCTTCCAGAAGGCATTGACAGATGGCTATACCCGATTTTAAAAATTGAAGCAATGCCTTCTTGAAGTATCGGCCGTCAGGCTACGTAATCAGCCCTTACCAGTGAAATAGTAGAAATGGAGTGGACATGCCCATAAGATTTACATTAAGTCTGTTCCAGTACTTTCAGTAACTGAATTTTTCTGAATCACGTGGTGGGGAGTTTCATGAAAAGTACGGGAACGCTCTCATTGTATTTCCTGAAAATTGACAACCGAAAGTGTCAGTTTTCGGTTTTTGGGAGAACAATATTGATTATAAAGCGATCCTAAGCGGTAATAAATTATCGCCACAAAAATATTCGACCTTCATAGCAACATTACGCAAAAAAAATGTTGCTTGCGCGCACAATTGAAAATATTTACTCCGTTTGACACTTTTCAGTATTTTTCATTAGCTCAGACCCTACTGAAATTACTGAAAGAGGGGAAATTTTCAGTTTTCAGTAAAACGGAGTACGGGAACAGCCTCATTGCAATTAATCGCGATTAATCACAATTAATCGTGGTACGGGAACAGACCTATTGAAGGGGATGGTAGTAGTTTTTTGTCTGCTCATTGTCAAATCGGGTCAAATCTAAGTAGTTCCCCTCCAATTTTGATAACGAGAGCGAAATGGCGTAAAGGCAGCTTAAACATGTTTTGTGCGCGAGGGGATTGAAGAGGCTAATGGTGGAAAGTTATACCATCCGTGTCCAGGGGCTGGCTCTTACCAAAAATGAGTCTGAGAACGTAATCCTCTGTCAAAACTGACCGGTTTTATTAGCAAAATAGACTTTTTGACATTCGTAAACTGGTATGAACATAGGTGCCCATACAGTTCATAAGCAAATATATGTCAAGTCGTATCTCATTTTTTTACGTACGGACATATCATAGCAAAAATTGAGCAAAATGTTGCTAAATGAGCATGCTACTTTTCTGGCTGTTCGGAAAGTTATGTTTCGATGCATAATTTGTTTTGCGTAGTTTACCTCGGCGCATATGCGCACGTACGGACGCAGACTCATGACAAGTTAGTCGTCAAAGTGTATAGAATGATAAGTGGTTGAGCTCCTTCCATTTTCCAAATTTGACCATTTGACCTTGGAATTGCGCCTCCATTTACGCAATGCATTATCTGTCAAAGCAACCTGAGAGTTTGCTGGTATTATTTTCGAGAGTGAGCCATATGGGAGCAACGACAAATCTAGCCTGAGTATGTAGTTGTCGAATCTCCTCTTGCACCTCCTTATGTTCCATGCAATTTCTTCCAATTTTCCAGGCTGATCAACAATACAATCTCAGGCCAGTTCATTGGATTTTTGGACTGTAAACATATACAGAGTCCGCACGTTGGTAAGGAACTAGCTTCTTACGCTGTGCTATCGTTGTCGCTGTGATATTATAGTGAGAGGCCATTTTAACATTTCCACGAGGTAGTACCGATATATACGGGGATTTCACTTCCGGCCATTTAGCTAAAATATGAATAAAACGTAGAGTAAACGTTGGGTGCGTAGATGCATTGCAATAATAATATTTAGTCAAAGCTTTCATTTTGAGTCAATCAATTGTATCGAAAGTAAATCGATAAGTAACATCACATAGCCTTATATTAACTTATAAACATTCCGTAGCGAATTTTTAAAACCAAACTGCACGCATCGCATTAATGTTTTTTAAGCTGTTCACTAGCACTGTTCCGCAGATCTTACCTTATTTTCACATCTCACTTTAACACAACCTGTACAATTAATATTTTGCCGCAGTCGGCCCAAAAGACAAAGTGTGTTTTTCGCCACATTTAATATTAATAATAATTGGGAAGGATCAGGAAATAGCCGCATTTATGTTAACTAGCCTTTTCAAATCAAAGAACTGCTTTGACAAATACGGCAAATTATCAATCAATTTTATCGGTAGTTAATCCACACGAAACATCACTTTACCTTGCAATAACTGGTACACATGTCGCAGGAAATTTTTCACATAATACCGCACGCACCGCATAATATTTGTTTAAGCTGCTCATTAGTACTGTTCCGCAGATCTCACTTTATTTTCATCTCTCTCACTTTAACACAACCCGCTCAATTCACGATTTCCTGCGGACGTCCCATATGCCTGCGTGAGTTTCGCGATACTTTGACAGCTTTCTCTGACGTCATCATTCTGCGTGACGGCCCGTTCTTCTAGGCCTTTTACAAGTACGGGCCGTCATGCAGAATTATGAAGTCGCAGTTTGCGGGCAAAATGTCGCAGAAATTGCTTCTGATTAATTGGGACGTCCGCGGGAAAATTTTAATTGTACATGTGGTGTTAAAGTGAGTCAATGCCTTCTTGAAATACGGGCTGTCATGCTACGTAATCGTTGTAGGAATGACGTCATTTTCTGGGGGAAGTTTTACATTTCAATTAGGCAGTGCCGATATACACAGAGATTTCACGTGCCTATTATGCGTGGATGTTCGAGCACAACAAATAAATATATTTTTATTTTCAAGCCAACTTCATGTTAAAAACTTGTAAATTTAGACGTTTGCCGTTTTCTTAGCAAGCTTGTTTTTTAGAAAAAGATGATGACGGTTGAAGCAAAAAAATTATGTCAGAGAAAAAGAATTGTAGGTTGAAAAGAATTGTAGAGAAAGGATTGAGTCGTACGGAAAATAAATAGTTACTTTTTCAATTTTGACAAATGTGATTTTTACATTTTAACGAACCCAAAGACAGTGTCAAGCGACTCACTTAATTGTTCATGGTGCCCCGGGTGAGGAATTCACATTTGTCTTGCTTGTGAGGAAATATCAGCTCGATCCCTTGATGAAGGTGCAATCATCAAGTGCGTTTTCAACTAGTGATTTTTCTTGCTTCGGATTTCGTATCGTTCCGGTCGAACTCTCAATTGTTCAAATACATTGGACATCGCATTTAGACAGCTTATTCGAGTGGTACCGGTTGTTCTTCATTCCATCGGTTCGATCATCGCACCAGCTAAGATGTCTGTTATTGAGGAAGATTTAGATGGTTTAATCGCTCTTCAAATGGATGCTTTGCAACGGGTCGCCAAATGTTTAACGAATCATAAGAAAACCGGTGATTCTCGTCGCACAAGGTCCTACTTTGAAGGAAGGCTCAACACACTTAAAGAACTTCGCTCTCAATTCAATCAGCGGCATCAGCAGCTTGTTCAAGGTGATTTAGAGGCAAGTAATGATTATTATACACAAGATTATACCGATCAATTTGAAGAGAAGTATCTTGAGGTTTATAGTGAATTAATCGAGGATTTTGGTACGAAATTTTCACAACCAAAACTGACTGCAACAACAACTGAGGCGTCGATTGATTTGAATTCCACTGTGGTAAATGGCTCAACATCACAACAGTTGCCTGCAATGTCATTCACACGTTTTTTGGGCATGCCGGCGCCAGAATTTTCCGGCAAGTACACCGATTGGCCAGCATTTTGCGACTCATTTTTACGTTTGGTGCATAATAACAATCAAATCCAAACAATTGAAAAGTTTCATTTACTCAAACAGGCTTTGAAGAACACTTTAGAAAATGATATTCGTGAAATGCCGCTTACCACAGCAAATTATGATGAAGCTTGGAATTCCGTTATCGAACGCTTTCACCATAGTCGAGTGTTGTTCACGCATTTTATGCACCTATTCACTTTGCAACCGGTCGTTACAAGGGAAAACGCGACTGATCTGAAACAGTTAGTCGAAACATCCCGTACATGTTTGAATACATTGAAGCAACTGAAAGTCGAAGTGGATGATTGTGGCCATGTTTTTGCACATTTATTGATTGAGAAATTGCCAAAATCTACAATCCAATTATGGGAACAAAAATTGGGAGAGTCTACTGAAATTCCTACATTTAAAGCTCTTACCGATTTTCTAACCGCTCGATATCGCACACTCGAAGCTATTGATTTACGATCACAACCCATTGATTTAAATCGATCAGCCTCGAATTTGCACCCTAAAACTATACAAAATAATCTTAAATCAAGTCAAAATCATCGCTCCTACGCGTTGCATCGATCCGAGACTCGCATTCATCATATGTCCACTGTAAATGACCGCCCAGCAACCGTTATCTGTGTGTTCCGTCAGAAGGACAACTTTGCACGCAAGGCTTTTGTCGATACAACAAGTCTTTGCTCAAATTGCCTCAGTTCCACGCACCAATTAAAGTCTTGTCTCAGTGAGAGAAATTGCAATGTATGTGGCCAACGACATCACACGCTTATTCATCAGCCAACACAATCAACATCCAATTTTAGTGCGAATTCATCGAAACAAAATAAAAGCAATGAGGGGCTTTGCACCGTAACTAATCACATACAACAGGCAGTACCAGTGCTTTTCAATTCAACAAAGTTCCATTCTGCAGCCAATGTTCTGCTACCAACAGCAATAATCAAAATCATCAAACCAGATGGCTCAAAGTTTTTGATTCGCACTCTCGTTGATCAAGGCTCCACTGGAGCTCTAATTTCTGAACGTGTTTGTCAAACACTACAACTGAAGCGCCTTCCATTCAACACGGTTATACAATTTCCAAATGAACAGAAATCAGTGGGAAGGTCAATTGTGCACATTTTATACCAATCACGCCTCAACGACAACAAAAATTTGAAGCTTTTGCGTCAGTTGTTAAAAATGTTACCATTAATTTGCCAACATCGACTTTAACGTACCATGATTGGCCACACCTTCGAGGTTTGGAATTGGCCGATCCAGATTTTTACCGCTCAGCTCCGATCGATATGCTCATTGGATCTGATTCGTTTGCTGATATTTCGCTTGACGTACTTCGAAAGGGTCATCAAAACGAACCAATCGCTCAGAATTCTCATCTAGGTTGGCTCGTTTCTGGCAAGGCATTTGAAAAACCAATACAATCATCGACTGAACCAGCTACAGTTCATTGTTCACACGTTTCGCTGGAACAATTGGACACATTGGTGAAACAATTTTACTCGCTGGAAAGTATTCCAGCCGATCAACAATATACATCTGAACAGCAATGGTGTCGTAATTTCTACAATCGTACAACCGTGAGACAGCCAAATGGGAAGTATTTGGTTCGCTTACCACTTAAAACGCTATTTGATCCCAGCCAAATCATCGGTAAATCGCGTCAAATAGCTAAAAATTGTTTTCATCAGCTCGAAAGGAAATTGAATTGTCATCCCGAAGTGCACGAACAATATCATAAGACGTATTATAAGAGTATTTTGATCTGAGGCAAATCATACCTGTCTCAACAACTGAAGACATGCATTTGCGGTTCAACGAATACAACCGACCTTTTTACAGATGCTGCACATTACCATACCATGCCGTCATTAAAGCTGATAGTCTCATCACAAAATGCCGTGTGGTGTACGATGCATCAGCCAAATCATCCAATGGGAAATCATTGAATGACATTTTGTGCACAGGTCCACGACTTCAAAACGATTTATCCGCTGTTTTATTAAACTGGCGTTTGCACAAGTACGTCATCACCGCCGATATTACTCGAACGTATCGATGTGCACGAAGACGATGCTGAGTATCAGCGCGTTTTATGGTATAATTCGAACGGATTGCTGCAAGAATCCAAGCTTACTACCGTTACCTTTGGTACAGCCAGTGCACCGTACACTGCCATCGAAACTTTGCACCGAATTGCTCACGATATGCATGATCTTTATCCTTTGGCTGTCAAGGTTCTCCGAAACGAAGTATATGTCGATGATATTTACACCGGCAGTCATACGATTGACAATACGCTTGCCATTCGTGATCAAACTGCAGCGGCTTTAGAGTCAGCTGGTATGGCATGACACAAATGGGCTAGTAGTTCTTCCGAACTACTCAAGTCAATTCCAACCGAACTTCAAAGCAGTGCAACCGCGTTAGAATTGAATAGTGATGAAATGCTCAAAACATTAGGCATGCGATGGCAACCGTCAGCTGATTTATTTCGATATAAAATCAACTTCGACTTGGTTCCAGAGAAAGGAAACATCACAAAACGGACTGTTCTGTCAACCACCACAAAGTTGTTCGATCCAATGGGATTGATCAATCCAGTTGTACTCGTAGCGAAAATTTTTCTGAAGCGAATCTGGACCCGCAACTTGGAATGCGATGAACAGTTGCCAACAGAATTGCGTATTGAGTGGCTCCGATTTTTGGAAAGTTTAACGATAATCAACGAAATTCAAATTCCACGTTGGTTACATTCTTCACCAAATGTACGGCGAGCTGAGTTGCATACGTTCTGTGACGGATCATTACATGCATACGCTGCCGTTTCATATATTCGCATCGAAGATGAAAAGGGTACCTTTCACACTAATATCATTGCTGCAAGAAGTAAAGTTACCCCGAAACCACCTATCAACATTCCACGCATCGAATTATCCGCTGACGTGCTTGGTTTAAAGTTGGCTAAGTGGATAACTAAGCATCTTTCTATTCCCAAGACCACGATTTCAATATATTACTGGGTTGACGCCGCGATAGTATTATCCTGGATTCGGGGTGACATAAATCGTTGGCCAACCTTTGTCGCCAATCGAATTGGGCAGATTCACACCGAGTCCCATATAAAACAATGGCATCACATATCGACACACGATAACCCAGCCGACATTGCATCACGTGGTTCCTTACCAGCACAACTTCTCGAATCAAAATTGTATTGGAATGGGCCCGACTGGCTGAGTCAATCACAAAACAATTGGCCAGTCACAGATTGGACATTTTTGGAAAAAGAAAATGTCGAACAAATAATCAACATCACCATCAATGGATCTGAGCCACTATTTCTGGCAAAGCATTCTTCATTTTTGCAACTTCGTCGTATCGTAGTTTTACTCTTCCAATTCAGATATAATTGTACAGTGCCACAAAACCACCGTCGTCATGGAGCCAGCACTGTAGAAGAGCTTAACTCCAGTTTGTTTGCACTGATTCGAATAGTTCAACGAGAATGCTTTTCATCAGAGTTTAAGACCATTTCAAAAAATGGAACTGTGCCAAATAACAGTGTTCTTACAAGCTTAGCTCCTTTCCTCAATCAGTACGGCATTTTGAGAGTGCTCGGAAGAGGGCGGAATTCACGTTTGCCTTACAATTAAAAGCATCCAATCATCCTACCTAAATATAATCGTTTCACTGAATTACTCATTGATTACGCTCATCAAGCCACTCTTCACGGTGGACCAACGTTAACATTAACGTTTCTACGAAAACGATTTTGGATAGTTCACGCTAGAAAAGTCGTAGCGATTCAATTGAGAAAATGCGTGAAATGTGCCAAAGCCGATCCAAAACCAGTTCAGCAGCTAATGGGTGACTTGCCACAGCATCGTGTCATCGGTTTCGTACGACCGTTTCTAGCTACTGGTGTTGACTACACTAGGGCATTCGAATTGAAAGCATCGAGATACCGTGGTCACACCACCTACAGTGGTTACATCGCTCTTTTTGTGTGTAGCGACTAAAGCTATTCACCTTGAAGCTGTTACTGGTATGGACACATACGCATTTTTAAATGCCTTTCATCGTTTCGCCGGTCGACGGGGTTTATGCCATGATATATATAGTGATTGTGGCAGTAATTTTATTGGAGCTGATAAGGTTTTAAAAACTAAAGCTATTGAATTTGCTGCTGGCGTCAAAAAGGATATCGCACCAATTTTAGCTGATAAAGGAATTCAATGGCACTTTACTCCACCGTATTCACCGAATTTTGGTGGCATTTGGGAAGCTAATGTCAAGGCTACCAAACGTCATCTGCATCGTGCGTTCACTGGTTTGCGTTTAACGTATGCAGAACTTTCAACTGCGCTTGTCCGCATTGAATCCTGTTTAAATTCACGTCCGATTTGCCCGTTAAATGCGAATACTGACGATCTTGAGGTTTTGACTCCAGGCCATTTCCTTATTGGAGATGCCTTATTAGCACCACCTGAACCATCGATCATGGATCTATCGCCAACACGCCGTTATTGCATCATTCAGCGTATCATCCAACAATTTTGGTCCAAATGGTCATCGGATTGGCTTAGTCATTTGCAATCTAGACCAAAATGGGCGTCTCAGCACGAAAACTTGATGGCAAATGACATGGTAGTAGTAAAAGACGATCGTTTGCCACCAAACATATGGACATTAGGCCGCATAGTTAAAACTCATCCTGGCGATGATGGTTTAGTTCGTGTGGTAACTGTGCGAACAAAATGCGGTACTCATAAACGATCATTTTCCAAGATTTGCAAGCTGCCTGTCCAAAATCAAAGTACCGAAGACGACCAACAAGCATAAGCAAAGGACTTCAACCTACTCTTCCAGCATTCGCATCCAACCCAATGAAAGTCATGGCAAATGGTTGATTCGTATACAACGATTGTTGCACAGTGGGCCGGCATGTTCGAGCACAACAAATAAATGTATGTTATTTTTTTTGCCAGCTTCATGTTAAAAACTTGTAAATTTAGACGTTAGCCGTTTTCTTAGCAAGCTTGTTTTTTAGAAAAAAATGATGACGGTTGAAGAAAAAAAAATTATGTCAGAGAGAAACAATTGTAGGTTAAAAAGAATTGAAGAGAAAGGGTTGAGTCGTACGGAAAATAAATAGTTACTTTTTCAATTTTGACAAATGTGATTTTTACATTTTAACGAACCCGAAGACAGTGTCAAGCGACTCACTTAATTGTTCGTGGATACGTTGTTATAATAATGTTGCGTCATAACTTGCATTTGTTATCAGTCATTTGTATTGACAGTAAATCGGCACAAAACATCACATTACCTTACAAGAACAGAGAAAAATTTCGAAGCGAGATCTTCACATTTTACCCCACGCACCTCATTAATTTTTCATTAAGCTGTTCTTTTTATTGTCACTTCTCTCACTTTAACATAACCTGCACAATTTACGATTTCCCGCGGACGTCGAACAATATTGATTGTAAAGTCATCCTTAGCGGTGCTTAGTTGTCGCCTTTATAATACACTTTTTACTAATTTTCGAAGAAAAGTAGTATTAAACTCGTTTCGCCGAAAATTCATATTTCTTTATATATATATATATATATATATATATATATATATATATATATATATATATATATATATATATATATATATATATATCACATATCTATATTGTTGCGAAACGGCCTCGCCACGGCCATCACCCACACACACACCCACAAACTTTGCGAATGCGGTGCTGCATGCGACGATCGAATGTATAGCATTGGCGTTCGAAAATAGGCTTTGCTTATGCATTTGATTGTCGCATGTATCACTACATTGCATCGGGTTCGCTGACCTGAGCGCAGCTGATTTGCAACAATACTTGCATCAGCTGCGTTAGCAGGCTAGCGGAAACGGGAGATGTTGGCTGCTGGTTGTGTAGAGACTGGTCGCCGAACTGAGCAACTAGAAAAAACGGTACGTGTCGGTAGCGGGAGACTGATTGCTCGAGAGTTGGCGCGGCAGCATTGGGAGGTTGGAATTAAAAAGGAATGGAAGTTTGGGGGGAATTGGAAAGATAATTTTTTCTTGAAAGTAAAAAAAACTGTGGAGTTCTAAAAGATTTTTGAAAAGGCAATATTATTGAAAAGTGAAATATTTTTGAAAAGTGAAATATTGAAATTTGAATTTGAAAATATTCATAGTACCAATAACAAGTACTAGTTCGAAGAGATTTTTGAAAAAGTGAAATATTTTTGAAAAGTGAAATATTGAAACTTGAATTTGAAAATATTCATAGTAACAATAGCAAGTACGAGTTCGAAAAGATTTGTGAAAAAGAAAAATATTTTTGAAAAAAGTGAAATATTTTTGAAAAGTGAAATATTGAAATTTGAATTTGAAAATATTCATAGTAACAATAACAAGTACGAGTTCGAAAAGATTTGTGAAAAGTGCAATATTTTTGAAAAGTACGAATTCGTAAAGACCTTGCGAGGTGAGAATATCGGGCGAATGGGAAAAGATTTTGAATTGGGGAAAAACCTTGAAAATCCGAAAATCGGAGCGAATGGGGGAGAATCTATTGGCGAACGTGATTTGCGGTTAGAACCAGCCACACCTGTTAATACACACAACCTGCATTAAGAAGACAGCATCAGCTAAGTAATATAAAAAATTCGAGTTGATTCAATAAAAACCTGCATGGTAGATTTTTTATTAATTGGATCTATGAACTTTTCCCTGTATTAGTAACTTTATTAAACAAATAACAATTGCCGTTATCCGTTATGAATTACCTATTTTGCAGTGGAATTTTGGACCTTTCATTATATACGTTCATTATTAATTATCATGATTTTGGTGCGTGTTTTGTAAATTAATTATAAGTTTGGGATATTCGATTTTCCTTCTGTAAAAAAATTGTAAACCAGTTCCGGCCGGGGTTGGGTATAATTTAACACACACATACTCATTGCTATTCTTTTTTTATGCTATTTGGTTTCAACTTCTGTTGAATGTTATTAAAATTCCTTTGCATTATTGTTTCTTTTGCTTTTATATAAATTTTCGGAGTAAAATGTATGTGACGAATATGGAATAAATAGAAATTATAATGATTCTTACGGCAAATTTTCCTTTCGCCTGAATCTTTGTAGTTGTTTATTGTGATGTAACAAGTGTTCTACCTGTTGTTTCGTATGCGTGCCATAGCACGTAAAGATTCTTCCGCCCGAAAACCCACGCCATGCTGAGCTAGTCGGCTGGGGAAAAGGCACGCCGGGCAAAAGAAGGAAGATCTTTAAATAAATATATGTTGCACTGACGGCGGCTCGGCTGCTTTCGAGTTTCGCAACAAATGGCGCCCAAACAAGAGTATTATGGGTTTTGCTTTGGTAAGCTAGTTTGTGGTTGTTTTTCTTCAGAATTTTTTTTTTAGTCAATTTTTTTGTGTAACTTCAGTAGTCAATTTCGTATGGTTTTTATTAAGTTTGGTTTTTGATTTCATTCCTTGCTCCGCATGATTAATCTGATTGGGCTGGGGTGATATTTGTTCCCGGGAGCACTTGATTGTTTCAGCCATATTTTTTTTTCTCTCTCTTTGGCCATAGTTGGCAACTTAATCAGATTATTCAGGTTGGATTTCATTTAAATTAATTTTTCTTGCTCTTTTTATGTTTTTAATGTTTTCTCCTTTATTTCATTCTGGTCGAGCGGTCGTCAGTGCAACATTGGCGCCCGTTCTCGTGCTATTGTGTGTTGTATAGTGTTTGACTTTCCTTTCACTTTTATACTGACTCTCAGCTTGAGGCGAAGCAAAAGGAATCACTCGAGTTGAAAGCCGCTGAAATATCCTTCGGTTGTGAAGTCTCTTGGCCCAGAGGCGAGCAGTTTTGATTTTTACAGCGCCTCGAGCCTTTTGTTTCTTGCAGGGAAGTTTGATGATACTAGATCGTGACTGAGTCCACTTGTTTGACGGTGTAGGTTCACTTGATTGTAACCTTGTGAGCAGTTCACGAAATATGGTCATCGAATTATCATGACTCAGCTGGGAAGTTCAACTAGCTGACATTTGTTTTACCAGTTCCTTAATTCCCATTTTACCATTCCATGTTCAATTTTATACCTTTTCCTTTCCCTCTCAAATCCCCGTAATGAAGAGTTTCCGTAGGAATCATTTTTTTTTTTGGTTCGAGAACTTAATCTTAGCGTTTATTTTCAATTTGGTTATTTTGGGAAACATCTTTCCTCATTCGTTTAATTTTGGAATATACTGAGTACTCTTGATTATAACTCACCAGTTGCAGTGTACTTATCTGGGCGGGAAAATATTTATTCGCTTCAATACTTTTGATTTATTTTTCTTCCGAAATTTCGTTTCTCCTCCTGTACAGGAATTATTGATAGGAGAGGAAAACACATTTCTTTCTCGGTGCTTAATTAATTTTTCGGATTTATTTTAGTTTTTGAGAGGAAACTTCAGGTGTTTGGGTTTTGGTGAATAATTTGAGAATTTTGTGAACATTTGTTAGTGTCTAGGTTTTGATTTTTATACTAAAATATTATTGCTCAAAAAGAATTGTGTCGAAATGCGTCGCAGAACAGCGAGTTGGGACCCTAGTTATTCTCGCATCGATCGAGAACTAGGGCGCCTCAGTCTTTCGACTTCCAGTACTCCACCAAAAGTTGGTCCCGGACATACAGTTGTGCCACCCATTACTGCTCCGGAGCCTACTCGCGTTAATAACGAACCTCTTTCGTCCACGCTTACCATGGGTCCGAGTGCTGCCGAACCACGGGTTACCTTTCGAGATGCCATTCGAAGCATGGAGCACCCGCGAGCATTGGTTCCTATCACTAAATGGGGATTAATGTTCGATGGACTTTCCTAGGGCATAGATGCACGGCAGTTTCTGTTTCGTGTATCCACTATGGCTAGCGATTACGGAGTGTCAGGGCAGGAATTGGTCAGAGATCTCCATCTACTTTTAAAAGGTATGGCTGTCAATTGGTATTGGCAAGTGCGAGATCTCTACGGCGGTCTCACGTGGCTACAACTAAAAACTGAATTTTTGGAGCGGTTTGCTCCGCATCGCACGGGTGTCGACATACGACGAGCAATAGATGCTCGCAAGCAAAGGCCGAATGAGAAATTCATTGAATTCTATGAATCAATTGAATCCTTGGCTGTACAGTTGCAGGAGCCTTTACTGGACGTGGACCTTCAGTGTATTTTATTCAGAAACATGAATGCTCGTCTCCAGGAGCATTTGGCAGGCTTTGACTTCCAGACGACTCGCGAGCTAGTTAGACGATGTATGCGTATTGAATCTGTTTGGCGTGATTTGGAAGTTGAACGTCGCACGATTCGTCGTCCATATGGAGTTAATGAATTATACTTGGATGACGAGATCGTGGAGCATTCAGAGCATAGACGACATTTTCCAATGGATCACAGTGAGGAGGGTACCAGTGTCGCTGTTGATAGTGACGAGCCTGCTCGCAGACAATTCGAGACAAATAATCACGTTCATGAAATCGTGACGAAGCGATATGGAACGCCAGGTCCGTAGTTTAATAGTCATCGTGAACAGTTTCGCGTTTGCTGGAACTGTAAAGACTTGGGACATTCTTTTATGGACTGTTCGGTGCCCATTAATAAAATATTCTGTTTTGGGTGTGGCTCAGAAGGAGTCTTGAAGCCACAATGTCCTAAATGTCAAAGTTATGTTGGCAGAAAGGTGACCCCAATGACTAGAAACCAGACCACAGCTTCTCAAGTTGTTTCCCGTCACGAGAAAGTTGATGTTGCCACCAACGTTGACCCCGAATTGCGCCGTTCCTTTTGACTAAATTCATTACGTTTCAGTTCTACTCCATTTCAGATAAACGATTTAACGCCATATACATCGACATCCATCACCCAATCTAACTCATATGTCCCGCAAGACCTGTCCTTTACTGACTCGTATCCTGAGTCTGCATGTCCCAGGTCATTTCGACCTGTTTGTTTGGGGCTGTCCTCGTCCAAGCGCTTCCATCGATCTTGGAGGTACTTCGCTGCCAGAAAATTTTTAAAACGCGGCTGTGTTGGGTCACATTGTGGAATTCGAAAAACGATTGAACTGCTTCAAAGGTATTTTTATTGGAGTCGTGCTCTGCTTTTCGTAAGGTAGTGCATGAGTCGACTGGCTTTTCGCCTCACTTCCTCATGTTCGGATATCATCCTATTCAGCATGGCTCAGAGTACGCGCTGCTCAGGAGTCTTAAGGCTTTTGAAGACGGAGAAATCCAATTGCAATCAAACGTTGACCGGCAGCGTTTGGCGCAAGATCTTGTGAAAGACAAGTTGAACGAAGCCTATAAAAAAAAGTGCTCAACATTACAATCTGCGAGCCAGACCACGAATTTTCTCTTTGGGTAAAAGAGTCTTCGTCCGGAACTTCGTTGTGAGCAAGGCAGTAGATCGCTTTGAAGCAAAGTTCGCCCCACGATTTGTCCCTGCCATCGTTAAGTGAAAAATCGGCCAAGTGACATACGAATTGGAAGACGCAAGTGGTAAGGTGTTGGGGGTTTTTCACTCAAAAGACATCCGGGACGGAGTCGGAGAGGTACCTTTTGATTCTGCATAAAGTCCGAAATTGAAACGTTGATAACACATTTTGTTTGTGCCCGGCTGTGAGACTTCAGGGTCTGGGTCGTCCCCACGACTGTTACGAAACGGCCTCGCCACGGCCATCACCCACACACACACCCACAAACTTTGCGAATGCGGTGCTGCATGCGACGATCGAATGTATAGCATTGGCATTCGAAAATAGGCTTTGCTTATGCATTTGATTGTCGCATGTATCACTGCATTGCATCGGGTTCGCTGACCTGAGCGCAGCTGATTTGCAACAATACTTGCATCAGCTGCGTTATCAGGCTAGCGGAAACGGGAGATGTTGGCTGCTGGTTGTGTAGAGACTGGTCGCCGAACTGAGCAACTAGAAAAAACGGTACGTGTCGGTAGCGGGAGACTGATTGCTCGAGAGTTGGCGCGGCAGCATTGGGAGGTTGGAATTAAAAAGGAATGGAAGTTTGGGGGGAATTGGAAAGATAATAATTTCTTGAAAGTAAAAAAATCTGTGGAGTTCTAAAAGATTTTTGAAAAGGCAATATTATTGAAAAGTGAAATATTTTTGAAAAGTGAAATATTGAAATTTGAATTTGAAAATATTCATAGTACCAATAACAAGTTGTTCAAGAGATTTTTGAAAAAGACAAGTTCGAAGAGATTTTTGAAAAAGTGAAATATTTTTGGAAAGTGAAATATTGAAACTTTAATTTGAAAATATTCATACGTACGAGTTCGAAAAGATTTGTGAAAAAGGCAATATTTTTGAAAAAAGTGAAATATTTTTGAAAAGTGAAATATTGAAATTTGAATTTGAAAATATTCATAGTAACAATAACAAGTACGAGTTCGAAAAGATTTGGGAAAAGTGCAATATTTTTGAAAAGTACGAATTCGTAAAGACCTTGCGAGGTGAGAATATCGGGCGAATGGGAAAAAATTTTGAATTGGGGAAAAACCTTGAAAATCCGAAAATCGGAGCGAATGGGGGAGAATCTATTGGCGAACGTGATTTGCGGTTAGAACCAGCCACACCTGTTAATACACACAACCTGCATTAAGAAGACAGCATCAGCTAAGTAATATAAAAAATTCGAGTTGATTCAATAAAAACCTGCATGGTAGATTTTTTATTAATTTGATCTATGAACTTTTCCCTGTATTAGTAACTTTATTAAACAAATAACAATTGCCGTTATCCGTTATGAATTACCTATTTTGCAGTGGAATTTTGGACCTTTCATTATATACGTTCATTATTAATTATCATGATTTTGGTGCGTGTTTTGTAAATTAATTATAAGTTTGGGATATTCGATTTTCCTTCTGTAAAAAAATTGTAACCCAGTTCCGGCAGGGGTTGGGTATAATTTAACTCACACATACTCATTGTTATTCTTTTTTTTTATGCTATTTGGTTTCAACTTCTGTTGAATGTTATTAAAATTCCTTTGCATTATTGTTTCTTTTGTTTTTTTATATAAATTTTCGGAATAAAATGTATATAACGAATATGGAATAAATAGAAATTATAATGATTCTTACGGAAACTTTTCTTTTCCTTTCGCCTGAATCTTTGTAGTTGTTTATTGTGATGTAACAAGTGCTCTACCTGTTGTTTCGTATGCATGCCATAGCACGTAAAGATTCTTCCGCCCGAAAACCCACGCCATACTGAGCTAGTCGGCTTGGGAAAAGGCACGCCGGGCAAAAGAAGGAAGATCTTTAAATAAATATATGTTGCACTGACGGCGGCTCGGCTGCTTTCGGGTTTCGCAACAATATATATATATATATATATATATATATATATATATATATATATATATATATATATATATATATATATATATATATATATATATATATATATATATATAAATATATATATATATATATATATATATATATATATATATATATATATATATATATATATATATATATATCATCAAAATGATAAAGGGAGATAATCTCTGGAGTGGCCAATCCGATTGAGCTGGAACTTTCGGAGAACATAGATGTGTTTAGTAGGTAGGTCCGCCTTTTCCTAAAATTCGGATATTCTGAAACTTTTGGCGGCGGCGAGCGTTTTAGTGAATTTTGGGATACTCCTATATTTCACTTTCAGTAACTGAATTTTACTGAATTTTCCTGAATCATGTGGTGGGGAATTTCATGAAAAGTACGGGAATGCTCTCAATGTATTTCCTGAAAATTGACAACCGAAAGTGTCGGTTTTCGGTTTTTGGAAGAACAATAATGATTATAAAGTCATCCTAAGCGGTAATAAATTATTGCCACATAAATATTCGACCTTCATAGCAACATAACGCAAAAATATGTTGCTTGCCACGCACATTTGAAAATATTTACTCCGTTTGACACTTTTCAGTATTTTTCAGTAGCTCAGACCCTACTGAAATTTACTGAAAGAGGGGAAATTTTCAGTTTTCAGTAAAACGGAGTACGGGAACAGCTTCATTGCAATTACTTGCGATTAATCGCAATTAATCGTAGTACGGGAACAGAGCTAATGTCTTCTAGAAGTACGGGCTTTCATGCAGAATGATGAAGTCACAGTTTTCGGGCAAAAAGTTGCCGAAAATGCATATGTTTAATTGGACGTCCACGGGAAAATTTTAATTGTACATGTTGTGTTAAAGTGAGTCAATGCCTTCTAGAAGTACGGGCCGTCATTCTACGTAATCGTTGTAGCTATGACGTCATTTTATGCGGGAATTTTTTCATATCCATCAGACAGTGCCAATATACACAGAGACTTTACGTGCGGATTGTGCGTGGATACGTTGTTATAGCAATAATTCGTCATAACTTGCATTTGGTATCAGTCATTTGTTTCGACAGTAAATCGGGATAAAACATCACATAACCTTACAACGACTGAGTAAATTTCGAAGCGAATTCTTCACATTGTACTGCACGCACCGCATTAATTTTTCAGTAAACGGTTCACTAGCACTGTTCCGCAGATACCACTTGATTGTCACTTCTCTCACTTTAACAGAGCCCGCACAATTTACGATTTCCCGTGGACGTCGAACAATGTTGATTATAAAGTCATCCTTAGCGATAATAAACTATCGCCTTAAAAATGTTCGACCTTCATTACAACAATTGCGCACAAATATGTAGCTGCACGCGCAATATTTATTCGCGCCACACAGTTTGACACTTTCCAGTATTATAATAAGCCCAGACCCTACTGAAATTTACTCACAGAGGAAAAAATTTCAGTATTAAGTAAAATGGAATACAACAACGGCTTCATTCCAATTAATTGCAATTAATCGTAGTACGTGAACAGACCTACAAGCAATGCATTCTAAATGTACGAAGCATGACCTCATGCTACGTTATCATTGTAGCTTTGACGTCATCTCTCCTGGAAATTTGACATTTCAACCAAGCGGTGCCGATACTCACGGAAAAAAAACGTGCAGGTTTTGAGCTTAAATATATATAAAACGTAACATTTTTAATTGTGAATGCGTGGTTATAATAATATTTAGTCATAGCTTGCATTTTGAATACATTTTTTTCTCATACTGTGATCTCGCACAACATGCCACCAACACCTCACATACACAGTACGCACACGAAACCTCCACGAATTCGTTCGATTTATTATATGTTGGGGCAAATCCAATTGATCATATTCTGATTCAGAAAAGGTGAGCCTCCAGTATTTTAGATGTGCGAAAATTCCATGGAGCCAGCTGTGACTCCGACTACTGCTTAGTCAAGACTCGATATCAAAGTTAACGGATTTTACTCCACGTGTGTTAAAAAAATAACTACAAGTTTTCAGTTATATAAATTTTTATTTTACACGTTAATTCCGTCGCGGTCAAATACAAACTCAAAACTTAAGATCTATGTTTGCCTCTTTATAACTTTTCATTTTACTTACTTTACAAAAATTCTACAGACAACAGGTAAGCATTTCCTGTGTTCAATTCCACAAACGACAAATATTTTTCCACGATTATTGTTCAGTCAGCAATTGTGCAATACTTTATTGAGTGCATGGGTCGGTTATCGAGTACAACGTTCAAATTACCTTTTTCGGATTCGCATACGCGAATTCACAAATTCAGCTAATTAATTAATTTAGATTAAATGTGCAGGTAGACCGGAAAGTGGTGGAAGAGAAGAGAAGGGGATAAGGGAATGTGTTAACTCCTCCCACCTTAAAATCTGTGTCCCACAGATTAAAATGATAATTTGATGGGATCTGGGTGATTACAACTGAAATTGGTTTCCGAAATTCTTACTTTATTTTTCCGGCGGAAAAAAAGATATAGAAAAAGGGTGGCTAACACAATTAATATTCCAGTGATTGCTGCATCAGAAGTGGACACAATATAGTCTGTTTGCATCTTGTCTAACTTTTCTAAGTTACCCAGGTGCAATTTATGCAAATAATCTAGGTTTAATATCATATCTTTTTCAGTTAGGTTGTTTTTGAAGACAGGAGGTAGAAGGTGGAACTTTTTAATTTCGAAACTGGTATATGTAGTATTATCAATTTGGACAGTGTCATTTTGAAAGTTAACCAAAAATGTACCATATAAGAATCTGGTTGTGTTTCCGTGATTAAGTTTTCTCTGGAAGTTCGTAAGATAAATTGAATTTTGATCGATCATTTCAATGATGGGCTTTTTGTAAAATTGATAGTCGCAAACTGCACTGGTACCTTCTAAAATCCGCACGAGACAACCATCCGGAGCGAGTTTTTGAAGCTGATGTCTTTGACAGATAGTAGCGTCTTGAATGCTGGTGCAGCTCCCGTTTATACCGAATTTTACAGCTTGGGATATGAAGAGGTGGGAATACCCGAGATGGATCATTTTGTTATCTCGAACGGTGGGGCGGACGGTAACATGTTTAAAGACTGCAGCCTCATTCGTTGGAAGACAGACAACGTATAAAAGGAGCGAATCCTTTATCAGAACCATTGGTTCTGCATATTCTATTGCCTCAACTTCATTTTGGTAAGGAAGGGTCTCTATTTGGGAGAGGAGTGAGCTAATTTCAACATTGTCTAGCAGGTTAGAATCTACTATGCCTTTTTTTGCCATTTGAACCGCAACCACTATTTCCTTAATTTCGTCTTTAACGATTCCTATCTTGTTGAACAGCATCTGTTCGTATTTATCGTTATTACTAATGTTCGAAGAACATTAGTATTAAAATCGATTCGGCCAAAAATTCATATTTCTTTATATATATATATATATATATATGTACAAAAAATTTCAGTGAGATAATCTCGGGAACGCGCCATTCGATTGAGCTGAAACTTTCAGGATACATTGGTGTATATGCAGAATAGGTCCAGGTCTCTTTAAATGTCAGTTATTGTAAACCTTTTCGCGCCGGCGGGCATTTAAGTGATATTTTTAATATACCTATTATTTCGTGCACAAATGATTTTCGCAAAAATAAAGTTAATAAAATAAATTTCTAACGTGTTTTACATATGAATCGGATAATGCTTTGGAATATTTTAACCCTATGTGTGCGCTGGGTGCCTAAAAAGAGGACGGGAAAATTTGAAAATTTTTAAATTTCGATAACTTTTGACAGAGCTATTCAATCATTACCAAATTTTCAGGACATATTGATATTATTTAGTTGTAGATTTATGTGGCTTTTAATGAGCGTGCTGGCAACCCTGTAGCTAGGGCAGGCACTGAAAGTGAAAACCTCCAAATCATCGTCTCTCTTGAAAAAATGCAGTTTCTTCAAAAATAAGCCTTTCATATGTAAATCTTGTGCTTTGTTTACATAACCAAAAAAAAAAAAAAGATATGGTATAACGGGCACGCCTGGCAACCCTTGCCCAATTTACCTATATTTTTAGCATCAAAAACTGTTCACGGAAACTCACGATCCGATGGGCAGAATTATTTGAAATTCACAGCATGTATTGACCTTAAATAGGACCAGGTCTGATAGAAGTGATTTTGAAATGCGGGCAATGCTGTGCCAGTGGTGCCATCTTGAAAAACCACTAAAAAAGATAACTGTTTTTAGCCCTATAAATTCTGATTGAATCGTTCGATTTTGACGAAACTTACACAATTGCTGGACCTTACTTTAAGCCACGTTTGGTAGAAATTTGGTCGAAAAATTCGATTGGAGCTGCCAGCTATGATAATTTTGGTGTCTTCATTTTGAAAAAAAAAATTTGGAAGTAAAAACATTCAAACCATCGAATATTCAAAAAAATGTCCGTTTCTTACAATAAAACCAATCTGTATATAAATCTTATGTTTTATCTACACGTTCAAAATAAAACTTTGGAAATTTCATGTCGGACAAGAACGGTAACCCTCTCCCAGTTAACCTATATTTTTAGCATCAAAAACTTCTGTTCACGGAAACTCACGAACCAATAATCAGATACAGCTAAAATTTACAGAATGCATTGGACTTAAGTAAGACCAGATTTGATAGAAGCGATTTTGAATTGTGGGCAACTCTGTGCCAGTGGTGCCATCTTGAAAAATTACAAAGAAAAAAAACTGCTTTTTGCCCTATGAAATGTGAATAAGTTACCAGATTTTCATGAAATTGACACAGAAGCTAAACCTAACTCTAATCTCTGTTTGGTGGAAATTTGGTTGAAAAATTTGATTGGTGCTACCTGCTATGGTAATTTTTGTGTCTTTGGTTTTGAAAATTCGCTCAGGAAAATAAAACTTTTTGTACTATAACTTCCAGTGCAGTCATGAAATCAATACGAATTTCATACAATTAATGAAACTTGTCATAAACATTATTCAGGCCAAATTTGGTTGAAAAGACACGATAGGGTTGCCAGCTATTGTTGGTTTTGTGTTTAATTGCAATATCTTTATTAAGTGGTTTTATCGTAGAATTTTCAAATGGTAATGATATTGTAGTGACAATAAACAGCAAATATTAAGCTTTCGATCATTTGAAAAAAATCGCTGCAGGTAACCCTAAATTTCTTTATACTCCTATAACTTCGAATGTAATTAAACAACGTGAAGCAGATTTGATATATTCTTGGATTTGATACTGGCGAAAGGTTGCCAGCACGAGTCGGTTGTGCTACTTTTGTATCAATAAATGCTTACAGTTAGTATACATACCGGAAACATTTACAATGAAAATAAATAACCGATGTTACAATTCGCAAAGTTCTGCAAATTTTTCGGATCGCAGCCCCAAACACCAACTTCAGTTACAGTGCTGCAGGCACTGAGCATTTTCTTCATTGATGTTATATGAGATGCTGCTTTCAAAATTATGTGAAATAAGCAACTGATAACGAATATAATTAACCCGTGTTTTGCTCTCATAAACGTTGAAATTCATGCCAGTGGTAATATCTGAAACCTTGCACCATATGAGTTATAATGCATTCTTAAGACGAAAGTAAAACGTGGCATTTGAAACAGTTTGGCCGTAATAAGCAGCACATGTGGTGGAATATGCACTCAAAACCTGCACGATTCTTCTACTGTTCTTCGAACATTAGTGTTTCTAGCGGTTCAGGTGCGCTAGAGTTTTTTTTAATATCAATTTCTGCCAATATTTTATTATAATTGTCGAGGAGATCTGAAGATATCTTAGTAATGTGCTGGTTTATTTTACACTGCTTATTGTTGTTTTCGATGATTTTATTCTGGCTTTTTAGAACAGCATTCCAATCGGTAACATCCGGATTTCCAGCTATCCACTTCCAGGCTGATCCAATCCAATTTATTGATCGCTTTGTTCTATTTTTGTGTCGTAAACGATGTAATAATTCTGAAATGACAGATAATTGATGTTGAAGCTGTGTTCGTAAAATACTTGATCTGTTGACTCGGTGTTGCACTACTGCTTCCATGTTAGTTAGTATTTCGTCATACTGATGCAAGTCGATGGTGTGGATGATTTTGAAATTGCCGCTTATAATCTTCCCCAGTCCTAGTTTAATTGCTGCGATAGGCGTATCGTACTCATACACGTCCACTGTCGCTTGCGCGCTTCGTAAGATTATCCTGTAATGGAGGAAACATTTTTCAGGTGGGACTTATGAACTTTCTTGCCTGAATTGGTGGTGACTGTAACCCTGTTGTTTTTAGAAACTACTTCTTTTATGTGCAGAGGCTTATGCTTAGGTTTGATTTGCTTATTGGCTTTAAAAACGACGTTTCCTGGTTCGTATGTTTTTGGCTCAGATCGTCTTGCATTGTGATTTTTTAGCTGATTTTTTTGCTTCCCTAAAATTTCCTGTTTTAAATTTTGATTCAATTTAGTGCTTAAGTCGTGCAATTGCTGATAATTTATACGCTCGGACCGATTAAAAAATATATCTACAGGCTTCCTTTTTGTCACGGAATGGAAAGAGTTGTTGTATCTGTCAACAGCAATGTTCACAATCTCTTTAGCAGAAAGATCTGGGTATTCCTTAAGGAGGCATCTAACAATCTCAGGTATTGTCGAATGGAGTCTCTCAATTGCTCCATTTACTTCACTTTTTTGTGGTGGAGTCAAATAGACTGTTATGCCTAGCTCCTCCAAGAGGTTGTGAATGATAGGGCTTATGAACCCACCTTCGTTGTCTGAAACAAGTATCTTTGGAATTGAAAAGTAATGTAGGACCTTCAGTATTCTTTGGCAAAGGTGTAGGGCTGATTTGTCTTTAACGCGAAAGAACTTTGCGAATTTACTAAACTTGTCCACTCAGGTAATATACTTTTCTCCCATTATTTCCTTAATGTCTAGATGCAAGATCTCCGTTGGGTATTCCGGATTGGGTGTTTCCTTCAACTTAGGCTTTTCCGAGTGGCGATCATACTTATTTATGTTGCAATTCTCGCAACTTGCTGTGTACTTTTTTATCAAACTGGTCATTTTTGGGAAGTAGTATCTTTCGAGAATTTGTTTTTTATTCTCACGGTAATTCTTATGAGCTCTATGGTGCTCCTTTTTTATTATTCGCAGTTTGTTGTCTTCATTAGATATATCTTCAACTACCCGCTGTGTGATCCGAATTTCGTATTTTGAAAAATGTTCCTTAAATAAATTTTGTAAAAGCTGAATGAATCGTTCCGGAATCTTAATGCCATTGACAATGTTGGGAGCTAGTGTTTCTTTCAGGACCTTCATCAATTTGTCTTTGGTTACTTCTTTCAGGCGTACATAATGCTTATGGTAGCTTAAATGCGGTTGCTCATACGCGTTAATTTCTTTACCCTCCGATATAATAATTTGCTTCTTAAAGACATTTATAGGGACTTCGCAGTGTGGTATGAGGTCGGTGTTGTCTTCATTCGCGCTGTGCGCTGTCTCTGAACTGGAACACAGCATATTTACTTCAACTGGGAGTCTGGAAAGGGCATCTGCCACGAAGTTGGTTTTGCCAGGCCTATAAATCAACTCATAATTATACTCCTCGATCCTTGACTTCCACCGTTTGAGCTTTGCATTATGATTAGCATTGCTAAGGGCGAAGGTTAAAGGCTGGTGATCGGTCATAATTTTCTTCGCTCCATAAAGGTAAGTCCTCAACTTATCGAGTGCCCAGACAATAGCCAAGAGCTCCTTCTCGTTCGTAGCGTAGTTTTCCTCTGGTTTTTTCAGTGATCTGGATATGTATATAATTGGCCTATCCTTTCCGATTTCCCCTTGTGACAACACTGCTCCAATTGCGTGATTTGACGCATCTGTTGTTAAAATGAATGGCTTATCAAAATCCGGGGAAGCTAGTATCTCGGATGAAGTAAGAAGCGTCTTCAATTCACAAATGGCTTTCAGTTGGGTATTATCAAGCTGAATGTCTTTACGCTTCGACTGATTGGCTTTAACCTGAGCATTTTCACCGCGAGTCAAATTTGTTAGAGGCTTCGCAATTTTCGCAAAGTCTCTAATAAACTTTCGATAGTACGATGCCATGCCAAGAAACGCTTTCAGGTCTTTCAGATTAGACGGTGGTTTTATTTTACTGATGGCCGAGATTTTTTCTGGGTCAGGTAGAATTCCGCTTTCTGATATAATGTACCCTAAAAACTGAACCTGGCCTTTGAGAAACGTGGATTTATCTAAATTAACTATTAAATTTGCCTTTTTCAATTGATCAAGTATTGTTTGAAGGTTTTCCAGATGTTGTTTTTCTGTTTCTCCCAAGACATAATATCGTCGATGTATACAAAACAGATTTTTCCGATATAAGGTTTCAGTACATCGTCGATCATTCGCTGAAAAATGGCAAGTGCATTTTTGAGGCCGAATGGTAGCCTCGTGAATTCGTACTTGCCATTTGCGGTCGAAAAAGCCGTTTTCGGGATATCACACTCTTTCATCTTAATCTGATGAAATCCCGCTGTCAGGTCAAGGGTGGTAAATAACCTAGATTTCCCAAAGCTAGCAAGTGTGTTCGTTATATCAGGTATGGGATACGTGTCGGATATAGTGACAGTATTAAGTCTTTTGAAATCTACCACGAGCCGAAACTGCTTTTCACCCAAGGAATTTGGTTTTTTAGGCACGATCCAAATTGGGGAATTATACGGACTTTTAGATAGGCGAATGATTCCGTCCTCAAGCATTTTGGCTATCTGCTTTTCGACCTCACCTCACCTCGCAAATTTATTGGATACGGATATGATTTTACATATACCGGTTCTGGCGTGGATGTTTTTATTTCAGCCTCGATGCTTGTTTCCACCATTTCCGTATCAGTTACCGGACCAAAAATTTCAGCATAATTATCAAGCAACCTCCGTTGTTTCATTTTCGTTGCGTAGTTTAAATGATCGCCTTTAATTTCCAAGTTGTTCACTTGCTTTGATTGTTTCGCCTTCAGTGGTATCCTAATGTTGGGTGAAATTTCCAAGGTGTTGTTTTTCCTGTCGATCACAGCATCTAATTGTTTCAGCGTGTCGTCTCCAATGATGCCGTCGAACGGTTTTAGTCCTGGCAATACATAGAAATCCAAAAGTGCGTCGTTTCCTACGCTTTTAAAAAATCTCCCTGTAACCTTTTCGATTATTGGTATCTCTCCTGCAGCCGATTGAATATTAAAAGGGGTTTCGAGAGGTTGTGCTTTAAAAGAAAATTTTGGAGCTATGAAGTTCTTGTTTGCTCCTGTGTCGATTAAGAATTGCGAAACCTGGCCATCGCATAAGATATATTCTAGGTATGGTACGCTAGACAGGCGTCCATCATAAAATTTACTTGATTAACATCTGCGCTACTTTCGTCAGCCTGAAACTGCTCGAAATAATCCGCGTTCGATTGTTCTTCGGAGCTTGGTTCATAACATATTTCAGAAGGATCATTATACGCATCCTCTGATTGATCTTGGATTTCAAGATTATAGATGCGTTGGGACTTTTTCGGGTAAATTGCGGAATCGTTTGAACGTTTAACTGGTGGAACATAAGAAGGTCAATTCATGTAGTCCACCTGCCTTGTTTGAATTGACCTGTCAACTTCCATTGGAGTTGGAGGCTTGGGCTGATTGAGTCGCGGTAGACTATGTTTTGAATAGCCGGACGAATATTTCCCGCTATGTTATAGGCTTGGTTCCTGAGGGGTGTACTTAGTTGGGGTTGAGAGGAATTTAACCTATTTTTATTCGGTTCGAACTTTGGGGTGAAGAATTGATTTACGGGTGCTGAGACAGAATTATTAGAATACCTTTGGTGGATCTGATGATTCCTGTAGTTGAGGTTCTCGAATTCCAAACATGAAGTGTATGCTTCAGGGAGAGTCTGAGGTCTTTGTACCATCAGCATGCGGGATAAGTCCCCATTCAGGCCACGCATGAATACATCTAGAGCGCGATTACGATAATTATCGGTCAACGCGATCACTGTTTCCCGCGAATGGTCTTCGGTTTTAATTTTGTTGATGAGCAAGGATAATTGATGATTAACAGACGCGTAAAACTCATCAACGCTCTTGCTCTTTTGCGACATTGAATGCAGTTGGTGTTCCAACGTCCTTACATCACGCTTATCGGCGTAGTGCAACGACAAACATTTTTTAATATTTAGCCAATTCTCATCAAAAATATTGTACGAGATAAGGGCAGCATCTGCTGGTCCCCTTATTTTGTGCCTGATATGGCGAAGAATTGCCCTATATATCGGTTTGTGACGAACTATCTCGTAGTCACTTAAGATGGTCTCAACACTGTGCACCCACGACACATATTGAACCGGATTTCCCTCAAAAGGCTGTAAGTCCCTGACACAGTCAGGTAGTTTCTTGATGGTTTTAAGATCTTGTTCCGTTTTAGGAACTGAGGAATCTACCTGCTCAAAGGGCCTAGATTGTTGAGTTGTACCATTTTGCTCGAGAACAAGCAGTCTCGCTTCAAGTTTTTTGCTAATTTCGATCTGCGCGTTGACCGCACCGGTCAACTGCCTGATCGATTCATGAATAGGCTATTGCAATAAGCTATTGCACAAAAGTTTTTTTTATGAAAAACGCGATAACCGAAAAATTCCCAAATTGAACGCAGTTCACAATTCACTATCACTTTCACTATCACTTTACCTAAATTCTATTTTTCAACTTATTTGAAAATATATGTTCTTAGAAAATATGTATATCAATATGTTGATACTGACTTCAATGTATTAATTTTATTTGATATTTTTGAAAAATAAGTACTCCAATATGTTGGTATTGGCTTCAATACATTAATTTTATTTAATTTTATTGAAAATAAGTACTTTGATATGTTGGTATTGATTTCAATATATTAATTTTATTTAAATTTATTGAAAATAAGGACTTTAATATGTCGATATTGTTATCAAGATATAAATCAATTTTTTGGAGAATGCAAAGTATACGAAAGAAGAGGCAAACTTACAGAAAAATTATTGATTTCATTCTTGCTGTCTGCTGCCTGCTGCTGGATTACCCGTAGTATTCCTTTTTGGCCAGGACCGTTGCACTTTTCAAGGAATCGGTGATTGCCTACTAAGGTACGCGACTGATCACTGCAACAATTGAACTCTCCTCGCACGAGCCGATGGTGATGTGCTGCCAACACTTATAGTTGGTATAATCTGCACAAAAACCTGCACCTGTTTCTCGCCACGATTTGGACGGGGTTCACACTGCTTTTAATTTCTTTGCGGTGATGATTTTATCGATATTATCGATTTGGTATTTCTACACTTCCGAAATCAATCACTATTAATGATTTTAGTAGCGAATCGGCAATAAATTGTACGCGTAAGAACTTTTTTGTGACCACGATAGATGTGTTACTTTACTTTACTTTTACGTAGGAGCTATGTTCTTATGGAGATAGCTCTTTCTGCTCGGGCGCCAGTTAACGGATTTTACTCCACGTGTGTTAAAAAAACTAACTACAAGTTTTCAATTATATAAATTTTATTTTACACGTTAATTCCGTCGCGGTCAAATACAAACTCAAAACTTAAAATCTATGTTTGCCTCTTTATAACTTTTCATTTTACTTACTTTACAAAAATTCTACAGACAACAGGTAAGCATTTCCTGTGTTCAATTCCATAAACGACAAATATTTTTCCACGATTATTGTTCAGTCAGCAATTGTGCAATACTTTATTGAGTGCATGGGTCGGTTATCGAGTACAACGTTCAAATTACCTTTTTCGGATTCGCATACGCGAATTCGCAAATTCAGCTAATTAATTAATTTAGATTAAATGTGCAGGTAGACCGGAAAATGGTGGAAGAGAAGAGAAGGGGATAAGGGAATGTGTTAACTTCAATGTCAAAGATCACTGTCGTATGAAGCCAGAGCAAGCTCAAGACGCCAGTTCGATGTCGACAAGCTTCGAAACAAGACGATGGAAGCCGAATATAGATCTGCTCTGGAAATGGAACTAGCTTCCACGCCTAACACCACGTCTATCAACGATGTTTGGACTACTATCAAAAGCGCAGTGAACGCATCAGCCGAAAAAGCAGTGGGATGGGGGTATTGGGAAGGATGCTCGGTCCAATACGGGAAGAAGATGGATGGCGAATCCGATACAACAACAAGCTGTATACCAGGTATGACGAGCCGGAAGTCTTTACCGTAATAAGACTCCACAAACTACAATGGGCTGGCCACGTCGAACGAATGAGCGACAATCGAGTCCCCAAAAGATCTCTCAAGGGGCGAGCGTGCGGAGCCAGGCCAGTCGGTATGCCGCGCAAGCCATGGGAGGACTCGATAGATGCTGACAGCAGGTCACTTTTGGGAGCACGGAACTGGACGACGCGGTCACTGAACCGAAACAAATGGTGGCGAATTATTTAGGAGGCTAAGACTTGATTCGGGCTGTAGTGCCCCGATGATGATTACAGTTGGGGATGATCAGGTAATAGCCGCATTTACGTAAACTAGCCCTTTCAAATCAAACAACCGGTTTAACATATGCGGCAAATTCTCAATCAATTCTGTCGCTAGTAAATCGACGCCAAGCATCACATAACCAAACAACAACTGAATCATATTTCGTAGCGAATTTTTCACATTATCGCGCACGTGCCGCACTAATTTTTGTTTTAGCTGTTCACTTGCACTATTTCGCAGATCTCACCTTATTTTCATCTTCCTCACTTTTTTATAGCACAACCTGCACAATTTACGAATTTCCGCGGACTTCCCTTTAAACTGCGTGTTCGTTTCGAAACACATTGACAGCTTTCTCTGACGTCATCATTCTGCATAACGACTAGTGCTGCCAGATACGTGTTGCAGTTTACCCCCAGACAATTCTCGATCATCCCTAAAACTACCCTAAGTAGCGATAGTGTTGTAATTTCCGGGAAATTTTTGGGCATTCTCAAAAACCAGGTTATATGAGTGTACATTTTTATTTGTGGTCAAATGATCTTAGACCATGGATTTGATGACAGCGCATTGTGAAGAATACTAAGAAAACTCAATCGGTCACTAAGTCGCTAAAGTAAGACACATCCAATTTGAAACAGCATTACCAATATCCGCTGATAAATATGATTGGAGATTTTTATTTAATTTTTGAAGTTTTTGGTATCAAATTGAGATAGACATCACATATTTCGATATTATAATTATTTGAAAAATCCGTTCGGATAATTGCATTAACAAATTTCAGAATGCCTTTAACAAAACCCTGAATATTCTATTCCCATTTTTTCCCCTAAAATTTTTAAAATATCCCTAAATCTAGAGTTCAATTCCCTCATATGGCAGCAATGATTACGGCCCATGCTTCTAGAAGGCATTAACAAGTGGCTTTACCCGATTTTAAAAATTGAAGCAATGCCTTGTAGAAGTACCGGCCGTCAGGCTATGCAATCAGCCCTTACCAAAGATGAGTCTGAGAATGTAATCCTTTGTCAAAACCGACCGGCTTTCGGGCAAAAACGATACTTTTTGACATTCGTAAACGGGTGTGAACATAGGTGCCCATACAGTGCATAAGCGAACGTATGTCAAGTCGTATCTCATTTTTTTTTACGTACGGACATATCATAGTAAAAATTGAGCAAAAGGTTGTTAAATGAGCATGCTACTTTTCTGGATGTTCGGAAAGTTATGTTTGGATGCATAATTTGTTTTGCATAGTTTACCTCGGCGCATATGCGCACGTACGGACGCAGATTCATGACAAGTGGGACCTATCGTCAAAGTGTATAGAATGATAAGTGGTTGAGCTCCTTCCATTTACCATAAATAACTTTTTGACCTTAGAATTGCGCCTCCATTTACGCAATGCATTTTCTGTCCAAGCAAGTTGAGAATTTGCTGGTATTATTTGCGAGAGTGAGCCGTATGTGAGCAACGACAAATCTAGCCTGAGTTTGTAGTTGTCGAATCTCCTCTTGCACTTCCTTATGTTCCATGCGATTTCTCACAATTTTCCAGGCTGATCAACAATACAATCTCAAGCCAGTTCGTTGGATTTTTGGACCGTATACATAAACGGAGTCCACACGTTGGTAAGGAACTAGCTTCTTACGCTGTGCTACCGTTGTCGCTGTGACATTATAGTGAAAGGCCATTTTAACATTTTCACGAAGTAGTGCCGATATATACGGAGATATCACTTGCGGTTTTTAAGCTTAAATATGAATTAAACGTCAGCTTTGGATGCGTAGATGCATTGCAATAATAATATTTAGTCATAACTTTCATTTTGTGTCAATCAATTGAATCGGAACTAAATAGACAAGGAACATCACAATACCTTACAATAACTAATAAACATTCCGTAGCAAGTTTTTCAAACTTAACTGCACGCACCGCACTAATGTATATTTAAGCTGTTCACCAGCACTGTTCTGCAAATCTTACTTTATTTTCACATCTCTTAATTGCCTTTTACAAGTACGGGCCGTCAGGCTACGTAATCGTTGAAGCTGTAACGTAGTAGTGAAAGGTCATTTAAACATTTCCACGAGGCAGTACCGATATATACGGAGATTTCATTTGCGGTTTTTCAACTAAACTATAAAAAACATTAGTTTTGGGTGCGTAGATGCATTGCAATAATAATATTTAGTCACAACTTTCATTTAGCGTTAATCAATTGTATCGAAAGTAAATAAATCAGAAACACCACACAACTTAAAGGTAGGTATCCATATGTTGCATTTCTTCCGTATCGTATCCCTGTTGCGTATTATTCACTAAACGGATACGGTGTCCACACTACTCAATATTCCATGTATCATCAATACGATCCGTTGCAAAAAGCTCGATACGCAGCTGCAGCACTTTTATTCACAAATCTATAGTGTACAACGCAACGTGTCCACACATGACTTCACTTAGTATCCTATCATTCCTTGCACAAAATGTGATATCTTCGATATACTTCATTAAATTAAAGAGTTTTTTCTTTATTCCACTCCATTATCTATGCACTGCACTACAATATTGATATGTTAACGACTCAAATGTCAAATCATGCAACGCGACAAGTTGTCCAAATGTGATTCGTGAGCGTATCGTTTCATTCCTTTGATGCGACGGCAAGAAACCGCCAAATGACCGATCGAGTTCGTTGCGTTTCTTTGTATCAAATTTTTATACGCAACGAAGATACGTTTGTCGTATCCACTGATACGCAACGGTGATACGATATGCGAAAATAATACATATGGATACATATCTTAACAATTACTGATATACATTCTGATGCGAATTTTTTTAACTTAACTGCAAGCATCTTATTCATGTTTGTTTAGGCTGTTCACCAGCACTTTTGCACAAATCTTACTTTATTTTCACATCTCTCAATTTAACACAACCTGTACAATCATTATTTTGTCGTAGTCGACCCATTAGACTGCATGTGTTTTTCGAGACATTTGATATATAGAATAGTCGGGAAGGATCAGGAAATAGCCACATTTAAATCAAAGAACTGGCTTGATATATGCAGCAAATTATCAATCAATTTTATCGGTTGTATCGATAGTCAAATTATCAATCAATTTTATCGATATAGACGAAACATCACTTAACCCAACAACAACTGGTACTCATTTCGTAGCGAGTTTTTCACATTTTACCGCACGTATCGCATTATGTTTTGTTTAAGCTGTTCATTTGCACTGTTACGCAGATCTCATTTTATTTTCATCTCTCTCACTTTAACACAACCCGCACAACTTATGATTACCCGCAGACGTAACATAAGACTGCGTGTGTTTCACGACTCTTTGAAAGCTTTTTCTGACGTCATCATTCTGCACAACGGCTAGTGCTGCCAGATTGACGTTGCGGTTTACCCCCAGACAATTCTATTTTATCCCTTAAACTACCCTTAGTAGCAATAGTGACGTAATATCCGGGGAATTTTTCGCCATTCTCAGAAACCAGGTTATATAAATGTGTATATGTAGTCAAATGACCATAGATTATGGATTTGACGATAGCGCATTGTAAAGAATACTAAGGAAAACTCAATCAGACACTTACTGAAAAACACACGGCAACCGCGACCTCTGTCGTCAATCGCTATAGTAAGATACATCCATTTTTAAACAGCATCACCAATATTCGCTGATAGAAATGATTGAAGATTGTTATTTAATATTTGAATTTTTTGAATATCAAAGTAAGACAGACTTGTCATATTCGATATTATTATGAACAAAAATTCATTTTGTCACTATTTCGGTATTATTATATTTAAATAAACACCGTTCAGAAAAATGTTATATTAAATTTCAGAATGCCTTAAACAAAACCTTGAATATTTTATATCCGTGTTTCTCTTCTGAAGTTTTTAAATTACCCTTATCTATGGTTAAATTCCTTCATATGGCAGCAATGATTACGGCCCATGCTTCTAGAAGGCGTTGACAGATACCTATACCCGATTTTAAAAATTGAAGCAATGTCTTCTTGAAGTACCGGCCGTCAGGCTACGTAATCAGCCCTTACCAGTGAGATAGTAGAAATAGAGTGAAAATGCCCATAAGATTTACATTGAAGGGGATGGTAGTAATTTTTTGTCTGCTCATTGTCAAATCAGGTCAAATCTAATGTAGGAAATACATATTGGCCCAAGCCAAACCAACAGAGCTTATGGCCAATATGTGTACACCCCCTTGGTGTCAGATGGCTACGATTGGTCGATATTGGCCTGCATTCCGATCTGAGTAGGTTTTGGGCACCAACATGCACCAACCAAACGGATTTGACAGGCTGATAATAGACAACTGAAGAATTATATGTTTGTCTTTTACACTTTAAATGAAACACACTATTTCTTATTTCGAATATAAAAATTGTATTTTATTATAATAATAGCAGCTTTTATATAGCACTATAAGTTTTCCAAAATAATTTATCATAACGGGAAACTTTTTCAATTTTAAATTCACTGTATTTCCTTCTCTTCCTTTTGACTTTACTTTCTTTGTATTATATTTCACTTTCATTATATTTTTGAATTTTACACTTTTTAACAATTTATTGACTGACTGTTTTACAAAAATTACTGTCTGACCACAGCTTAAAAATTTCACTCTCTAACTGATTGAATATGAACAATCTAATAATCTCATTTCAAGATACAAGCCCTTTTTATACGATTTTAAAATTGCGCGGTTTTCCACACGTGCATTTGTTTACTTTCTCATATTTTACTAACGGTGACAAAAATCGCGAATTTGCTTATTTAAGAGTTGATTAGTTCGCGATCGATTCGAACAAATCGATCGATTCGAACGAATCGATCGTTTAATGTTTATTTTACTACAATGCGTTTGCCGGAATTGTTTATGCTTTGTTCGAGATTGTTTATGTGTCGGAGGAACGATACTTGCGAGCGATGCTTTATTGTTTATATTATTTTGATATTGTCGCGAGCTAGATGAAAGATTGTTTATTCGCTTGCTGTTATTATTAATGATGGAAGTATCAAATGTCTATTATTTTGATGACGAGTTGTTGCGATTATTAGGAATTGATTTGGCATTGATTTTCTAGAATATCGTTTCCTCTGACTCATTAAATTGCGCGTCTTATTCAGGATTATTGCGCAATTTGAAATTGCGCATTGATTCTAAGGGTGTAACACTTCCCCCCTTAAGATGCGAGTCCTCGCGCATTGAATGAATTTTGACTTTAACTCGAGTATTTTTTGAGAAAAATTTCCAGTAAATTATTACTCCAACGGTAAGTATGATAATGATAATTAAGATATCGGTAGTAATGCTTGTCCACGTGTTTTTAAGATGTTCTAATTCCAAATATTTTATGTGGTCTAAATTTCCAATGTTTTGGGTTTGTACCTCTTCCAGAGTCAAATTATTTTCTTCTTGATACGTAATGTTTTTGATTACGTTTGGTAATACTAGATTATTTCTAATTATATCTTGCTTATTGATAAAAGTTTTGTTGCTTATAGTTATTTTGCAATCTGCAAATTTAATAATATTATGGTTTTGTATGTATATATTTTGATCATTACAATTATGAAAAGTTTTTGTTTTTTGTAAATTTTTTGTAATAATAATATTTTCAGTTATTCTTTCGATACTTATTTTTTCACTTTTACGCATTGTACAATTTACTGGTTCGTTTAAAATTTTATTTATACATATATCTCTTATTGGTATTAATTTATTTTCTTCATTTATCTTATTATACAAGAATACCTTGTCGGTTGTTGATAAAATTTCTGAGTATGGTGTAACTAATTCTAAACTGTTTTTGTTAGGAATGGGAACGATACTTGTTTTATAAAATTGTTTTTCTGAGAAGTTGGGAATTAATATGACAATCAGTATTGTTTTGGCTTTTTGGGCTATTGAAATTCTAATGTTTTTTAATTTTTCAATGTCAATTTTATAATTTGTTTTGCTAAATTTTGAATGTTTTCGTTTATTTGATTATTAATTTTTATTTGTTTTTCATTGTTTTCAATGAAAGATTTCATATTTGTTTCTCTTTTATTAAAATTTCGTTCTATTTATTCTCTGTCAGTATCATCCATAACTCCGCCAAACCATTTTAAGAATGGACTAAAAATTGTAAGGACTAAAAATTGTTCGTCTGAATCTATGAGGTTCTAGGGCAAATAATCTTCGTTTTATTATTTGTATTAATGTGTTAGCATTATGAAATTTTTTGAGTAATTCGGGAGAGGTTGTGTTTTCAATGGTGGCTACCATACTTTTAAATATCTGTAAATCGATTATATGTCATACTTGTGAATAATTATGAATTATTGGAATTTGTTCTTGACGTATGAGTGTGTATCCATTTCCTTGAGGAACTTCGGTCACTTCCATTTGTTGTCCGAATATAATTGTTATTATTATGATGATGAGGATGAGGATACCTGCGGGATAGTTGGTTTTTGAAAATGTTCTAATTTCATAAAAAGTTTTTTGTTCTGTGGTTTATTTTTTCGTGATATGATGAATGGTCTATCTAGTTTTTTATGTTTCCGTATATTTTTCATATATTTCGGGTTTATTTCTTCTTCTTTACGGTGTTTGTTTTGGTATTTTATGCTTCTTTCTTGGTTTTTTATGAGTAGGGTTTTAATTTTAGGATACTCTGTAAATGGTATTATTCCTATATGGATTTCAATGGGTTTTTGATTTGTGGATGAATGAATAGTGTTATTATAATATTTCATTATTTCCAGTATGTCAATAGCTGTTGGGGGTAGTTTAGATTCGGTAATTTTTAAACGAATATGTTCATTTAGGGTGTTATGGAATCTTTCAATATCTGCATTACCGGTTTTTATTCCGGGAGTAGTAAGGTGTAAATTAATTCCTTCATTATTAAGGAAATTTTCTAGGTTATTGGCAGTGGTGGCTCGTGTCTTTAAGACTCGGAGAAGCAGATATATTTTTGCATAGTTTTCCAGAATAAACAAGTAGGAATTTCAGCGCAGCAAATACATCAAAAGTTGCATTCAATTTCCAATTGTTGACTCAGTGACTTTTCTACTCATTATTATCACCATCAATCTCAAAAATATTTAAATGATGCAAGATTACAAATTGCAATGCAAGATATTGCAAATTATAACTATTTTTTTAAAATAAAAAGTGAAAATTAGTGGTTCTGGTCACCACGAATCTATAAAGTACTTTTATCTATTCAAATAGTCTAAGAGAAAAATATACCGCAGTATTTGTTCTATGGTGAAATTGAATTTTCACGACAAAATGAATTAAACCTTCGGCAAACAACGTGAAAATAATTCCTCACCCATACAAGGTGGGGTTAGATTTACAATTTTATTTCCCACGGACTTTGAATATAAAAAAAAATAAAACACGACTTTTCGAATTTAATTTAAAACGCGCTTTATTTCTTTACTGATTTTTACAATTTCAATTCGCGCACATGAACCGATAAGCACCCCAAAAGCAGCCTCACTCTGGGGATTATGTATATATATTGTTGTGATCTATCGTTGAACACCTTCCGTGAGTTCGATATTCTTCACATTCGTGAAATAAAACAGTTACTTTTATCAAAACACTAATTACACTTTTATTATTAACACTATTAATTATTTACACTTAATATTCGCACTACTATAATCTCGCGTTACAATTTAACACTTTTTCAATTTAATTATCGCACTACAATTACTCGCACTTTATCGCTTTTAATTAATCGCGCCCGGATACACTAAACCGCTGTATCGCTTTTCAAAGTAACAACCTTACGCTGTCTTCGCCATCTACTGAATGATCGCTAGTACTTCTCGTGGTGGTATTTATAGTGGTGCCAAATGTGTCTCGGGTTCTCGAATGTTCCGCTTTTGCTTTCTAGAGGGCTCTTATGACTCATAGGAATTTCCGTTGCCATGCGAGATCTGACTCATGGGTTTGAGGCTCTGGAATGTTCCCTTTTTACATTCTAGACTATTATTCTACGTTTTATCCATAGATTGTTATTGTGTATTGGCTATTTATAGATTTTTACGGTTTTTGGCTATTTATAGATTGTTTCTATTCCAAGAACACATTATCAGACAGATACTTTAACGGTTGTCGCTCTTCCGGCCGCCGACACGTCGAAACATGTTTGTTCGTGCATGCAACACTACCCCCTCCTTAGACCTGTTCGTCCCGAACAGATTCGTCGTCATCGATTGCGTTATTTCCATGGTACGGGGCAAGTCGGTCTAGGTGCACAACCTTCATTTTCGACCGGTGTTTTCGATGCTGCTGTATTCGGTAAACAACATCATTGAGCCGTTTAATGATGCGGTATGGTCCTTCCCATTTTGGCTGTAGTTTCGGGCTCAGGCCTTTCCGCCGGCGGGGGTTGTACAGCCAGACTAAATCATTTTCTTGAAATCCGGCCGAGTTTGCCTTCAGGTCATATCGCGTTTTCATCCGGTCCGTGTTTAGGTTTATGCGGTCCCTAACTACCTCGTGAATGGAGTCTAACCGTTGCCGCAGCTCCGAAACGTACTCCGTTGTTGTCGTCGGCTCTTCTGGTGGTATTCCGAATTTAACATCAGCCGGAAGTCGAATATTTCGTCCAAATACGATACGTGACGGTGATTCTCCAGTTGTAGTATGCGTCGCCGTTCGATAAGCCATCAGGAAGAATGGGATATGACGATCCCAATCATGCTGATGGTCTTCTACCACTTTGGCCAAGTGCTCGATCAAGGTTTTGTTGAACCTTTCGACCATTCCATCGGACTGTGGGTGCAGTGGAGTGGTTCTCGTCTTCCTTATGCCCAACGCATCACAAAACTCAGTAAACACTTGGGACTCGAAATTTCGACCTTGATCGGAATGTAGCTCGTTTGGGACTCCGTACCTACTAACCCAGTTAATCACGATTTGCTCCGCCACTGTAGATGCTTCTTGATTTGGAATAGCGTAGACTTCTGTCCATTTGGTGAAATAGTCGGATACCACCAGCACGTAGCGATTTCCTTGTTGCGACACCGGAAACGGTCCTGCCACATCGATGGCGATCCTTTCGAAAGGGGTTCCAACGTTATAAGTCTTCATCTCACCTCTAGGCTTTCTACGGGGTCCCTTCACAGATGCACAGGCTGCACATTTCCTACACCAGTCCTCCACATCTTCCCGCGCATTCACCCAATAAAATCGTTCTCTTATTTTATTAAGTGTTTTGTTTATGCCCAGGTGGCCTCCTGACGTTCCCTCGTGTACCTCCTGCAAAACATCCTTAACTTTGCTCCGAGGAAGTACAACCTGCATTCGATTTGCTGACCCATCCGCGGTTTCCCATTTCCTTTTTAGTAGGCCTCCTTCAAGATGCAGGGAGTTCCATTGTGCCCAGTAGCTCTTTAGCGTAGGACTTCGACTCGATATGCTTTGCCATTCAGGCCGATGTGCAGACTCCTTCCAGGCTATGATTTCTCGTAGATCTCCATCCGCCAGTTGTTCGTCCAATAGTTCCGATTGCGACCATCCTCTTGCTGGTGAAACGGATATCCACTTAACCTCGGCATCGACTACCTTTTCTTCTAACCGATGACAGTGCTTGCATTCCGGCTTGCATGGACGTCTGGAGAGGGCATCAGCATTTCCGTGCATAGTACCTTTTCGATGGACTATGTTAAAGTTGTATGTTTGCAACCTTTCAATCCATCGTGCCACTTGTCCTTCGGGGTTCTTAAAGTTGAGCAACCATCTCAGAGCGGCGTGATCGGTCCTCAATACGAAGCTTTGACCGTACAGGTATTTGTGAAAATGCTTAGTGGCCTCGACTATCGCCAACAGCTCTCTTCGGGTGACACAGTAGTTTCGCTCTGGCTTGGATAGCACCCGGCTAAAGTAAGCAATCACTCGTTCTTGACCATCAATTTGCTGCGATAACACGGCACCTATACCTGTATTACTTGCATCAGTGTCCACGATGAAAGTTTTCTGCGGCTCAGGATATGCTAGCATCGGTGCTTCACAAAGCTCCTGCTTAAGCTTCTCAAACGCTGCTTGGCACTGGTGGTTCCAGTTAAACGGCTGATTTTTCTCCGTCAGCTGGTGTAAACTTTTGGCGATGGTAGCGAAATCCTTCACGAACCTTCGATAGTACGTTGCCAATCCCAGGAAACTCCGAAGTTGATGCTTATCTTTAGGTACTGGCCAGCTTTTAACGGATTCAATTTTTGCAGGGTCGGTTTTTATTCCTCCAGTAGAAACCACATGACCAAGGTATTTCACTTCACTGCAGAACAGGTTGCACTTTTTGGGACTTAGCTTCAAGTTAGCCGCTCGCAACCTTTCGAATACGTCCTCCAGGTTTTTCAAGTGTTCCTTGAACGTTCTGCCGATGACAATTATGTCATCCAGGTACACCAAACATGTCTTCCAACTTAGCCCAAGCAGTACTCGCTCCATGAGTCGTTCAAAGGTCGCAGGAGCATTACAGAGTCCGAACGGCATTACAACAAACTGCCATAGCCCAGTTCCCACGGAAAAGGCTGTCTTTTCACGGTCACTTCTCTCGATTTCGACCTGCCAGTATCCGCTCTTCAAGTCCAACGTTGAAAACCAATTCGCACTGGCTAGAGTGTCCATAATGTCATCCATTCTCGGCAATGGGTAGCTATCCTTTTTCGTAACATCATTCAATCGTCGATAGTCAACACAGAACCGTGTACTGCCATCCTTCTTTTTGACTAAGACAACAGGCGACGTCCAAGGGCTATTCGAAGGCTCTATGATCCCTTGTTTTTGCATGTCCTGTATCATATCGGCGACCTCAGCTTGTTTGGCTAGTGGTAAGCGGCGGGGAGCCTGGCGAATCGGTGATGCATCTCGTGTATCGATTCGATGAGTAGTCAACCTTGTTCTTCCGTAATCGTCCTCTCGAGTCGATAAGATATCACCATAGCGTTTAATTAGCTGAACTCCTTGTTGGTATTGTTCGTCGCTTAGTTCCGAAGATTGTAGCATGTTCTTCGCTAGCTCACCTATCTTGCTGTTGGGTACCTTTTTGTGTTCAGATTGTATTTCTACCATTTCCAAAGAAGTAATTGAAGAAACTGGTTGACAGTCGGCGATTACTTCTCCTTTCTTAAGCTTCTTTTCTTGCTCCGCCAAATTCAGCACCCTTATAGGAACGTAATTCCCCTCCGTAATTGTGATTAAGCTTTTTGCCACCATAAGGTTGCTGACTGCTGGGTTTTGCGTTGGCTCCACGATGAAGAATTGGTGGCCCCCAGGATCACCATCCAATTTGGCCCAGATGATGTTTTCCGACGACTTCGGTACTTTGGTGTTTTCGCAGACGACGATTCTTAGCCGGTCGTTTCCCTTCCGGTTTCCTACCAACGGTATTTCGACGTTTTTCCACTTGATCACCCTGTCTGCCAAATCCAGGCTGAAGCCATGAGGGCCTAGGAAGTCCATCCCAAGTATACATTCGTCGGTTATATCTGCCACAAGGAACCGATGCTGGAACACCAAATCACCGAGCTGTATTTGGCGCGTTATTTCTCCGTGAACTGGTGCAGATTCGCCTGTTGCTGTACGAAGTACATATCGTCCAACGTTACCAAGTCTCCATGCCTTCACCAAGTCCATCCGCAAAATTGACTTCATCGCTCCGGTATCAATGGTGATATTGCAAGGCTTGTTTTCGATTTTTCCTCGCAGACTTAAGTCGTTCTCGTGTCGATAGAGCCTAGAGACTGTGATGATGGTTCTGGGGTCAACAATTCCACGAGCCAACCTCCGACCCATGAGGTTGGCTCTTACTGGTTTCCCGCCGCTTCCGAAGAAGAGACGGCCACGTTCACTGAACCAGCCTCGTTCCTTTTTCGCCATCGCGCTGCACATCCTTCGCAAAACCTTGTCTTTAATTTCCTTCGGCAGTCACGCCTCAAGTGCCCTTTTTCTCCACAGTTCCAACATTGTGGAGCTCCGCTTGTCGTTGATTCTCGGCTGACCTCGGCTCTTTGGCATACACACTCTTCGTACACTTCACGCACTCTAACGTTACTGCGTGATGCCCGCTTTACCGATTCATAAGTAAGAGCGTAGGCCAAAGTATCCTTCAGTGTTCGATTACTTGCCAATCGAAGTGCTTGTTGGAGCTCTTCATCACGAGCTGCCTGGATGAAAGCATCCTTCGCTGTCTCGTCCCGATGATCTGGATTTGAAGCAGGATAAGACAGAAGTGTCAAGCGCTCGATGTCCTGAGCCAGCTGCTGCAAGGTCTCTCCCGGTTTCTGTGTGCGTGTCCTCAGCTGCGCACGATGAATTTCCTTTAAGTGGTCTTCGCCATACCGCATATCCAAGGCACTCGCCAGGCTGCAATAACTAGAGTAATTGTCGACCGACATGGTTTGCAGTACGTCCACCGCGGATCCTCTCAAAGACACCATCAGCGAGGTCGCACGTTCTTCATCGTTCCAGCGGTTAACTTTTGCAACAGCCTCAAATTGCTTCTTGTAGTTGGTCCAAGAAGTTTGCCCATCAAAAGTTGGTGCTTTAAGTGCCTTGATGCCACTTGACACAATTCCTCCAGCCTTCACGCGTTGCAGATCCAATTCAATGCCAACCAACTTTTTGTCGAACTGTTGTTCCACTTCCGTTACTCGACTCTCTAATTGCTGTTTGACTTCTGAAACTTGCTGTTGGAACTGTTGTCTGATTTCTACTAACTGCTGCTCACTTTTCTTGGCCTGCTGTTCCAGCTGTTCTTTGATGTCACTGGCTTGCTTATCAAGTTTTTGTTCAAGTTGCACCTTGATATCTACGGCTTGTTGATCTAACTTTTGAGCTTGCTGGTCAAGTTTCTGGTCCAGGTTCGTGGTTTGTTGATCGAGTTTCTGATCCAGTTTCTGATCCAGACTCGTGGTTTGCTGTTCGAATTTTAGACCGATGTCCTGGGATTGTTGCTTCATGTCGGACGCCATTTTTAGCAGTAATTCCATCATAGGATTTTTCTCTTCGCTGCTTTGTTCCTCTTGAACAAACTCCTGGCTGACTTCCTCGTCCGGGAATTCAAATGTTTCCGGATCCTTACCTTCGGTGCTCAAAGCCTCCCTGAGCCGTGACAGTAGCGCCGTCTTGTTCCCAGACGTTGAAAGTTCGCGTTTCCGGCACTCCACCTTTAATTCTGCCAATGTCAGCTCGCTCACTAATTTCGGCATTGTTCTTTAATTGCACAACTTCTCACAACTATCACAAAGTCCACACAACTTTTCACAATTTTAATAAGTTCGCACAATTAACAATGTTCACTGTCCGAAACTTTTTTAACTCTTTATATTGTCCGCGCACTTATTAATTTTCACTGTTCATACAAATTCACTGTCCAGTATCTCACTAAAAGTCACTTTTTAAATCACGAACGCGACAGAATCCCACTTCTGACACCAATTGTTGTGATCTATCGTTGAACACCTTCCGTGAGTTCGATATTCTTCACATTCGTGAAATAAAACAGTTACTTTTATCAAAACACTAATTACACTTTTATTATTAACACTATTAATTATTTACACTTAATATTCGCACTACTATAATCTCGCGTTACAATTTAACACTTTTTCAATTTAATTATCGCACTACAATTACTCGCACTTTATCGCTTTTAATTAATCGCGCCCGGATACACTAAACCGCTGTATCGCTTTTCAAAGTAACAACCTTACGCTGTCTTCGCCATCTACTAAATGATCGCTAGTACTTCTCGTGGTGGTATTTATAGTGGTGCCAAATGTGTCTCGGGTTCTCGAATGTTCCGCTTTTGCTTTCTAGAGGGCTCTTATGACTCATAGGAATTTCCGTTGCCATGCGAGATCTGACTCATGGGTTTGAGGCTCTGGAATGTTCCCTTTTTACATTCTAGACTATTATTCTACGTTTTATCCATAGATTGTTATTGTGTATTGGCTATTTATAGATTTTTACGGTTTTTGGCTATTTATAGATTGTTTCTATTCCAAGAACACATTATCAGACAGATACTTTAACGGTTGTCGCTCTTCCGGCCGCCGACACGTCGAAACATGTTTGTTCGTGCATGCAACAATATATTCCCGGGATTATGGCTTGGCCCGTGCTTGATAACCGCGAATAGAACAATCCAACCGATAGAATGTAATCCGCCGATATTTATGCGAAATAAAATGATGATCTGTTGCAATAATTAGTTCATGCTAATTGTTGCAACAGCAAAATCAATAGGTGCACATATGACACCTGTACATTCACGATCTATTTTGCATAGAGAAAAAATGCGCGTGGCGGAAATGCTTGAAGTGCAATATGATGCTTGAACTAACTAAATGTATGTAACATAAAAAACGCGCATGGCGGAAACGCTTACGAATGCAATATGAGGAGTTTCATTGGGTTTAATGAAGTTCAAATAATGGAGGGTCAATGGACCGTACTGTAACACCCCCACCGTTTGATTGAGGCTCCGACGAAATAATGAGCTTATGGCGTTGTCGATTCATGTGCACATACAAGGTTATTAACAATGTTAATATAATAATAATTATCATGATATCTGTACTTATGCTTATAATATTGGTACTATCTGTTTTAACTAAAATTGTATCAATGTTATTTTCATTACTGATTTGTTTCAGATACAATTCTTCAATTTTCATGTCAGTCATATTATTATTTTCTTAAATAGCTTTGATAAATTTTGGCAAAATTACTTTATCATGTATTTTAAGATAATGGTTAGAAAATGTTTTGTTCATAACTTTCATTTGGCAATCTTGGAATTTTACGAGGAAGGTTCCTTTATTTTTCATATTTTCTGTATTACAATTATGTTCTATTTTTCCATAAAAATGTTTGAAAACTAAGACTCCGGGTATAATTTGTTTGATTTCTTGTTGTTCTGATAGTTTTGTCTGACATGAGCTTTTTCCGGGTTGTATAATGCTTTTTATACATTTGTCATTTATTTCTTCTAAGTTATCTCTAAGGTTGTCTTTAATATTTACGTTGTATATCTCATGGCTAGGACTTACTAGGATGGTGTTAAAGTTTAATAACAACGACCTATTTTGGATAATTGGGATTGGTTCAAGAATGATTTTTGTCAAGCTATCCTGAGAATATTTTGGTATTGCCAAAGTTATTACAATAATTTTATCGTGCAATGAAACAGAAGTTTTTATGTTTAAATATGCCTCAAATTCGTCTATAAGGTCGAGTTCTGTCTTAGTTAAAATGTTCTTAGTAACTAAACCTATTTTACTAGAGAGTATGGTATGTTCAATGTCCGTTATGTGGTTTCTCAGTAAGGAAATGTCGTTATCGATTTGGTATATTTGTTGAATGAAGTTAATTTCGTCTCTAAGTGTTGCTATGCCATTTTGACTTATATCTTTGAATTTATTTAGATAATTCGCTATTATAAGTTGTTGCGTATTTATGTGATTGGTTATATTTTTAATTTGGGAGGATAAAATATTATTTGTGAATGTGTTTTTATTTATACTGTTAATTAAGTTTTCTTCTTTTTCCTTCATTGTTTTGATTATACTTTCAATATTTGTCCTATCGTCATTGTCCATAGTTCCGGTGACGTATTTCAGTCCTTTACCTAAGAAGTTTATTAGTCCACGTTTCTGTCGTTTATGGGGAGTTAAGTTATTTATCTTTGTTTCTATTAGCGCAAGGTTTCTGTTAACAGTTTCCAATATGGTTTTTGATTCCGCTGTAGATATTGAAAGAGTGTTGATGTTTTTTCGAATAATTTTGAGTGTTTGTTCATATTCTGATGTGTTGACAATGTGGTGTACCTTGTAGTAATAGTCGACCAGCTTTACTTCGTCCATTTTAATTGGTATGTAGCCACTATTGTTGTTCAAGTCTTCAATGTAAATTGTTTGAGCTCTTATTATGGTCCAAAAAGCGAATATAAGTATGGGTAACATTTCTGTAGAGGCGATTAGGTGTTATTAGCAGAAGAATGAGAAGTTGAAGGGATATTTTTATTTTTCTTTTTGGTCTTTGATGTTATAGTGGGATTATTTATATCTTGATACTTCTTTTTCTTTTTAATATGAGTTCGAAAATATTTGTTTTGGTTTTCTATATCTACTATGTGGTCATTATCTATTTTATGTGAGTTAATTTTCCTATACTTAGAGTGATTTTTCCCTCCTCTGGTTTCTTTAATAAAATTTTGGCCTGTTTCAATTTCGTGATTCGTTCGATTTTCGTTGAGTTTGTTTATGATTTTTTGTTTCTTTTGCAACATCAAATCATATATATTTCTATATTCATCTTGTGGGATCTTCCCATTAATGAAGTCGATAGGTCTTTTGTTTGTTGTAGAATGTATTGTATTATTGTAAAATGTAATTATTTTTAGGATTTTTTCTTCTACTGTACCTTGGTTGTTTACAGCGTCATGTTTCAAAAGTCGGATATGTTCATTTATAGTATTATGCAGGCGCTCTACGTCTGCATTGGATGTGTGATTACTATTCGAGGTGTAGTGAATTTCCACGTTTTCTTTTGAAAGGAAATCTCTTAAAGGAATTGCTTTAAATCCTAATTCGTTATCTACTATGATTTTCTTTACACTGCCAAATTGACTGAAATAATATGCTAAGGCTCTTTTGAACTCAGTCCATGCTCTACCTAGGATTTTAAATGCAAATGCGTGTTTTGAAAACTTATCAATTATTGTTAGAAATAGAAGTTTTTCTAAAGTGTAGAACACATCTACATGGATTATTTCTCCAGGCGTTTGTGGAGTTTTTGTGGTTTTAAATAAAGGTTTAGGTGGATTTCGAACGTATTTTTTGGGGTTGCAAACATCGCAATTATTTATAAATTTCGTGACTCTATCTATCAGTTTAGGACTATAGTACTTTAGCTTGAGTTCTTTTGAGACTTCTTCTATTCCTCTATGATTATTGCGTAAATGTTCCTCTTCAATTATTTGAGCTAATTTTTCTTCGTCTGTTATATCTTCTAGTAAAACACTACATCTTACAATTTTAAATTTGCTATTACTCGAGAAATTAGTTTTGAATGTTGAGCAAAGAGTTTGAAAGTAATCTTCGTTTTCGATAAGAATTGCATTGAGGCTATTTGGGTTAAAATGGTTTTTCAATATTGTTATAAAATTCTGCTCATCTAGATGCTTGGCACTAATTGTTGTCCTATTTTTATCAAATATTTTATCTTTTTTTTATTCTGAGTGATCCTGAGTTAGATTTATTTATAACTATTTGGTTTTTAAATACATTAATGCATGACTTACTAATAGGGATGTCAGAACTGCTTTGCGCTAGATTTACTTCCGGTTTAGGGATTCTGGATAGGGTATCTGCATTTATATTTTTCGCACCTTCTTTGTATTTAATAGTATAATCGAATTCAGAGAGTTTTAGTCGCCATCTAACAAGTTTAGAATTTGGTTCTTTGATGGAAAAAAGCCAAGTTAGTGGTCTATGGTCCGTTTCGATAAGGAATTTTCTACCAAACAGATAGGGTCGAAAGTATTTCGTAGCCCAGACAATTGCTAGGAGTTCTTTCTCTATGGTACTATAATTAATCTCATGCTCGTTCAAGGTACAACTAGCATAACTGATTGGACGTCCTTCTTGTGACAGGACTGCACCAAGAGCAAAGTTGCTAGCGTCAGTTGTCAAGACGAAAGTTTTATTAAAATCAGGGTATGCTAAAATTGGTTCATTAATTAAAAGATTTTTCAAGGTTTCAAAAGCATGAATATACTCAGGGTCTGAAATGTTTAATTTTGCATCATTTTTAAGATATTTGGTCATTGGTTTGGCTATCCGAGAATAATCCTTGATAAATTTTCTATAATAGCCAGTGAGGCCAAGGAACTGTTTTATTTCTTTTGCGTTTTTAGGAACAGGGAATTTTTGTACGCATTCGATTTTCCGTGGATCAGGTTTAATACCGTCGTTTGTAACTATATGTCCAAGAAATCCTGTTTCTCTCATGAGAAACTCAGATTTGTCTAACTGAACTTTTAAATTGGTCTCTCTAAATCTATTGAATATTTTTGTAATGGAATCTAAGTGCTCTTGCAAGGACGTAGAAAATATTATAACGTCGTCCAAATATACTAAGCATATTTTATTGATGTAATCGGAGAGAATGTTGTTCATCAAGCGTTGGAAGGTAGCAGGAGCCGTCTTCAATCCAAATGGCATTCGAAGGAATTCATAGTGTCCGCCTTCTACACTGAATGCAGTTTTATGAATGTCCTTTTCCATTATTTCTATTTGATAGAATCCTTTCGCTAAGTCTAGCGTTGTGAAATATTGGCATCGTCCAAGCTTCTCTAGGATCTCGTCAATGTTAGGAATAGGATACTTGTCGTCGACCGTGACTTCGTTTAGTTTCCGGTAATCGATGACAAGTCTCCATTTGGGTTTTCCGCTTGCGTCCAGTTTCTTCGGTACTATCCAAACTGGCGCTGAATAAGGAGATTTGCTTGGTCTAATGATATTTTTCTTTAACATTTCTTGTATTTGATTCCGTACTTCATCCTTATGAATGTACGGGTACCTATACGTTTTCGCAACAACGGGTATGTCGTTTGTAGTCCGAATTTCATGCTTTATTGCATTTGTGAATGATAAGTCCGATTCTTCGTTATAAAATATGTCAAAAAATTTTTTAATAATTGGTACAAGTTTTTGTTTTTCCTCCGGATTGAGATGGTCAGTTCTAATCTGATTCACAAATGGTATTCTACCTTCTGGTTTGTTTTCGATAATGTTAAAGTTTTCGTAAGTAACAGGAATAGTTTCTTGTTTTGCGAATTTAACTTTGACAGGACGATCGCCCAGTATCTTTACCGAAGCGAACATTTTTGAGTCCTGTGCGTCGTAGATGCCTTCCTCAAGACGAACATTTCCATCTTCGGAAATCTTGCCCGGGAAATATACCAGACCATTATTTTGTTGCACAGGTACGGATACTTCATAGCATCCTTCCTTGTTGAAAAGGCAATATTGATCATTCTCATCTGTTTCGAAGAGGATTGGAACTTTTTTATCGCCAGCATGTAATATTTGGTTTTCATAATCGATTATTGTATTAAGTTGTTTTAAGACGTTATTTCCAAGTATACCGTCATATTGGTCATGAAATTGACAAACGAGTAATTCTATATTTTTGTTTGTATCCCCTAGCTCTTCAAAGAGAGGGATCCTAACCATTTCGCGAATATCGATAGTATGCTGTAAAGTTTTCAAGTTTGTATTAGGGACATCAATTTTCCATTTTGGATGGCAAAGACCAGGATTTATTACTGAGTGGGTTGCACCAGTATCTATAATAAATTTCAGAGGTTTAGATTTAGTTTTTATAACTATATATGGTAGTCTCCTTCCGAGGCAGGCAACTGAAAATTTTATATCACTTCATTTTTATTAATATCCATGGGCTCTGGAGTCGGTTGTCGATTAAAATGATTAAAATTGTTAGGGTTAGAATTATTTAAGAAGTCATTTTGAAACATTCTATTGCCGTCATGATAAGGTCTATATTCTTGTTCGAAGTGGTTGTGTCGATTTTTGCGTCTGTCTCGCTGGTGGTTAGGGTTGTCATTAGATCTATTAGGCTGATTTCTTTGTGGATTATTAGGTCTATTATAGTTATTATAACCATTATTATTATTATTATTATTATTAAAACCATTGTTACTATTATTATAATTTTTATTATTGTTATTATTACCGTAATTTCTATTGTGGTTGTTGTGGTAATTATTATTAAGATGTCGATTACTATTATTATTACGATTGTCATGTCTGTGTGGTCTTCTGTTATTGTCATACTATCCTTGATTATCGTGGTTTCGTCTATGGTTAAACTTTTGTTTGTTTCCGTTATTGTTCTGACCAAAGGGACTATAGTGTGCATATCCTGCAGTAAAGAGTATGTCCATAGCTGATTCTAGAGTATCAGGGTTTCTACAGAATAGAATAGTTTTCATTGGTTCGGGAATTTTATTTTTGAAAATGTTAAGGGCTGTTCTCATGTTGTTGCGCGCACATTCGTTCGTTGCGTTACCTGTGCCCAAAACAACTAGAGTCTTATTATTAAGCCTTCTTAATTTACCTTTAATATCGTTATAGAATTCTAACGCGTTAGTTTTGAAAGTTGCGCCTCGCAGATTGTCGTAGAGTTCGTCAATATTTAGGCGATCCCCAAAGTTATTTTGAAGGACTTGTTTAATGTCCTGCCAATAGGTAACGTGACAGTTTATTTCGATAGTTTCCCTAGCCCGGCCTTTCAATTTACTTTTAATGATATCACTAAATAAGAGTTGTGAAGCATCATTGAAGGCTTCGAGCATAGGACTTACTCTTTCCACGAGGGCTATAAATGTTTGGAGATTCTCGGGTTTGCCATCAAACTCGGGAAGGTTATTTAAATATTTTAGGGGGTTTATTGGTATTGGTGGCTTCAGCGTTTGCCATTTTGAAAAATTATTCTTCAACCTAATCCCAAACTACCCTTACAATTGTTTAACAGAGTTTTATTTATTTTTGTATGTTTTCTATTTTTTTTTCTTGTTTTATTAATGAATTTTCGTATGTTACCAAATTCAATGAAATAAGGTTAAAATCAACTTCGGAATAAAATTCAATTTGATACTATATATTTTATATAATATATTTGCTTTCCACTAATAAATTTTCGTATATTACCAAATTTAAGAAACTAAGATTAGGATTCAATCTAATAATATATAGTTTAGTTAAAATGAATTCGGAATAAAATTCAGTCTAATATTTATAAATTCAATCGAATACTTTAATATGATAAAAAAAAACGATGGTACTTGCTGATTTGGTAGTCGAACGACAGGTACTGGCTGGAACCAACTGCAAATAACTGGAACTAGCAAATAACTGGAACAAACTGGAACTAGCAAATAACTGGAACTAGCAAATAACTGGAACAAACTGGAGCTCACTGCAATCAACAGGAACTAGTATATTTCACTATTTTTCAATTTCAAATTTTGCTGCTTCTTTTTTCTACTTATTTTGATTCGTTTCGTTTGAATTGTATTTTATCTGTGGCACTTGTATGTTTTATTTCACACAACACTTGTTAGGTTATTATTCACTTGAATACTTTTAATGATTTTATCACTGACAAAATATTATCACACAATCTTTTGTGTGTTCCGATGGGATTGTTTTTAAGTCCTGCTCGGGAATATTGTTTCCTCCTGGAACCAATTTTAATCGCGTCGGGTACGAACAAGAAAAAAAATTTTCCTCCTCTTGGGGAATAATTTTATACTTAATACTTTTTCGCGAACGCGATGCAGATGCGCTATTAAGATTTAATAATCAAGCACTTCGGTACTTAGCGCATCCTACCGACTGCGCCAATTTTATTTCCCGCGGACTTTGAATATAAAAAAAAATAAAACACGACTTTTCGAATTTAATTTAAAACGCGCTTTATTTCTTTACTGATTTTTACAATTTCAATTCGCGCACATGAACCGATAAGCACCCCAAAAGCAGCCTCACTCTGGGTTCCCGGGATTATGGCTTGGCCCGTGCTTGATAACCGCGAATAGAACAATCCAACCGATAGAATGTAATCCGCCGATATTTATGCGAAATAAAATGATGATCTGTTGCAATAATTAGTTCATGCTAATTGTTGCAACAGCAAAATCAATAGGTGCACATATGACACCTGTACATTCACGATCTATTTTGCATAGAGAAAAAATGCGCGTGGCGGAAATGCTTGAAGTGCAATATGATGCTTGAACTAACTAAATGTATGTAACATAAAAAACGCGCATGGCGGAAACGCTTACGAATGCAATATGAGGAGTTTCATTGGGTTTAATGAAGTTCAAATAATGGAGGGTCAATGGACCGTACTGTAACAATTTACCTCATAAAGCATTTGATCTATTCTGTGTATACATATATAAAACAGAACGTGCTCAAATATTTCTATTATTCTTTGTATCAACGAGCAATAATAAAACACAAAGCATTTATTTAAAAAAATACTTTCATACCTCTTCCATAAAATCAGCTTCGTGTCTTTAAGATTTCGGGTTGAAATAACCTCACGTTGTATGTCGAACGTTAATACTGTTATACTCTTTAAGTGAAAAGCCAATATCTTTCTTCAATCATTCCAATACTAACTTACGCACTTTCAGCACAAACAAACAAACAGACAAATCAGAGTAAACTCTTGAACTCAGTAATAAATCCATTACAGAAATGAAACATACAAATAACATCTTACGTTAAACAACGAATTCATTACAGTATTCATACATACTAATAACATCCTAAACTCAGTCACCCAAAGCATACCAGCTGTAAAATAAGAATCGTATGCATTGTAGGTCAAGAACTATTGCAATACACTGCGTGACCTACGATGCAATAAATCGAAAACAAGTCATTAGCTATATTTGTAAACAGCGAAGCGATCGAAGTATTGACCGCGATATGCATATTTGACGCATTCAGCAAGAATGCATTAATTGACATTTTGTATACGGTAATGTTGTATGTAGGTTAAGGTGACAAGTTATGTTATTCTGATTAAGTGCATTTTGTATGAAGAAGTAATATTTGGGTTAAGGTAACCATTTATGTTATGATGCATTTTTCACATGTAGGAAGTAAGATTATTGAATGAAAGATATAAGAAGAGTGATTTTGAATAATAAATTGAGTTCCTCACGAACCAGCTGTGTATTAATACAATAAGAAGTTATTTGGTGCACAAGTTGAGGTGCTTGGGCATTAATAGTCGACGAGGTTGACAGATTACAGCAGTCGTTTGACTCGGAATCTGCTCTTGCGAGGTTTTCTTGCAAAGCAAATAGAAAGCACGGCAAATGTTTAAGGGTAGCTTAAACATGGTGCCAGCATTAACTGCGGCCTCGCCGCTTTGGTAGTAAGGACTCAACATTTAGTTCAAGGTGTTCAGGTTCAAGTGCTTGAATATCTTCTTTTCAAACTTTGCAAGCTAATGTGGTTCAAGTACCGCATCAGCATCAAACGCAGAGTATACATTTTGGTGACCCCGACGTGATTCAAAGAGCAGTATTCTTTGAATCAAAAAATTATTATCAGTGAGGATAATAATAGACATCGCTGCAAGAAGGAGTATCAACGGAAAATTGTATAATTCAACCAGGCGAATTATACCATTCATCGCGAACTATTGTTCATTCACGCGATCCAACTCAGCGAATCGCTACAGCAATTCAACCCGGCGAATTGTTAGAAGTACGAACGATAATTCAACATCGCAACTGTAAGGAAGCAAACTCGCTGAAAGAGTCAAAATGTCCACAGTTGAAGAATTAGCTATTGAGCAGCAAAGAACTGGAGAAGAAATCCAGCAGCTCATTTGCCTCTTTAAAGGAGACACCGAGGCAAGAAAAACTAGAACCAACTATGAAAAATGGTTAAAGTTATTAGAGGATGGTTGGTCCAAATTTGAGGCGACTCATAACAAAATATTGCAAGTCGCTGACGGGTCCCGACAACATGCGTATTTCACAAAAGATTTTTTCATTGAAATAGGAGCTTTGGTCAGCCATTACCGAAAGGTATTCACTAAAGATATTAGTGAATCAAAGGGGACTCCAAAGATGCAGCATTCAACTAAAGGCTCAGAGCAAATAGCAGAGCAACGAACAATTTGTCAGACAGAACAAATAGGAAACACTGTGGGAACTGTCCGAAAACAGAAAGCGCTAATAGCATCAATGAAAAGGCTGTTGACATTAAATATTGAAGATAATCAGCCTAATTCATACTGCGAATATAAGATGAACTCGTTTGATCAGCTCTGGAAACAAATTGAGTCTAACCATTACACTATATGTGAAGCAATGGAACAACCTGAGACTGTCGGATACTCCATGAAGGACTACATTGAACTTGAAACAGAAGTACAATCTGTGCTGCCTACACTGGCTGTCAAGCTGAGTAGTCAACCAATTCCAGCTATAGTTAAAGGTGGCCAAAAAACAGAAATTGATTTACCAAAGATAACTATCCCAAAGTTTGATGGTAATTATTTACATTGGCCACAATTCTATGACCTCTTTGTGGAGATCATTCACAAAAGACCATTAGATAACATTCAAAAGATGTGGTATCTAAACACCAACTTAACTGGTGAAGCAGAGCGACTAGTTAGACATCTCCCATTAACGAAGGAGAATTACGAGATAGCATGGTCCACTTTAAAAGATAGATACCATAATAAAAGAGTTTTAGCATCCACGATTCTTCAACGACTTCTTGAGCAACCCACCAATAACTCCGACACGGCATCGTCAAGCGGCATAAAGGCTTTACATGATACAACAAAGGAAAGTTTGTTAGCACTGGAAGCATTAAAAATGCCAACAGACAATTGGGGACCTTCATTACTGCACATGCTGATCAAAAAACTGGATAAGGCAACAAGAATCCTTTACGAACAATCATTAAAGGATCCTAGAGAGCTTCAACAGATAGATGAGTTCCTGAAGTTTTTAGAATTCAGATTCCAATCTCTGGAAGCGATTTCACAAAGGGCAAAGCCGAGTGGTGTGAAGACTTGTACGACAGTAACATCAACAATTCAAGCAGGAAACAACATGAAGTGAAACTTTGCAAACATGACACGCATAGTTTGAACAATTGTCGAAACTTTCTTCAATTGCCAACAACAAAGCGGAAGCAATACGTGCAGGAAAATAAGCTATGTTTTAATTGCCTAAAGGCATGGCATTGAATCTCTACATGCACTTCACGCAACTGTTCGAAGTGTAATAAAAAACATCATACGTTGCTGCATATTGAAGACACTCAACCACAAACAATAACAACTGATCACGGGGCCAGAATCGAAAAAAGGTCATCGACAACCCTAACCGCTTCCATGCAGGCTCAAGCCACAGGATATGTACTCCTAAGCACAGCGCGAATACAGTTGATGTCAATCAATGGAGAAAGGGTAGAATGTCGAGCAATTTTGGATTGTGGGTCACAAATCAATATGGTGACAGAAAGATTAGTGAAGCGCCTAGGAATATCTTCTAAGCCGACGTCATTGAATATTGAAGGCATTGGAAAGGCAAAGAGTGAAGCTCATCGACGTGTTCATCTCAGTTTTCAATCACGAACAACTGCATATGCAACATCTATGGAAGCTTTTGTCATTCCACAAATTATTTCGGATCAGCCATCGCAGAGGATAGACATAACGAATTGGCCATTACCATCGAATGTTCAACTTGCCGACCCTGATTTTAACCAGCCGGATAAAATCGATCTACTGTTAGGAGCTGAGTTTTACCCTCTGATATCACTGGCAGGACGTATTCATCTAGCTGACCATCTACCTATCTTACAAAATACGCTGCTTGGGTGGATAATAGTTGGCAAGTTTTCGGAAGTCCCACAAGAAACTTTCGTTTGTGGAATAAACAGTGCGGAAGAAGAATCTATAGAAAAACTCCTCACTCGTTTTTGGGATATTGAAGAGCCAGTACAACCAAATAAAATGTTGTCTGTTGCAGAGAAGGAATGCGAAACTCACTTTAATCATCACACTAGACGAACATCAGCAGGACGTTTTGTCGTCAAGCTACCAATGCTAGACAATTCAACCTCTCATGGATGAATACGAGAATCTTGGGCACATGAAGGAAGTCAGCCAGGAAGGAATTTCATCTCCTCATTACTTCATTCCCCATCACTGTGTCTTACGACCAGATAGCAGTACTACAAAGCTACGTGTAGTGTTTGATGCCTCTTCAAAATCGTCTTCTCGCAAATCACTTAATGATATCTTGCATAAAGGTCCGATAGTACAAAAGGATTTGTTCTCCATTCTTCTCCGGTTTCGGCTACCAAGATACGCATTTGTCACCGACATTGAGAAAATGTACAGACAAGTTTTGATTCATCCAGATGACGAAATGTTGCAGTTAATTGTATGGAGGAAAACTCCAATGGACTGTTTGAAATATTACCAATTAAAAACAGTTACTTATGGAACTCGATCGGCACCATACCTTGCAACAAAATGCCTGCAGCAATTAGCTAAGAAGCAAAATCATCGTTTGCGTTGGGTGCAGCAGTGATCGAAAGAGATTTCTACGTTGACGATTGTCTGACAGGAGCCGATAGTTTGGCCGAAGCACTTCAAGTCCAACAAGAAATTACTTCAATTTTACAAAGTGCAGGTTTCAAGTTGCGTAAATGGAGCGCCAACCATTCACGATTATTGCAAGGTGTTCAGGTTCAAGTGCTTGAATATCTTCTTTTCAAACTTTGCAAGCTAATGTGGTTCAAGTACCGCATCAGCATCAAACGCAGAGTATACATTTTGCCGACGTGATATGAACACGCAACCTTCTGATACTCATCTGTTATTACTCATCTGTTATTTTCACAATAAAAATCGCGCTAGTGGCTACATTACAGTTTGAATTACTAAAGGTAGTGCCAGTTCCCTTTAAGGCAGACCTCAATTTCGTTGCCTTGGCTCCGTCATCACCGTATTTGATCACAGACCTGCATAGAGAACAATATTATCCAGTTAAAGAAGATGAGTTCCGCCAATGTGTATCACTTAATGAAGACCAATTTCTATGTCGGCATTATGGACCATTATTTAGGAAAGGTGCAGCCCAGAGTGCCTGCGAAATGAGTATACTCAGTCATGCAACAGCAACATCTTCATGTACAACAAGGGTAATTGGACCTGCGCCTCACTGGACTCAACTGCATAATCCGAATCAGTGGATAAACGTTTTGGATAGAAAAACATCGATTAATGTTGTATGTGGAAAACGTCTAACGGAAATGATACTTCATGGTTCCGGCATAATAACTATTCATGGGAATTGTGTCATCAGGCAGTCTTTGTTGACTATTACGGGGAGTAATATCTTAGGAACGAAAAGATATACTTCTTACACACCAGTTAGAGACATCACTGATCTAATTGCTGTAGAGAAAACATCTGAAGCTCCTGAGGATGGGTACAAAAGCCAATTTCATTCGCAGACTAAGGAACTGATGTTGCTAAAGGAACAACTAGCAACATTGCAAGTGAGCATGCCAGATAACATTAAGTAACATCATGTGCATCATTACTCTGTGGGATATATCAGCCTCATCTTAACGGTGATTGCGTTAATTGGTTGTGGTTGGATCGTGATACGTCGCCGTAAATTAAATCAACCTGGAGAACCTACCAAAGAAGCACCGGTACCATTACCCAGATTGTCACCTAATTCACCTTTTACCGTTACGATAGATTAATAAGTTGAACCTCTGTCCAACGGGGGGAGTATGTAAAATAAGAATCGAATCGAATTGCAATACACTGCGTGACCTACGATGCAATAAATCGAAAACAAGTCATAAGCTATATTTGTAAACAGCGAAGCGATCGAAGTATTGACCGCGATATGCATATTTGACGCATTCAGCAAGAATGCATTAATTGATATTTTGTATGCGGTAATGTTGTATGTAGGTTAAGGTGACAAGTTATGTTATTCTGATTAAGTGCATTTTGTATGAAGAAGTAATATTTGGGTTAAGGTAACCATTTATGTTATGATGCATTTTTCACATGTAGGAAGTAAGATTATTGAATGAAAGATATAAGAAGAGTGATTTTGAATAATAAATTGAGTTCCTCACGAACCAGCTGTGTATTAATACAATAAGAAGTTATTTGGTGCACAAGTTGAGGTGCTTGGGCATTAAGAGTCGACGAGGTTGACAGATTACAGCAGTCGTTTGACTCGGAATCTGCTCTTGCGAGGTTTTCTTGCAAAGCAAATAGAAAGCACGGCAAATGTTTAAGGGTAGCTTAAACATGGTGCCAGCATTAACTGCGACCTCGTCGCTTTGGTAGTAAGGACTCAATATTTAGTTCAAGGTGTTCAGGTTCAAGTGCTTGAATATCTTCTTTTCAAACTTTGCAAGCTAATGTGGTTCAAGTACCGCATCAGCATCAAACGCAGAGTATACACCAGCTTCAAGCTCTGTAGCGAAATAGAAACCAAACAGAGTACGCTACAAATCGTGCTGCGTCCATTCACAAATATTTCTGGGCCATTTAGCGGCTGAATAAGCGAGGGGTTTTTGATTTTCTCTACTCAAGAAGACGCGGTGAGCTGAGCAGCGTCCGCGCTGCTATTCGGGAACATTCATTGCAAAGTGTTTACGACCATCGATTGCGTGATGCTTGCAATGGGGTGTATGCACACATTACGGTACGTGCATTGAGGCAAGATCACTTTAGTGTTCTGTGTAGCATATTTCAATACGCTGCAATGAACTGAGCGTTCTGGCTTACAATGGCACGAGAAGCTTGAGGTTTTCACACAAACGCAAGGTATCCGATCGCGTTGCTGTAAAATTACTGGTAAGGCACTTTGGCTGTGAGAACTATCTCGTGTGTGAGATGAATAGAGTTTTGAGTTTGGTAAAGTTTTTTATTGATGTTGGATCTAATTCATATAAAATCAATTGATTTGCTTTGAATTTCAATATGTATTGTTAAGCTATTTTTCTTGTATAGGGAATATTTAGCAAGGGAAGCACTGCTTCCTTTGCGTACAACGACGAGCCGCCCCTGGTTATTGGTTAATGCCGTTTCATTATCAGTTATAATGAGTTTAGGTTTACCACAGTTTGCAAAATGTTGATTTAAAGCTGATTTGATATCCATCCAGTTTCTAGATTGTAGAACTATAGCTTCTGCAAATTTTGAGAATTTATCTATTAGGGTTAGATAGAAATGAGTTTTGTCTAGGAACCAAATATCCAAATGAATTATTTCGTGAGGATTATCTGGAATTGTAGGCTTTTGAAATGGTAATTTAGTTGGGTTTCGTTCGTATTTACTTAATTGACACGTGTTGCAATTGTTGATAACTTTAGCTACTTCTATTTTCAAGTTAGGATAATAATACATTGGTTTGATTTCTTTATAAACTTCATCGATCCCTCTGTGGTTGTTTTGTTTATGTGTTTTCAAAATTTCTTCCTGTATGTGTCCTTTTTCGGTACAGTCGAATAATATGTGATTACATTTAATAAATTTAATTTTTGTATGTGGGTTTCTCCATTTTACATATTCATTTTGAAATTCAACATATGATCTAAGGTCTGGCATATATACTGCGATTAATCCTTTTCGAGGTGTGTGGTTATTGAGTATATATTGAAAGTATTTATCATCAAGTTGTTTTGATATGCAGATTGTTCTAGTTTTGCCGAAGTATTTTTTCTTTTCTATTTTATTTTCTCTACCTTGTTTGATTATCAATTGATTTTTAAATATATTTAAAGGGCTTTCAGAAATTGGTATGTATTCGATATTGTCTTCAGTTGCACTATGACATGTGGCGATTGAATAATTTTCATTAAAATTTTCATTATCATTTTCACTATCAGTTTGGTTAACATTTACATATGGTCGAGACAACGCGCCCGCTACGAGGTTTTCTTTTCCTTTTACATATTCAATATCGTTGTTAAACTCTTCTAATTTTGATTTCCAACGCTGTAGTTTGGGATTTGGTTCTTTTAGGTTCGCTATCCAGGATAAAGGTTTATGATCAGATTTAATGGTGAATTTCCTGCCGTATAGGTATGGTCTGAAATATTTTGTTGCCCATACTATGGCTAAGAATTCTTTTTCTATTGTGGAATAATTTAGCTCATGTTCGTTTAGGGTACGTGATGCGAAGCAAATTGGATGGTTTTCTTGAGATAAACCTGCTCCGAGTGCGAAGTTTGAAGCATCAATAGTTAAAGTGAATTTTTTATTGAAATCAGGATATATGAGTATAGGATCTGATATTATTAGTTGTTTTAGTTTCTCAAATGCGTCAACGTAGTCTTTATCTGTGAGATTTATTTTTGCATTTTTCTTCAAACGAAGAGTTAGTGGCTGTCACGGTGTCGCGAATTACGCGTATTTGTATTTTCTAAAAAAAAGGACGATGGAGATTATTACCGCGAGAGATCCGCCGTCTGAATTGATCTAGGCTAGGAATTTTGTATTTAATAATTTTGTATTTAGTAGATTGTAATAGTTAGGGTTAGTACCTAGACACGCGATGGCTACCCTATCAACGTGAGAGAATTTAGTACAACGATTTTCGCATAGTGGACAGACAAGTACGAATACCACTAACAAGTTGATCAAAGTTTCAGCCAACTTCGGGTGATATACTTGAAAAATGAGACATGAGCCGTTTTCTAAGCAAGCTTGGAATTCAAAAAAAAAAGAAGACGGAGCAAGAAAAATAGATTGACAGGTTGAAAAGTTTCCTTGGAGGTGGAAGAAGTTGGCAGTGATTCGAAGTAGACAGAGGTCTAAGATAGATAATATCGAATATTAAGAAGAGTTGAAAAGTTTCCTTGGAGGTGGAAGAAGTTTTGCAGTGATTCGAAGTAGACAGAGGTCTAAGATAGATAATATCGAATATTAAGAAGAGTTGAAAAGTTTCCTTGGAGGGAGAAGAAGTTTGCAGTGATTCGAAGTAGACAGAGGTCTAAGATAGATAATATCGAATATTAAGAAGGGTTGAAAAGTTTCCTTGGAGGTGGAAGAAGTTTGCAGTGATTCGAAGTAGACAGAGGTCTAAGATAGATAATATCGAATATTAAGAAGAGTTGAAAAGTTTCCTTGGAGGGAGAAGAAGTTTGCAGTGATTCGAAGTAGACAGAGGTCTAAGATAGATAATATCGAATATTAAGAAGAGTTAAAGGGGCCCCAGTGCGACGGATTTAGTAAGTTAATATGCATATTGTATTTCATTTTTTTGTTTTTTTTTTATATTGAAGAAATCATATAAATCTAAGATAGCTTTTATGGGATAATATAGTAATTGTATGTTTCGAAAATGAACGGTTGTTTTTTTTTTTAATCTGGACGGCGGAGATTTTTTGGTTACGTTGTGCGATTTTTTTTTAGCTAAGTAGTCACCGTCATAACTTCTCGCTTCAATACGACGGTGTTTCGGTAGTTCCGGTAAATCGAAGCGAGTGGCGCCCGAACCATCCCGATTTTCGCGAGCAAAGCCACCCGGAACTATCCTCCTTTTGTCCCAGTTTGGGAGAAAAGGTATTTTGGAACGTATTTCACTTGATTCTGTAATAAATTCGCGCCCAACGTGGGGCAAACGGTCACAATAGTACACGTGAATTTTTTTTTAGAATTTTGCCCGGTACGCGTGATACCGTAAAGTCAGATGCGTAGAGAAAAATTTATTGAATAAATATATTTCAAATTATACATGAATTAATCCTTTGAATTCATAAAAATGAATCTTGGATAAATGGTAAATCAATTGAATTCTGGTATGTTTCTGTGTGGTAATAAATGGGTAATGAAGTGCATTCGAAGGAGTGAGTTAGGGTGAAATTCACAGTTCCAAATTGTGGAAATAGCAACAGGAGCAGGAAATTGAAGATTTGATTCAATAGCTTGTAGAGAAATTCAATTTAAGGGGTCATCTTTTGAATATTACGAAGTTCATTAGATATACTGTTGAAAGGGGAAAATTTTATAGAAGGTCGTACTGAGAAACGGGATTATCCATATATAGGTTCGGATATTGTAACAAGTGAGTGTAATATTCCAGGCGGAAATTTATTGTATGTGAGTAGAGGAATTTGTCGGCTTAGATAATAAGAGCTTCGGTCAATTTTCCAAGAGACAGCATTGTGTTAGTGGAGCTCATCGGGATTAGTGATTGGGTACATCTGGGGGTTTTATGCTGGTTTGCCGTTCGTCGGCGAGTTAACTTCCGTGGGAGCACTGTTATTTTGGAAGCATTGTAGATCAGTCGTGTTTCGACGTATTATCTTATATTGTTGACATTCAGATTAGAGCGAAATACAATGAAGATTTTGGTAGATCGTTTGTCGAAAGACGAGCTCGTCTACGAGCTCGCTATTAGGGGATTTTCGGCAGATACCGTAGACAGCATGAGAAAGACCCTGAGGGTGACATTAAAAGCAGAGACGGCTCTGGATACTTCATACATTGAGATGGATTATCCATTTGATTATGATTCCGATTTCACGGCGCTATCGGCAAAGGCGACGGAGATTGAGGAGTTGGTGGCTAGAGTGCCGGCGGATAAGACAGCATCGGAGTACGTGAAGGCGAGAGTCAAGATAGAGTTTGGTTTTCGACGGTTGGCGAATTTGCAGGCGGAATCAAAAGAACGGAAGGAAGGGGCTAAGTGTTTGCGCAATAGGTTCATTTTAGCGATGGGTCTTCTAGTGGAAAAGGTCGAAGAGTCAAGTGATGACGAAGTAAACCCACCGGTCTTGTGTCAAGACACAGTCACGCCACAATCTCCCAAGATCACAGGTCTGGCAGAAGTTGCCAAATGGGGGATTAAATTTTGCGGTGATTCAACAGGTTCAGTCAATGCATTCTTGGAACGCGTGGAAGAGCTGCGACTGGCACGAGGCCTTTCCAAATCACAACTTTTTAGGGCATCTGTAGACCTCTTTGACTCTCGGGTGCTGATTTGGTTTCGGGCCAACCGTAATCTGGTTAGTTGCTGGGACGAGTTGGTGGAGGAGTTAAAGGCGGAATTCTTGCCATCCGATTATGAGGACCGGCTATGGGAAGAGATTCGGAGACGGACTCAGGGCGAAAATGAGTCGATAGGAGTCTACGTGGCCATAACGGAACGCCTTTTCAGTCGTTTAAAATCAGGTTGCTCGGAGGAGGAGAAGCTACGACTGTTACGGAGGAACATAGCACCTTTCTACCAACAGCAATTGTGCTTGACGTTGTTGACTTCTATTTCGGAGTTAGTCAAAATGGGTCGGACTCTGGATGCCACAAGGGCATCAGTGATGGCGTTCGTGCCTCCCAACTCACGGTCTAGGCGTTGTCTGGAACCAGACCTAGCCTATGTTGGCTCAGGAAGCGCGGAACGAGTTTCAGCGGGGGCAACGTCGAATAGGGTTCAATGCTGGAACTGTAAGAAGGAGGGACATATGTCGAGGGATTGTCCGGAGCCTCGTCGTTGTTTTGGATGTGGCCGTCGGGGTGTGATGCGGTCCGGTTGTCCAAATTGCCAAACTCGAGGCCATGGACAAGGATCAGGACCCCGACCAAATATCAATTCTTCGGGAAACGAACGTCGTGCCCACTAGGCGGTCGGGTAGGCACTATGACAAGACCGCACCAGGGAAGTAGTCAACCGATGGTGGATTATGCACTAGTGAAAGGGAAACGGAACAGTCGCCCACACTTGAGAGTGGATGTAGAGGGCGTCAAAATGTAAGGGTTATTGGACTCGGGGGCAATTCGCACAATTTTAGGAGAAAAGGGATGGTTTCACCTGGCCAGGAAGGGATTAAGGATGAACCGGGAGAAGATCGAAGAAGTGCGACTCGCGAAAGGCGACACCTGTTCGGTAGCAGGGAAGATTCAATTAAAGTTCACATTAAACGGCAGAGTACATCATCTGGACACGTTGGTCATACCGTCCATCCCTCAGGAAGTGATCCTTGGGGTTGACTTTTGGCAGCGTTTTGGAGTCGTCCTCGACATGCAGGGGCAGCAATGGACTTCAATTGCATCGGCTGAATTAGTACCGGGGAAAGCGCTGCGGAGTCAGTCCCACTTGTCAGAGCAGGAGTCGGGCATCTTGCAGGAATTGCTGGAGGAGCAGTTCAAGTTAATGGGGGACGGTTTGGGTTGCGCTAAGTTCGTCGAACATACCATTAAAACAACCGCTAGCCCTATAAAGCAGAGGTACTACCCTGTCTCCCCTGCTGTGCAGAAGCAGATCAACATTGAGTTGGACGAGATGTTGAGGATGGGAGTAGTTGAGCCATCGTCAAGCCCGTGGTCGTCGCCGATTTTACTAGTGCGCAAGAAAGACGGATCAGACCGGTTTTGCGTGGACTTTAGGAAAGTCAACGCGGTTTCAGAGAAAGACGCTTATCCCCTGCCCTACATTTCTACGACATTGGATAAATTGCGCAATGCGAAATACCTCTCGACATTAGATGTTAAGTCGGCATACTGGCAGGTGCCAATGTCGGAAGATTCTCGGCAATATACCGCTTTCACCGTGCCAGGGAGGGGTTTGTTCCAATTTCTAAGAATGCCGTTCGGTTTGCACAATGCGGGCGCAACGTGGCAACGTTTAATTGACGCAGTGCTGGGTCCCGCACTAGAGCCATTTGTGTTTACTTACCTTGACGACATCATCGTGGTAACACAAACTTTTGAGCATCATATGGAGATTCTGCGTGAAGTTTTCTGTCGTTTGAGGGAGGCGGGTTCGCGGGTGTCTAAGGAAAAATGCTATTTCTGCCGGGCGAGGCTTCGTTATCTGGGGTATATGGTGGACGAAGAGGGCCTACACGTGGATCCAGAGAAGGTACAGGCAGTGAGTAATTTTCCTCGTCCAACTTCAGTGAAGCAGGTCAGACAGTTCCTGGGAATGGTGTCCTGGTACCGGAAGTTTATCCCGGAACATGCGACATTGGTGGCACCTCTTAACGATCTTTTAAAGAAGAGCAGGAAGTTTATCTGGACGGAGGAAAGTGAACGGGCGTTTGCTGACTGCCGACATAAGTTGACTACTGCACCCATTCTGGCATGTCCCGATTTCGATCTCCCTTTCAAAGTTCAGACTGATGCCTCTGACGTGGGAATCGGGGCGGTCTTGAGCCAGGCACATGCAACGGGAGAGAAGGTAGTGTGCTATCTCAGCCGATCACTATCAAAACTCGAGAGACAATATTCGACCACAGAGAAAGAGTGTTTAGGTGTATTGTGGGCTATCGAGAAACTCCGTCCGTACATCGAAGGTAATCGTTTCGTAGTGATTACCGGCCATCATTCCTTGGTTTGGCTGAATAAGTTGAAAGACCCAACCGGACGACTGGCAAGGTGGGCCGTGCGACTTCAACAATACGATTTTGAAGTTGTTCATCGAAAAGGAAAGGACCACTTGGTGCCAGATGCACTGTCCTGGACAATAGCCAACGTCAACAGCGTATCGACCTCTTCAGAGACGGACGGGTGGTATAGGAACATGCTACGGAAAGTACGGGAGAACCCTCAAAAGTACCCGAATTGGAAGATAGTAGGAGGCATCCTGTGGAAGCACGTTAAAGGTCGGTATCCAGAGCTTCGGGAAACGAACGAGTGGAAACAGGTTGTTTCTACAAAGGAGCGTTCCAAGATCATGTTCCAGTATCACGACGATCCAACAGCAGGCCATATGGGGGCCCAAAAGACCGTCGATAGACTGGCACGGCAATTCTACTGGCCAAAGATGGCAGTAGATACAAGAAATTATGTCCGGAGGTGCAAGGTCTGCCAAGCTGTTAAGGTAGAGCGGAAGTCCCCCATGGGACACATGGTATCAAGGTGTGAAGAAGCGATTTCCCCATGGGAAATGATCTGTATAGACTTAGTAGGACCCTTACCACGGTCTCTACATGGGTATGCGTACATCCTTACAGTAGTAGACTATGCTACCAAGATGCCACTACTATTCCCTTTGAGGAAAGCAACAGGCGCGGCAGTGGTTCGTTTGCTCGAGGAACACGTCATCTTTTTATTTGGAGTTCCGCGAGTCATTGTATGTGACAATGGAGGACAATTTCGATCTTAAGAACTTGCACGGGCAGCTGAGACTCTTGGCATTACAATAAGGTTCACTGCACTGTATCACCCACAAGCAAATCCAGCGGAACGCGTCAATCAAAACATCAAGCGCCTACTCAGGTCATACGTATCGGAGAATCACAGGGAATGGGATAGGGTGCTGCCGAAGATCGGTTGTGCTCTACGAACATGCACTCACGAAAACATGAAGACAACCCCCTATTTCCTGAATTTTGGGAGGGAAATGACCATTCAACCGAGGATTCCTAAAGGTCTGAATGCGTGCGAGAACGGAAGCAGTGTAGAAGACGGAACCAAGAAGGCGGAGCTACTACAAAAGGTCCGGGAAGAGGTTCTTGAACGATTGAAGATGGCGGCGCGTAAATCAAAGACGCGCTATGACTTGAGACATCGGGATGAACAATTTCTACCGAGGGATCTGGTATGGCGTCGAAATTATGTACTCTCAGACGCGGCAAAGTACTTCTCCGCCAAACTGGCTCCCGAGTATGTGGGACCGTTCTACGTGAAAAGAAAGGTGTCTGGCTGGACTTATGAGCTGGAAGATTCTGACGGAAAAGCCACGGGGGTGTGGCACGCCAAGGACCTAAAAAGCTACGTTGCATGAAGTACGGTAACCAATATATGAATTTAACAGTGGTGTAACAGAATCGGGCTAACTACAGAGGGGTCATTTAGTTGTATAGGTTAGCATTTCCATAACTCGAATAGCAGATAACAAGAGCAGATTAGTCTTGATGATTTATAATATACATAAACGTTAGCGTAGATTGGTGCTGGATTATTATAATTTGAAATGGGTGAGACAGGGTATTTACAGAAGGATTAGAGTTAGTCAGGTTAGATCGAATAAATTTAGAGATAAATGAGTGGGCTAATTTTATCGGATAGTATGTATATAATTTTGAACATTGAACAATTAAGTGAGTCGCTTGACACTGTCTTTGGGTTCGTTAAAATGTAAAAATCACATTTGTCAAAATTGAAAAAGAAACTATTTATTTTCAGTATGACTCAATCCTTTTTCTACAATTCTTTTTCCTACAATTGTTTCTCTCTGACATAAAAATTTTACTTCAACCGTCATAATTTTTTTCTAAAAAAGAAGCTTGCTAAGAAAACGGCTAATGTCTAAATTTACAAGTTTTTAACATGAAGTTGGCTTGAAAATAAAAACTACATTTATTTGTTGTGCTCGAACATGCCGGCCCACTGTGCAACAATCGTTGTATACGAATCAACCATTTTCCATGACTTTCATTGGGTTGGATGCGAATGCTGTAAGAGTAGGTTGAAGTCCTTTGCTTATGCTTGTTGGTTGTCTTGGGTACTTTGATTTTGGACAGGCAGCTTGTAAATCTTGGAAATTGATCGTTTATGAATACCGCATTTCGTTCGCACAGTTACCACACGAACTAAACCATCATCGCCAGGATGAGTTTTAACTATGCGGCCTAATGTCCATTTGTTTGGTGGCAAACGATCGTCTTTTACTACTACCATGTCATTTGCCATCAAGTTTTCGTGTTGAGACGCCCATTTTGGTCTGGATTGCAAATGACTAAGCCAATCCGATGACCATTTGGACCAAAATTGTTGGATGATACGCTGAATGATGCAATAACGGCGTGTTGGCGATAGATCCATGATCGATGGTTCAGGTGGTGCTAATAAGGCATCTCCAATAAGGAAATGGCCTGGAGTCAACACCTCAAGATCGTCAGTATTCGCATTTAACGGGCAAATCGGTCGTGAATTTAAACAGGATTCAATGCGGACAAGCGCAGTTGAAAGTTCTTCGTACGTTAAACGCAAACCAGTGAACGCACGATGCAGATGACGTTTGTATTTTCGCGTATTTGTATTTTCTATAAATACAATGAAGATTTTGGTAGATCGTTTGTCGAAAGACGAGCTCGTCTACGAGCTCGCTATTAGGGGATTTTCGGCAGATACCGTAGACAGCATGAGAAAGACCCTGAGGGTGACATTAAAAGCAGAGACGGCTCTGGATACTTCATACATTGAGATGGATTATCCATTTGATTATGATTCCGATTTCACGGCGCTATCGGCAAAGGCGACGGAGATTGAGGAGTTGGTGGCTAGAGTGCCGGCGGATAAGACAGCATCGGAGTACGTGAAGGCGAGAGTCAAGATAGAGTTTGGTTTTCGACGGTTGGCGAATTTGCAGGCGGAATCAAAAGAACGGAAGGAAGGGGCTAAGTGTTTGCGCAATAGGTTCATTTTAGCGATGGATCTTCTAGTGGAAAAGGTCGAAGAGTCAAGTGATGACGCAGTAAACCCACCGGTCTTGTGTCAAGACACAGTCACGCCACAATCTCCCAAGATCACAGGTCTGGCAGAAGTTGCCAAATGGGGGATTAAATTTTGCGGTGATTCAACAGGTTCAGTCAATGCATTCTTGGAACGCGTGGAAGAGCTGCGACTGGCACGAGGCCTTTCCAAATCACAACTTTTTAGGGCATCTGTAGACCTCTTTGACTCTCGGGTGCTGATTTGGTTTCAGGCCAACCGTAATCTGGTTAGTTGCTGGGACGAGTTGGTGGAGGAGTTAAAGGCGGAATTCTTGCCATCCGATTATGAGGACCGGCTATGGGAAGAGATTCGGAGACGGACTCAGGGCGAAAATGAGTCGATAGGGGTCTACGTGGCCATAACGGAACGCCTTTTCAGTCGTTTAAAATCAGGTTGCTCGGAGGAGGAGAAGCTACGACTGTTACGGAGGAACATAGCACCTTTCTACCAACAGCAATTGTGCTTGACGTTGTTGACTTCTATTTCGGAGTTAGTCAAAATGGGTCGGACTCTGGATGCCACAAGGGCATCAGTGATGGCGTTCGTGCCTCCCAACTCACGGTCTAGGCGTTGTCTGGAACCAGACCTAGCCTATGTTGGCTCAGGAAGCGCGGAACGAGTTTCAGCGGGGGCAACGTCGAATAGGGTTCAATGCTGGAACTGTAAGAAGGAGAGACATATGTCGAGGGATTGTCCGGAGCCTCGTCGTTGTTTTGGATGTGGCCGTCGGGGTGTGATGCGGTCCGGTTGTCCAAATTGCCAAACTCGAGGCCATGGACAAGGATCAGGACCCCGACCAAATATCAATTCTTCGGGAAACGAACGTCGTGCCCACTAGGCGGTCGGGTAGGCACTATGACAAGACCGCACCAGGGAAGTAGTCAACCGATGGTGGATTATGCACTAGTGAAAGGGAAACGGAACAGTCGCCCACACTTGAGAGTGGATATAGAGGGCGTCAAAATGTAAGGGTTATTGGACTCGGGGGCAATTCGCACAATTTTAGGAGAAAAGGGATGGTTTCACCTGGCCAGGAAGGGATTAAGGATGAACCGGGAGAAGATCGAAGAAGTGCGACTCGCGAAAGGCGACACCTGTTCGGTAGCAGGGAAGATTCAATTAAAGTTCACATTAAACGGCAGAGTACATCATCTGGACACGTTGGTCATACCGTCCATCCCTCAGGAAGTGATCCTTGGGGTTGACTTTTGGCAGCGTTTTGGAGTCGTCCTCGACATGCAGGGGCAGCAATGGACTTCAATTGCATCGGCTGAATTAGTACCGGGGAAAGCGCTGCGGAGTCAGTCCCACTTGTCAGAGCAGGAGTCGGGCATCTTGCAGGAATTGCTGGAGGAGCAGTTCAAGTTAATGGGGGACGGTTTGGGTTGCGCTAAGTTCGTCGAACATACCATTAAAACAACCGCTAGCCCTATAAAGCAGAGGTACTACCCTGTCTCCCCTGCTGTGCAGAAGCAGATCAACATTGAGTTGGACGAGATGTTGAGGATGGGAGTGGTTGAGCCATCGTCAAGCCCGTGGTCGTCGCCGATTTTACTAGTGCGCAAGAAAGACGGATCAGACCGGTTTTGCGTGGACTTTAGGAAAGTCAACGCGGTTTCAGAGAAAGACGCTTATCCCCTGCCCTACATTTCTACGACATTGGATAAATTGCGCAATGCGAAATACCTCTCGACATTAGATGTTAAGTCGGCATACTGGCAGGTGCCAATGTCGGAGGATTCGCGGCAATATACCGCTTTCACCGTGCCAGGGAGGGGTTTGTTCCAATTTCTAAGAATGCCGTTCGGTTTGCACAATGCGGGCGCAACGTGGCAACGTTTAATTGACGCAGTGCTGGGTCCCGCACTAGAGCCATTTGTGTTTACTTACCTTGACGACATCATCGTGGTAACACAAACTTTTGAGCATCATATGGAGATTCTGCGTGAAGTTTTCTGTCGTCTGAGGGAGGCGGGTTCGCGGGTGTCTAAGGAAAAATGCTATTTCTGCCGGGCGAGGCTTCGTTATCTGGGGTATATGGTGGACGAAGAGGGCCTACACGTGGATCCAGAGAAGGTACAGGCAGTGAGTAATTTTCCTCGTCCAACTTCAGTGAAGCAGGTCAGACAGTTCCTGGGAATGGTGTCCTGGTACCGGAAGTTTATCCCGGAACATGCGACATTGGTGGCACCTCTTAACGATCTTTTAAAGAAGAGCAGGAAGTTTATCTGGACGGAGGAAAGTGAACGGGCGTTTGCTGACTGCCGACATAAGTTGACTACTGCACCCATTCTGGCATGTCCCGATTTCGATCTCCCTTTCAAAGTTCAGACTGATGCCTCTGACGTGGGAATCGGGGCGGTCTTGAGCCAGGCACATGCAACGGGAGAGAAGGTAGTGTGCTATCTCAGCCGATCACTATCAAAACTCGAGAGACAATATTCGACCACAGAGAAAGAGTGTTTAGGTGTATTGTGGGCTATCGAGAAACTCCGTCCGTACATCGAAGGTAATCGTTTCGTAGTGATTACCGACCATCATTCCTTGGTTTGGCTGAATAAGTTGAAAGACCCAACCGGACGACTGGCAAGGTGGGCCGTGCGACTTCAACAATACGATTTTGAAGTTGTTCATCGAAAAGGAAAGGACCACTTGGTGCCAGATGCACTGTCCTGGACAATAGCCAACGTCAACAGCGTATCGACCTCTTCAGAGACGGACGGGTGGTATAGGAACATGCTACGGAAAGTACGGGAGAACCCTCAAAAGTACCCGAATTGGAAGATAGTAGGAGGCATCCTGTGGAAGCACGTTAAAGGTCGGTATCCAGAGCTTCGGGAAACGAACGAGTGGAAACAGGTTGTTTCTACAAAGGAGCGTTCCAAGATCATGTTCCAGTATCACGACGATCCAACAGCAGGCCATATGGGGGCCCAAAAGACCGTCGATAGACTGGCACGGCAATTCTACTGGCCGAAGATGGCAGTAGATACAAGAAATTATGTCCGGAGGTGCAAGGTCTGCCAAGCTGTTAAGGTAGAGCGGAAGTCCCCCATGGGACACATGGTATCAAGGTGTGAAGAAGCGATTTTCCCATGGGAAATGATCTGTATAGACTTAGTAGGACCCTTACCACGGTCTCTACATGGGTATGCGTACATCCTTACAGTAGTAGACTATGCTACCAAGATGCCACTACTATTCCCTTTGAGGAAAGCAACAGGCGCGGCAGTGGTTCGTTTGCTCGAGGAACACGTCATCTTTTTATTTGGAGTTCCGCGAGTCATTGTATGTGACAATGGAGGACAATTTCGATCTTAAGAACTTGCACGGGCAGCTGAGACTCTTGGCATTACAATAAGGTTCACTGCACTGTATCACCCACAAGCAAATCCAGCGGAACGCGTCAATCAAAACATCAAGCGCCTACTCAGGTCATACGTATCGGAGAATCACAGGGAATGGGATAGGGTGCTGCCGAAGATCGGTTGTGCTCTACGAACATGCACTCACGAAAACATGAAGACAACCCCCTATTTCCTGAATTTTGGGAGGGAAATGACCATTCAACCGAGGATTCCTAAAGGTCTGAATGCGTGCGAGAACGGAAGCAGTGTAGAAGACGGAACCAAGAAGGCGGAGCTACTACAAAAGGTCCGGGAAGAGGTTCTTGAACGATTGAAGATGGCGGCGCGTAAATCAAAGACGCGCTATGACTTGAGACATCGGGATGAACAATTTCTACCGAGGGATCTGGTATGGCGTCGAAATTATGTACTCTCAGACGCGGCAAAGTACTTCTCCGCCAAACTGGCTCCCGAGTATGTGGGACCGTTCTACGTGAAAAGAAAGGTGTCTGGCTGGACTTATGAGCTGGAAGATTCTGACGGAAAAGCCACGGGGGTGTGGCACGCCAAGGACCTAAAAAGCTACGTTGCATGAAGTACGGTAACCAATATATGAATTTAACAGTGGTGTAACAGAATCGGGCTAACTACAGAGGGGTCATTTAGTTGTATAGGTTAGCATTTCCATAACTCGAATAGCAGATAACAAGAGCAGATTAGTCTTGATGATTTATAATATACATAAACGTTAGCGTAGATTGGTGCTGGATTATTATAATTTGAAATGGGTGAGACAGGGTATTTACAGAAGGATTAGAGTTAGTCAGGTTAGATCGAATAAATTTAGAGATAAATGAGTGGGCTAATTTTATCGGATAGTATGTATATAATTTTGAACATTGAACAATTAAGTGAGTCGCTTGACACTGTCTTTGGGTTCGTTAAAATGTAAAAATCACATTTGTCAAAATTGAAAAAGAAACTATTTATTTTCAGTATGACTCAATCCTTTTTCTACAATTCTTTTTCCTACAATTGTTTCTCTGACATAAAAATTTTACTTCAACCGTCATAATTTTTTTCTAAAAAAAAAGCTTGCTAAGAAAACGGCTAATGTCTAAATTTACAAGTTTTTAACATGAAGTTGGCTTGAAAATAAAAACTACATTTATTTGTTGTGCTCGAACATGCCGGCCCACTGTGCAACAATCGTTGTATACGAATCAACCATTTTCCATGACTTTCATTGGGTTGGATGCGAATGCTGTAAGAGTAGGTTGAAGTCCTTTGCTTATGCTTGTTGGTTGTCTTGGGTACTTTGATTTTGGACAGGCAGCTTGCAAATCTTGGAAATTGATCGTTTATGAATACCGCATTTCGTTCGCACAGTTACCACACGAACTAAACCATCATCGCCAGGATGAGTTTTAACTATGCGGCCTAATGTCCATTTGTTTGGTGGCAAACGATCGTCTTTTACTACTACCATGTCATTTGCCATCAAGTTTTCGTGTTGAGACGCCCATTTTGGTCTGGATTGCAAATGACTAAGCCAATCCGATGACCATTTGGACCAAAATTGTTGGATGATACGCTGAATGATGCAATAACGGCGTGTTGGCGATAGATCCATGATCGATGGTTCAGGTGGTGCTAATAAGGCATCTCCAATAAGGAAATGGCCTGGAGTCAACACCTCAAGATCGTCAGTATTCGCATTTAACGGGCAAATCGGTCGTGAATTTAAACAGGATTCAATGCGGACAAGCGCAGTTGAAAGTTCTTCGTACGTTAAACACAAACCAGTGAACGCACGATGCAGATGACGTTTGGTAGCCTTGACATTAGCTTCCCAAATGCCACCAAAATTCGGTGAATACGGTGGAGTAAAGTGCCATTGGATTCCTTTATCAGCTAAAATTGGTGCGATATCCTTTTTGACGCCAGCAGCAAATTCAATAGCTTTAGTTTTTAAAACCTTATCAGCTCCAATAAAATTACTGCCACAATCACTATATATATCATGGCATAAACCCCGTCGACCGACGAAACGTTGAAGGGCATTTAAAAATGCCTATGTTTCCATACCAGTAACAGCTTCAAGGTGAATAGCTTTAGTCGCTAGACACACAAAAAGAGCGATGTAACCCTTGTAGGTGGTGTGACCACGGTATCTCGATGCTTTCAATTCGAATGCCCCAGTGTAGTCAACACCAGTAGCTAGAAACGGTCGTACGAAACCGATGACACGATGCTGTGGCAAGTCACCCATTAGCTGCTGCACTGGTTTTGGATCGGCTCTGGCACATTTCACGCATTTTCTCAATTGAATCGCAACGACTTTTCTAGCATGAAATATCCATAATCGTTTTCGTAGAAACGTTAATGTTAATGTTGGTCCACCGTGAAGAGTGGCTTGATGAGCGTAATCAATGAGTAATTCAGTGAAACGATTATATTTAGGTAGGATGATTGGATGCTTTTGATTGTAAGGCAAACGTGAATTCCGCCCTCTTCCGAGCACTCTCAAAATGCCGTACTGATCGAGGAAAGGAGCTAGGGTTGTAAGAACACTGTTATTTGGCACAGTTCCATTTTTTGAAATGGTCTCAAGCTCTGATGAAAAGCATTCTCGTTGAACTATTCGAATCAGTGCAAACAAACTGGAGTTAAGCTCTTCTACAGTGCTGGCTCCATGACGACGGTGGTTTTGTGGCACTGTACAATTATATCTGAATCGGAAGAGTAAAACTACGATACGACGAAGTTGCAAAAATGAAGAATACTTTGCCAGAAATAGTGGCTCAGATCCATTGATGGCGACGTTGATTATTTGTACGACATTTTCTTTTTCCAAAAATGTCCAATCTGTGACTGGCCAATTGCTTTGTGATTGATTCAGCCAGTCGGGCCCATTCCAATACAATTTTGATTCGAGAAGTTGTGCTGGTAAGGAACCACGTGATGCAATGTCGGCTGGGTTATCGTGTGTCGATATCTGATGCCATTGTTTTATATGGGACTCGGTGTGAATCTGCCCAATTCGATTGGCGACAAAGGTTGGCCAACGATTTATGTCACCCCGAATCCAGGATAATACTATCGCGGCGTCAACCCAGTAATATATTGAAATCGTATCCTTGGAATAGAAAGATGCTTAGTTATCCACTTAGCCAACTTTAACCCAAGCACGGCAGCGCATAATTCGATGCGTGGAATGTTGATAGGTGGTTTCGGGGTAACTTTACTTTTTGCAGCAATGATATTAGTGTGAAAGTTACCCTTTTCATCTTCGATGCGGATATATGAAACGGCAGCGTATGCATGTAATGATCCGTCACAGAACGTATGCAACTCAGCTCGCCGTACATTTGGTGAAGAATGTAACCAACATGGAATTTGAATTTCGTTAATTATCGTTAAACTTTCCAAAAATCGGAGCCACTCAATACGCAAATCTGTTGGCAACTGTTCATCCCATTCCAAATTGATTCAGATTCGCTTCAGAAAAATTTTTGCTACGGGTACAACTGGATTGATCAATCCCATTGAATCGAACAACTTTGCGGTGGTTGACAGAACAGTCCGTTTTGTGATGTTTCCTTTCTCTGGAACCAAGTCGAAGTTGATTTTATGTCGAAATAAATCAGCTGACGGTTGCCATCGCATGCCTAATGTTTTGAGCATTTCATTACTATTCAATTCTAACGCGGTTGCACTGCTTTGAAGTTCGGTTGGAATTGACTTGAGTAGTTCGGAAGAACTACTAGCCCATTTGTGTAATGCCATACCAGCTGACTCTAAAGCCGCTGCAGTTTGATCACAAATGGCAAGCATATTGTCAATCGTATGACTGCCGGTGTAAATATCATCGACATATACTTCGTTTCGGAGCACCTTGACAGCCAAAGGTAATGATCATGCATACCGTGAGCGATTCGGTGCAAAGTTTCGATGGCAGTATACTGGCTGTACCAAAGGCAACGGTAGTAAGTTTGTATTCTTGCAGCAATCCGTCCGGATTATACCATAAAATGCGCTGATACTCAGCATCGTCTTCGTGCACATCGATGCATCGATACATTCGAGTAATATCAGCGGTGATGACGTACTTGTGTAAACGCCAGTTTAATAAAACAGCTGATAAATCGTTCTGAAGTCGTGGACCTGTGCACAAAATGTCATTCAATGATTTCCCATTGGATGATTTGGCTGATGCATCGTACACCACACGGCATTTTGTGGTGAGACTATCAGCTTTAATGACGGCATGGTGTGGTAATGTGCAGCTTGTGTAAAAAGGTCGGTTGTATTCGTTGAACCGCAAATGCATGTCTTCAGTTGTTGAGACAGGTATGATTTGCCTCAGATCAAAATACTCTCGAATCGTCTTATGATATTGTTCGTGCACTTCGGGATGACGATTCAATTTCCTTTCGAGCTGATGAAAACGATTTTTAGCTATTTGACGCGATTTGCCGATGATTTGGCTGGGATCAAATAGCGTTTTAAGTGGTAAGCGTACCAAATACTTCCCATTTGGCTGTCTCACGGTTGTACGATTGTAGAAATTACGACACCATTGCTGTTCAGATGTATATTGTTGATCGGCTGGAATACTTTCCAGCGAGTAAAATTGTTTCACCAATGTGTCCAATTGTTCCAGCGAAACGTGTGAACAATGAACTGTAGCTGGTTCAGTCGATGATTGTATTGGTTTTTCAAATGCCTTGCCAGAAACGAGCCAACCTAGATGAGAATTCTGAGCGATTGGTTCGTTTTGATGACCCTTTCGAAGTGTGTCAAGCAAAATATCAGCATACGAATCAGATCCAATGAGCATATCGATCGGAGCTGAGCGGTGAAAATCTGGATCGGCCAATTCCAAACCTCGAAGGTGTGGCCAATCATGGTACGTTAAAGTCGATGTTGGTAAATTAATGGTAACATTTTTAACAACTGACGCAAAAGCTTCAATTTTTTTGTCGTTGAGGCGTGATTGGTATAAAATGTGCACAATTGACCTTCCCACTGATTTCTGTTCATTTGGAAATTGTATAACCGTGTTGAATGGAAGGCGCTTCAGTTGTAGTGTTTGACAAACACGTTCAGAAATTAGAGCTTCAGTGGAGCCTTGATCAACGGGAGTGCGAATCAAAAACTTTGAGCCATCTGGTTTGATGATTTTGATTATTGCTGTTGGTAGCAGAACATTGGCTGCAGAATGGAACTTTGTTGAATTGAAAAGCACTGGTACTGCCTGTTGTATGTGATTAGTTACGGTGCAAAGCCCCTCATTGCTTTTATTTTGTTTCGATGAATTCGCACTAAAATTGGATGTTGATTGTGTTGGCTGATGAATAAGAGTGTGATGTCGTTGGCCACATACATTGCAATTTCTCTCACTGAGACAAGACTTTAATTGGTGCGTGGAACTGAGGCAATTTGAGCAAAGACTTGTTGTATCGACAAAAACCTTGCGTGCAAAGTTGTCCTTCTGACGGAACGATGGGCATTTACGAAGAATATGTGGGCCTTGACAGAACACACAGATAACGGTTGCTGGGCGGTCATTTACAGTGGACATATGATGAATGCGAGTCTCGGATCGATGCGACGCGTGGGAGCGATGATTTTGACTCGATTTTAGATTGTTTTGTATAGTTTTAGGGTGCAAATTCGAGGCTGATCGATGTAAATCAATAGGTTGTGATCGTAAATCAATAGCTTCGAGTGTGCGATATCGAGCGGTTAGAAAATCGGTAAGAGCTTTAAATGTAGGAATTTCAGTAGACTCTCCCAATTTTTGTTCCCATAATTGGATTGTAGATTTTGGCAATTTCTCAATCAATAAATGTGCAAAAACATGGCCACAATCATCCACTTCGACTTTCAGTTGCTTCAATGCATTCAAACATGTACGGGATGTTTCGACTAACTGTTTCAGATCAGTCGCGTTTTCCCTTGTAACGACCGTAAAATGCGTGAACAACACTCGACTATGGTGAAAGCGTTCGATAACGGAATTCCAAGCTTCATCATAATTTGCTGTGGTAAGCGGCATTTCACGAATATCACTTTCTAAAGTGTTTTTCAAAGCCTGTTTGAGTAAATGAAACTTTTCAATTGTTTGGATTTGATTGTTATTATGCACCAAACGCAAAAATGAGTCGTAAAATGCTGGCCAATCGGTGTACTTGCCGGAAAATTCTGGCGCCGGCATGCCCAAAAAACGTGTGAATGACATTGCAGGCAACTGTTGTGATGTTGAGCCATTTACCACAGTGGAATTCAAATCAATCGACGCCTCAGTTGTTGTTGCAGTCAGTTTTGGTTGTGAAAATTTCGTACCAAAATCCTCGATTAATTCACTATAAACCTCAAGATACTTCTCTTCAAATTGATCGGTATAATCTTGTGTATAATAATCATTACTTGCCTCTAAATCACCTTGAACAAGCTGCTGATGCCGCTGATTGAATTGAGAGCGAAGTTCTTTAAGTGTGTTGAGCCTTCCTTCAAAGTAGGACCTTGTGCGACGAGAATCACCGGTTTTCTTATGATTCGTTAAACATTTGGCGACCCGTTGCAAAGCATCCATTTGAAGAGCGATTAAACCATCTAAATCTTCCTCAATAACAGACATCTTAGCTGGTGCGATGATCGAACCGATGGAATGAAGAACAACCAGTACCACTCGAATAAGCTGTCTAAATGCGATGTCGAATGTATTTGAACAATTGAGAGTTCGACCGGAACGATACGAAATCCGAAGCAAGAAAAATCGCTAGTTGAAAACGCACTTGATGATTGCACCTTTATCTAGGGATCGAGCTGATATTTCCTCACAAGCAAGACAAATGTGAATTCCTCACCCGGGGCACCATGAACAATTAAGTTAGTCGCTTGACACTGTCTTTGGGTTCGTTAAAATGTAAAAATCACATTTGTCAAAATTGAAAAAGAAACTATTTATTTTCAGTATGACTCAATCCTTTTTCTACAATTCTTTTTCCTACAATTGTTTCTCTCTGACATAAAAACTTCAACCGTCATCATTTTTTTCTAAAAAAAAAGCTTGCTAAGAAAACGGCTAATGTCTAAATTTACAAGTTTTTAATATGAAGTTGGCTTGAAAATAAAAACTACATTTATTTATTGTGCTCGAACAAACATAGATAAAAGAAATACCATGATATTGTGATTGGCTCCGTGGTGATCCACATAGTTTTTTTTATATCTTGTTCCTTTAGTTTTCTTTTCTTTCGTTCTGTTTTTTTTTTGTTCGGCCTCGGGTATCTTTCAGTAGCTATAAAGTTCGGAGGTTTACCTAAAATCGAGTTTGATACGCATTAGAATTTAATATAATAGAGTTTAATGATCCCAACATCAGACCATATCAGAATTCAAAGTAAAAAAAAAAAAAAAAAAAAAAAAAAAAATGTGTTTGTTGTTTTTTTCTTTTGATTAACCTAACGAGATATCGTGTTTGCAAATGTGTTTCTGAATCTATTAGCCCGGCACTGGGAAGGGTCGTAGAAGATTATCGAGAATTTCCATGAAATCCTCTGAAGTGAGGGGGGTGTCACGGTGTCGCGAATTACGCGTATTTGTATTTTCTAAAAAAAAGGACGATGGAGATTATTACCGCGAGAGATCCACCGTCTGAATTGATCTAGGCTAGGAATTTTGTATTTAATAATTTTGTATTTAGTAGATTGTAATAGTTAGGGTTAGTACCTAGACACGCGATGGCTACCCTATCAACGTGAGAGAATTTAGTACAACGATTTTCGCATAGTGGACAGACAAGTACGAATACCACTAACAAGTTGATCAAAGTTTCAACCAACTTCGGGTGATATACTTGAAAAATGAGACATGAGCCGTTTTCTAAGCAAGCTTGAAATTCAAAAAAAAAGAAGACGGAGCAAGAAAAATAGATTGACAGGTTGAAAAGTTTTCTTGGAGGTGGAAGAAGTTGGCAGTGATTCGAAGTAGACAGAGGTCTAAGATAGATAATATCGAATATTAAGAAGAGTTGAAAAGTTTCCTTGGAGGTGGAAGAAGTTTTGCAGTGATTCGAAGTAGACAGAGGTCTAAGATAGATAATATCGAATATTAAGAAGAGTTGAAAAGTTTCCTTGGAGGGAGAAGAAGTTTGCAGTGATTCGAAGTAGACAGAGGTCTAAGATAGATAATATCGAATATTAAGAAGGGTTGAAAAGTTTCCTTGGAGGTGGAAGAAGTTTGCAGTGATTCGAAGTAGACAGAGGTCTAAGATAGATAATATCGAATATTAAGAAGAGTTGAAAAGTTTCCTTGGAGGGAGAAGAAGTTTGCAGTGATTCGAAGTAGACAGAGGTCTAAGATAGATAATATCGAATATTAAGAAGAGTTAAAGGGGCCCCAGTGCGACGGATTTAGTAAGTTAATATGCATATTGTATTTCATTTTTTTGTTTTTTTTTTATATTGAAGAAATCATATAAATCTAAGATAGCTTTTATGGGATAATATAGTAATTGTATGTTTCGAAAATGAACGGTTGTTTTTTTAAAATCTGTGAGATTTAATCTGGACGGCGGAGATTTTTTGGTTACGTTGTGCGATTTTTTTTTAGCTAAGTAGTCACCGTCATAACTTCTCGCTTCAATACGACGGTGTTTCGGTAGTTCCGGTAAATCGAAGCGAGTGGCGCCCGAACCATCCCGATTTTCGCGAGCAAAGCCACCCGGAACTATCCTCCTTTTGTCCCAGTTTGGGAGAAAAGGTATTTTGGAACGTATTTCACTTGATTCTGTAATAAATTGGCGCCCAACGTGGGGCAAACGGTCACAATAGTACACGTGATTTTTTTTTTAGAATATTGCCCGGTACGCGTGATACCGTAAAGTCAGATGAAAAAAATTTATTGAATAAATACAGAAAAATTTATTGAATAAATATATTTCAAATTATACATGAATTAATCCTTTGAATTCATAAAAATGAATCTTGGATAAATGGTAAATCAATTGAATTCTGGTATGTTTCTGTGTGGTAATAAATGGGTAATGAAGTGCATTCGAAGGAGTGAGTTAGGGTGAAATTCACAGTTCCAAATTGTGGGAATAGCAACAGGAGCAGGAAATTGAAGATTTGATTCAATAGCTTGTAGAGAAATTCAATTTAAGGGGTCATCTTTTGAATATTACGAAGTTCATTAGATATACTGTTGAAAGGGGAAAATTTTATAGAAGGTCGTACTGAGAAACGGGATTATCCATATATAGGTTCGGATATTGTAACAAGTGAGTGTAATATTCCAGGCGGAAATTTATTGTATGTGAGTAGAGGAATTTGTCGGTTTAGATAATAAGAGCTTCGGTCAATTTTCCAAGAGACAGCATTGTGTTAGTGGAGCTCATCGGTATTAGTGATTGGGTACATCTGGGGGTTTTATGCTGCTTTGCCGTTCGTCGGCGAGTTAACTTCCGTGGGAGCACTGTTATTTTGGAAGCATTGTAGATCAGTCGTGTTTCGACGTATTATCTTATTTTGTTGACATTCAGATTAGAGCGAAATACAATGAAGATTTTGGTAGATCGTTTGTCGAAAGACGAGCTCGTCTACGAGCTCGCTATTAGGGGATTTTCGGCAGATACCGTAGACAGCATGAGAAAGACCCTGAGGGCGACATTAAAAGCAGAGACGGCTCTGGATACTTCATACATTGAGATGGATTATCCATTTGATTATGATTCCGATTTCACGGCGCTATCGGCAAAGGCGACGGAGATTGAGGAGTTGGTGGCTAGAGTGCCGGCGGATAAGACAGCATCGGAGTACGTGAAGGCGAGAGTCAAGATAGAGTTTGGTTTTCGACGGTTGGCGAATTTGCAGGCGGAATCAAAAGAACGGAAGGAAGGGGCTAAGTGTTTGCGCATTAGGCTCATTTTAGCGATGGGTCTTCTAGTGGAAAAGGTCGAAGAGTCAAGTGATGACGCAGTAAACCCACCGGTCTTGTGTCAAGACACAGTCACGCCACAATCTCCCAAGATCACAGGTCTGGCAGAAGTTGCCAAATGGGGGATTAAATTTTGCGGTGATTCAACAGGTTCAGTCAATGCATTCTTGGAACGCGTGGAAGAGCTGCGACTGGCACGAGGCCTTTCCAAATCACAACTTTTTAGGGCATCTGTAGACCTCTTTGACTCTCGGGCGCTGATTTGGTTTCGGGCCAACCGTAATCTGGTTAGTTGCTGGGACGAGTTGGTGGAGGAGTTAAAGGCGGAATTTTTGCCATCCGATTATGAGGACCGGCTATGGGAAGAGATTCGGAGACGGACTCAGGGCGAAAATGAGTCGATAGGGGTCTACGTGGCCATAACGGAACGCCTTTTCAGTCGTTTAAAATCAGGTTGCTCGGAGGAGGAGAAGCTACGACTGTTACGGAGGAACATAGCACCTTTCTACCAACAGCAATTGTGCTTGACGTTGTTGACTTCTATTTCGGAGTTAGTCAAAATGGGTCGGACTCTGGATGCCACAAGGGCATCAGTGATGGCGTTCGTGCCTCCCAACTCACGGTCTAGGCGTTGTCTGGAACCAGACCTAGCCTATGTTGGCTCAGGAAGCGCGGAACGAGTTTCAGCGGGGGCAACGTCGAATAGGGTTCAATGCTGGAACTGTAAGAAGGAGGGACATATGTCGAGGGATTGTCCGGAGCCTCGTCGTTGTTTTGGATGTGGCCGTCGGGGTGTGATGCGGTCCGGTTGTCCAAATTGCCAAACTCGAGGCCATGGACAAGGATCAGGACCCCGACCAAATATCAATTCTTCGGGAAACGAACGTCGTGCCCACTAGGCGGTCGGGTAGGCACTATGACAAGGCCGCACCAGGGAAGTAGTCAACCGATGGTGGATTATGCACTAGTGAAAGGGAAACGGAACAGTCGCCCACACTTGAGAGTGGATATAGAGGGCGTCAAAATGGAAGGGTTATTGGACTCGGGGGCAAGTCGCACAATTTTAGGAGAAAAGGGATGGTTTCACCTGGCCAGGAAGGGATTAAGGATGAACCGGGAGAAGATCGAAGAAGTGCGACTCGCGAAAGGCGACACCTGTTCGGTAGCAGGGAAGATTCAATTAAAGTTCACATTAAACGGCAGAGTACATCATCTGGACACGTTGTCATACCGTCCATCCCTCAGGAAGTGATCCTTGGGGTTGACTTTTGGCAGCGTTTTGGAGTCGTCCTCGACATGCAGGGGCAGCAATGGACTTCAATTGCATCGGCTGAATTAGTACCGGGGAAAGCGCTGCGGAGTCAGTCCCACTTGTCAGAGCAGGAGTCGGGCATCTTGCAGGAATTGCTGAAGGAGCAGTTCAAGTTAATGGGGGACGGTTTGGGTTGCGCTAAGTTCGTCGAACATACCATTAAAACAACCGCTAGCCCTATAAAGCAGAGGTACTACCCTGTCTCCCCTGCTGTGCAGAAGCAGATCAACATTGAGTTGGACGAGATGTTGAGGATGGGAGTGGTTGAGCCATCGTCAAGCCCGTGGTCGTCGCCGATTTTACTAGTGCGCAAGAAAGACGGATCAGACCGGTTTTGCGTGGACTTTAGGAAAGTCAACGCGGTTTCAGAGAAAGACGCTTATCCCCTGCCCTACATTTCTACGACATTGGATAAATTGCGCAATGCGAAATACCTCTCGACATTAGATGTTAAGTCGGCATACTGGCAGGTGCCAATGTCGGAAGATTCTCGGCAATATACCGCTTTCACCGTGCCAGGGAGGGGTTTGTTCCGATTTCTAAGAATGCCGTTCGGTTTGCACAATGCGGGCGCAACGTGGCAACGTTTAATTGATGCAGTGCTGGGTCCCGCACTAGAGCCATTTGTGTTTACTTACCTTGACGACATCATCGTGGTAACACAAACTTTTGAGCATCATATCGAGATTCTGCGTGAAGTTTTCTGTCGTCTGAGGGAGGCGGGTTCGCGGGTGTCTAAGGAAAAATGCTATTTCTGCCGGGCGAGGCTTCGTTATCTGGGGTATATGGTGGACGAAGAGGGCCTACACGTGGATCCAGAGAAGGTACAGGCAGTGAGTAATTTTCCTCGTCCAACTTCAGTGAAGCAGGTCAGACAGTTCCTGGGAATGGTGTTCTGGTACCGGAAGTTTATCCCGGAACATGCGACATTGGTGGCACCTCTTAACGATCTTTTAAAGAAGAGCAGGAAGTTTATCTGGACGGAGGAAAGTGAACGGGCGTTTGCTGACTGCCGACATAAGTTGACTACTGCACCCATTCTGGCATGTCCCGATTTCGATCTCCCTTTCAAAGTTCAGACTGATGCCTCTGACGTGGGAATCGGGGCGGTCTTGAGCCAGGCACATGCAACGGGAGAGAAGGTAGTGTGCTATCTCAGCCGATCACTATCAAAACTTGAGAGACAATATTCGACCACAGAGAAAGAGTGTTTAGGTGTATTGTGGGCTATCGAGAAACTCCGTCCGTACATCGAAGGTAATCGTTTCGTAGTGATTACCGACTATCATTCCTTGGTTTGGCTGAATAAGTTGAAAGACCCAACCGGACGACTGGCAAGGTGGGCCGTGCGACTTCAACAATACGATTTTGAAGTTGTTCATCGAAAAGGAAAGGACCACTTGGTGCCAGATGCACTGTCCCGGGCAATAGCCAACGTCAACAGCGTATCGACCTCTTCAGAGACGGACGGGTGGTATAGGAACATGCTACGGAAAGTACGGGAGAACCCTCAAAAGTACCCGAATTGGAAGATAGTAGGAGGCATCCTGTGGAAGCACTTTAAAGGTCGGTATCCAGAGCTTCGGGAAACGAACGAGTGGAAACAGGTTGTTTCTACAAAGGAGCGTTCCAAGATCATGTTCCAGTATCACGACGATCCAACAGCAGGCCATATGGGGGCCCAAAAGACCGTCGATAGACTGGCACGGCAATTCTACTGGCCGAAGATGGCAGTAGATACAAGAAATTATGTCCGGAGGTGCAAGGTCTGCCAAGCTGTTAAGGTAGAGCGGAAGTCCCCCATGGGACACATGGTATCAAGGTGTGAAGAAGCGATTTCCCCATGGGAAATGATCTTTATAGACTTAGTAGGACCCTTACCACGGTCTCTACATGGGTATGCGTACATCCTTACAGTAGTAGACTATGCTACCAAGATGCCACTACTATTCCCTTTGAGGAAAGCAACAGGCGCGGCAGTGGTTCGTTTGCTCGAGGAACACGTCATCTTTTTATTTGGAGTTCCGCGAGTCATTGTATGTGACAATGGAGGACAATTTCGATCTTAAGAACTTGCACGGGCAGCTGAGACTCTTGGCATTACAATAAGGTTCACTGCACTGTATCACCCACAAGCAAATCCAGCGGAACGCGTCAATCAAAACATCAAGCGTCTACTCAGGTCATACGTATCGGAGAATCACAGGGAATGGGATAGGGTGCTGCCGAAGATCGGTTGTGCTCTACGAACATGCACTCACGAAAACATGAAGACAACCCCCTATTTCCTGAATTTTGGGAGGGAAATGACCATTCAACCGAGGATTCCTAAAGGTCTGAATGCGTGCGAGAACGGAAGCAGTGTAGAAGACGGAACCAAGAAGGCGGAGCTACTACAAAAGGTCCGGGAAGAGGTTCTTGAACGATTGAAGATGGCGGCGCGTAAATCAAAGACGCGCTATGACTTGAGACATCGGGATGAACAATTTCTACCGAGGGATCTGGTATGGCGTCGAAATTATGTACTCTCAGACGCGGCAAAGTACTTCTCCGCCAAACTGGCTCCCGAGTATGTGGGACCGTTCTACGTGAAAAGAAAGGTGTCTGGCTGGACTTATGAGCTGGAAGATTCTGACGGAAAAGCCACGGGGGTGTGGCACGCCAAGGACCTAAAAAGCTACGTTGCATGAAGTACGGTAACCAATATATGAATTTAACAGTGGTGTAACAGAATCGGGCTAACTACAGAGGGGTCATTTAGTTGTATAGGTTAGCATTTCCATAACTCGAATAGCAGATAACAAGAGCAGATTAGTCTTGATGATTTATAATATACATAAACGTTAGCGTAGATTGGTGCTGGATTATTATAATTTGAAATGGGTGAGACAGGGTATTTACAGAAGGATTAGAGTTAGTCAGGTTAGATCGAATAAATTTAGAGATAAATGAGTGGGCTAATTTTATCGGATAGTATGTATATAATTTTGAACATTGAACAATTAAGTGAGTCGCTTGACACTGTCTTTGGGTTCGTTAAAATGTAAAAATCACATTTGTCAAAATTGAAAAAGAAACTATTTATTTTCAGTATGACTCAATCCTTTTTCTACAATTCTTTTTCCTACAATTGTTTCTCTGACATAAAAATTTTACTTCAACCGTCATAATTTTTTTCTTAAAAAAAAAGCTTGCTAAGAAAACGGCTAATGTCTAAATTTACAAGTTTTTAACATGAAGTTGGCTTGAAAATAAAAACTACATTTATTTGTTGTGCTCGAACATGCCGGCCCACTGTGCAACAATCGTTGTATACGAATCAACCATTTTCCATGACTTTCATTGGGTTGGATGCGAATGCTGTAAGAGTAGGTTGAAGTCCTTTGCTTATGCTTGTTGGTTGTCTTGGGTACTTTGATTTTGGACAGGCAGCTTGCAAATCTTGGAAATTGATCGTTTATGAATACCGCATTTCGTTCGCACAGTTACCACACGAACTAAACCATCATCGCCAGGATGAGTTTTAACTATGCGGCCTAATGTCCATTTGTTTGGTGGCAAACGATCGTCTTTTACTACTACCATGTCATTTGCCATCAAGTTTTCGTGTTGAGACGCCCATTTTGGTCTGGATTGCAAATGACTAAGCCAATCCGATGACCATTTGGACCAAAATTGTTGGATGATACGCTGAATGATGCAATAACGGCGTGTTGGCGATAGATCCATGATCGATGGTTCAGGTGGTGCTAATAAGGCATCTCCAATAAGGAAATGGCCTGGAGTCAACACCTCAAGATCGTCAGTATTCGCATTTAACGGGCAAATCGGTCGTGAATTTAAACAGGATTCAATGCGGACAAGCGCAGTTGAAAGTTCTTCGTACGTTAAACACAAACCAGTGAACGCACGATGCAGATGACGTTTGGTAGCCTTGACATTAGCTTCCCAAATGCCACCAAAATTCGGTGAATACGGTGGAGTAAAGTGCCATTGGATTCCTTTATCAGCTAAAATTGGTGCGATATCCTTTTTGACGCCAGCAGCAAATTCAATAGCTTTAGTTTTTAAAACCTTATCAGCTCCAATAAAATTACTGCCACAATCACTATATATATCATGGCATAAACCCCGTCGACCGACGAAACGTTGAAGGGCATTTAAAAATGCCTATGTTTCCATACCAGTAACAGCTTCAAGGTGAATAGCTTTAGTCGCTAGACACACAAAAAGAGCGATGTAACCCTTGTAGGTGGTGTGACCACGGTATCTCGATGCTTTCAATTCGAATGCCCCAGTGTAGTCAACACCAGTAGCTAGAAACGGTCGTACGAAACCGATGACACGATGCTGTGGCAAGTCACCCATTAGCTGCTGCACTGGTTTTGGATCGGCTCTGGCACATTTCACGCATTTTCTCAATTGAATCGCAACGACTTTTCTAGCATGAAATATCCATAATCGTTTTCGTAGAAACGTTAATGTTAATGTTGGTCCACCGTGAAGAGTGGCTTGATGAGCGTAATCAATGAGTAATTCAGTGAAACGATTATATTTAGGTAGGATGATTGGATGCTTTTGATTGTAAGGCAAACGTGAATTCCGCCCTCTTCCGAGCACTCTCAAAATGCCGTACTGATCGAGGAAAGGAGCTAGGGTTGTAAGAACACTGTTATTTGGCACAGTTCCATTTTTTGAAATGGTCTCAAGCTCTGATGAAAAGCATTCTCGTTGAACTATTCGAATCAGTGCAAACAAACTGGAGTTAAGCTCTTCTACAGTGCTGGCTCCATGACGACGGTGGTTTTGTGGCACTGTACAATTATATCTGAATCGGAAGAGTAAAACTACGATACGACGAAGTTGCAAAAATGAAGAATACTTTGCCAGAAATAGTGGCTCAGATCCATTGATGGCGACGTTGATTATTTGTACGACATTTTCTTTTTCCAAAAATGTCCAATCTGTGACTGGCCAATTGCTTTGTGATTGATTCAGCCAGTCGGGCCCATTCCAATACAATTTTGATTCGAGAAGTTGTGCTGGTAAGGAACCACGTGATGCAATGTCGGCTGGGTTATCGTGTGTCGATATCTGATGCCATTGTTTTATATGGGACTCGGTGTGAATCTGCCCAATTCGATTGGCGACAAAGGTTGGCCAACGATTTATGTCACCCCGAATCCAGGATAATACTATCGTGGCGTCAACCCAGTAATATATTGAAATCGTATCCTTGGAATAGAAAGATGCTTAGTTATCCACTTAGCCAACTTTAACCCAAGCACGGCAGCGCATAATTCGATGCGTGGAATGTTGATAGGTGGTTTCGGGGTAACTTTACTTTTTGCAGCAATGATATTAGTGTGAAAGTTACCCTTTTCATCTTCGATGCGGATATATGAAACGGCAGCGTATGCATGTAATGATCCGTCACAGAACGTATGCAACTCAGCTCGCCGTACATTTGGTGAAGAATGTAACCAACATGGAATTTGAATTTCGTTAATTATCGTTAAACTTTCCAAAAATCGGAGCCACTCAATACGCAAATCTGTTGGCAACTGTTCATCCCATTCCAAATTGCGGGTCCAGATTCGCTTCAGAAAAATTTTTGCTACGGGTACAACTGGATTGATCAATCCCATTGAATCGAACAACTTTGTGGTGGTTGACAGAACAGTCCGTTTTGTGATGTTTCCTTTCTCTGGAACCAAGTCGAAGTTGATTTTATGTCGAAATAAATCAGCTGACGGTTGCCATCGCATGCCTAATGTTTTGAGCATTTCATCACTATTCAATTCTAACGCGGTTGCACTGCTTTGAAGTTCGGTTGGAATTGACTTGAGTAGTTCGGAAGAACTACTAGCCCATTTGTGTAATGCCATACCAGCTGACTCTAAAGCCGCTGCAGTTTGATCACAAATGGCAAGCATATTGTCAATCGTATGACTGCCGGTGTAAATATCATCGACATATACTTCGTTTCGGAGCACCTTGACAGCCAAAGGTAATGATCATGCATACCGTGAGCGATTCGGTGCAAAGTTTCGATGGCAGTATACTGGCTGTACCAAAGGCAACGGTAGTAAGTTTGTATTCTTGCAGCAATCCGTCCGGATTATACCATAAAATGCGCTGATACTCAGCATCGTCTTCGTGCACATCGATGCATCGATACATTCGAGTAATATCAGCGGTGATGACGTACTTGTGTAAACGCCAGTTTAATAAAACAGCTGATAAATCGTTCTGAAGTCGTGGACCTGTGCACAAAATGTCATTCAATGATTTCCCATTGGATGATTTGGCTGATGCATCGTACACCACACGGCATTTTGTGGTGAGACTATCAGCTTTAATGACGGCATGGTGTGGTAATGTGCAGCTTGTGTAAAAAGGTCGGTTGTATTCGTTGAACCGCAAATGCATGTCTTCAGTTGTTGAGACAGGTATGATTTGCCTCAGATCAAAATACTCTCGAATCGTCTTATGATATTGTTCGTGCACTTCGGGATGACGATTCAATTTCCTTTCGAGCTGATGAAAACGATTTTTAGCTATTTGACGCGATTTGCCGATGATTTGGCTGGGATCAAATAGCGTTTTAAGTGGTAAGCGTACCAAATACTTCCCATTTGGCTGTCTCACGGTTGTACGATTGTAGAAATTACGACATCATTGCTGTTCAGATGTATATTGTTGATCGGCTGGAATACTTTCCAGCGAGTAAAATTGTTTCACCAATGTGTCCAATTGTTCCAGCGAAACGTGTGAACAATGAACTGTAGCTGGTTCAGTCGATGATTGTATTAGTTTTTCAAATGCCTTGCCAGAAACGAGCCAACCTAGATGAGAATTCTGAGCGATTGGTTCGTTTTGATGACCCTTTCGAAGTGTGTCAAGCAAAATATCAGCATACGAATCAGATCCAATGAGCATATCGATCGGAGCTGAGCGGTGAAAATCTGGATCGGCCAATTCCAAACCTCGAAGGTGTGGCCAATCATGGTACGTTAAAGTCGATGTTGGTAAATTAATGGTAACATTTTTAACAACTGACGCAAAAGCTTCAATTTTTTTGTCGTTGAGGCGTGATTGGTATATAATGTGCACAATTGACCTTCCCACTGATTTCTGTTCATTTGGAAATTGTATAACCGTGTTGAATGGAAGGCGCTTCAGTTGTAGTGTTTGACAAACACGTTCAGAAATTAGAGCTCCAGTGGAGCCTTGATCAACGGGAGTGCGAATCAAAAACTTTGAGCCATCTGGTTTGATGATTTTGATTATTGCTGTTGGTAGCAGAACATTGGCTGCAGAATGGAACTTTGTTGAATTGAAAAGCACTGGTACTGCCTGTTGTATGTGATTAGTTACGGTGCAAAGCCCCTCATTGCTTTTATTTTGTTTCGATGAATTCGCACTAAAATTGGATGTTGATTGTGTTGGCTGATGAATAAGAGTGTGATGTCGTTGGCCACATACATTGCAATTTCTCTCACTGAGACAAGACTTTAATTGGTGCGTGGAATTGAGGCAATTTGAGCAAAGACTTGTTGTATCGACAAAAACCTTGCGTGCAAAGTTGTCCTTCTGACGGAACGATGGGCATTTACGAAGAATATGTGGGCCTTGACAGAACACACAGATAACGGTTGCTGGGCGGTCATTTACAGTGGACATATGATGAATGCGAGTCTCGGATCGATGCGACGCGTGGGAGCGATGATTTTGACTCGATTTTAGATTGTTTTGTATAGTTTTAGGGTGCAAATTCGAGGCTGATCGATGTAAATCAATAGGTTGTGATCGTAAATCAATAGCTTCGAGTGTGCGATATCGAGCGGTTAGAAAATCGGTAAGAGCTTTAAATGTAGGAATTTCAGTAGACTCTCCCAATTTTTGTTCCCATAATTGGATTGTAGATTTTGGCAATTTCTCAATCAATAAATGTGCAAAAACATGGCCACAATCATCCACTTCGACTTTCAGTTGCTTCAATGCATTCAAACATGTACGGGATGTTTCGACTAACTGTTTCAGATCAGTCGCGTTTGCCCTTGTAACGACCGGTTGCAAAGTGAATAGGTGCATAAAATGCGTGAACAACACTCGACTATGGTGAAAGCGTTCGATAACGGAATTCCAAGCTTCATCATAATTTGCTGTGGTAAGCGGCATTTCACGAATATCACTTTCTTAAGTGTTCTTCAAAGCCTGTTTGAGTAAATGAAACTTTTCAATTGTTTGGATTTGATTTGATTTGAAACGCAAAAATGAGTCGTAAAATGCTGGCCAATCGGTGTACTTGCCGGAAAATTCTGGCGCCGGCATGCCCAAAAAACGTGTGAATGACATTGCAGGCAACTGTTGTGATGTTGAGCCATTTACCACAGTGGAATTCAAATCAATCGACGCCTCAGTTGTTGTTGGAGTCAGTTTTGGTTGTGAAAATTTCGTACCAAAATCCTCGATTAATTCACTATAAACCTCAAGATACTTCTCTTCAAATTGATCGGTATAATCTTGTGTATAATAATCATTACTTGCCTCTAAATCACCTTGAACAAGCTGCTGATGCCGCTGATTGAATTGAGAGCGAAGTTCTTTAAGTGTGTTGAGCCTTCCTTCAAAGTAGGACCTTGTGCGACGAGAATCACCGGTTTTCTTATGATTCGTTAAACATTTGGTGACCCGTTGCAAAGCATCCATTTGAAGAGCGATTAAACCATCTAAATCTTCCTCAATAACAGACATCTTAGCTGGTGCGATGATCGAACCGATGGAATGAAGAACAACCAGTACCACTCGAATAAGCTGTCTAAATGCGATGTCGAATGTATTTGAACAATTGAGAGTTCGACCGGTACGATACGAAATCCGAAGCAAGAAAGATCACTAGTTGAAAACGCACTTGATGATTGCACCTTTATCTAGGGATCGAGCTGATATTTCCTCACAAGCAAGACAAATGTGAATTCCTCACCCGGGGCACTATGAACAATTAAGTTAGTCGCTTGACACTGTCTTTGGGTTCGTTAAAATGTAAAAATCACATTTGTCAAAATTGAAAAAGAAACTATTTATTTTCAGTATGACTCAATCCTTTTTCTACAATTCTTTTTCCTACAATTGTTTCTCTCTGACATAAAAATTTTACTTCAACCGTCATCATTTTTTTCTAAAAAAAAAGCTTGCTAAGAAAACGGCTAATGTCTAAATTTACAAGTTTTTAATATGAAGTTGGCTTGAAAATAAAAACTACATTTATTTATTGTGCTCGAACAAACATAGATAAAAGAAATACCATGATATTGTGATTGGCTCCGTGGTGATCCACATAGTTTTTTTTTATCTTGTTCCTTTAGTTTTCTTTTCTTTCGTTCTGTTTTTTTTTTGTTCGGACTCGGGTATCTTTCAGTAGCTATAAGGTTCGGAGGTTTACCTAAAATCGAGTTTGATACGCATTAGAATTTAATATAATAGAGTTTAATGATCCCAACATCAGACCATATCAGAATTCAAAGTAAAAAAAAAAAAAAAAAAAAACAAAAAATGTGTTTGTTGTTTTTTTCTTTTGATTAACCTAACGAGATATCGTGTTTGCAAATGTGTTTCTGAATCTATTAGCCCGGCACTGGGAAGGGTCGTAGAAGATTATCGAGAATTTCCATGAAATCCTCTGAAGTGAGGGGGGTGTCACGGTGTCGCGAATTACGCGTATTTGTATTTTCTAAAAAAAAGGACGATGGAGATTATTACCGCGAGAGATCCACCGTCTGAATTGATCTAGGCTAGGAATTTTGTATTTAATAATTTTGTATTTAGTAGATTGTAATAGTTAGGGTTAGTACCTAGACACGCGATGGCTACCCTATCAACGTGAGAGAATTTAGTACAACGATTTTCGCATAGTGGACAGACAAGTACGAATACCACTAACAAGTTGATCAAAGTTTCAACCAACTTCGGGTGATATACTTGAAAAATGAGACATGAGCCGTTTTCTAAGCAAGCTTGAAATTCAAAAAAAAAGAAGACGGAGCAAGAAAAATAGATTGACAGGTTGAAAAGTTTCCTTGGAGGTGGAAGAAGTTGGCAGTGATTCGAAGTAGACAGAGGTCTAAGATAGATAATATCGAATATTAAGAAGAGTTGAAAAGTTTCCTTGGAGGTGGAAGAAGTTTTGCAGTGATTCGAAGTAGACAGAGGTCTAAGATAGATAATATCGAATATTAAGAAGAGTTGAAAAGTTTCCTTGGAGGGAGAAGAAGTTTGCAGTGATTCGAAGTAGACAGAGGTCTAAGATAGATAATATCGAATATTAAGAAGGGTTGAAAAGTTTCCTTGGAGGTGGAAGAAGTTTGCAGTGATTCGAAGTAGACAGAGGTCTAAGATAGATAATATCGAATATTAAGAAGAGTTGAAAAGTTTCCTTGGAGGGAGAAGAAGTTTGCAGTGATTCGAAGTAGACAGAGGTCTAAGATAGATAATATCGAATATTAAGAAGAGTTAAAGGGGCCCCAGTGCGACGGATTTAGTAAGTTAATATGCATATTGTATTTCATTTTTTTGTTTTTTTTTATATTGAAGAAATCATATAAATCTAAGATAGCTTTTATGGGATAATATAGTAATTGTATGTTTCGAAAATGAACGGTTGTTTTTTTAAAATCTGTGAGATTTAATCTGGACGGCGGAGATTTTTTGGTTACGTTGTGCGATTTTTTTTTAGCTAAGTAGTCACCGTCATAACTTCTCGCTTCAATACGACGGTGTTTCGGTAGTTCCGGTAAATCGAAGCGAGTGGCGCCCGAACCATCCCGATTTTCGCGAGCAAAGCCACCCGGAACTATCCTCCTTTTGTCCCAGTTTGGGAGAAAAGGTATTTTGGAACGTATTACACTTGATTCTGTAATATGGCTTTGCAACTTTAGAAAAGTCTTTGATGAATTTTCTATAGAATCCCGTTAGACCTAAAAATGATTTTATCTGTTTAATAGTTTTTGGAATTGGAAAGTTTCGAACTGCTTCTATCTTTTTTGGGTTAGGTTTGATGCCATCAGTTGTTATTATGTGTCCTAGAAATTCTGTTTCTTTTTTGAGAAATTCGCTTTTATCTGTTTGGATTTTTAAATTTGCCTTTTTTAGAGTATCGAGTATTTTCCTGAGTGAATTTATGTGTTCTTGTAATGAGGTACTGAATATTATAATATCGTCCATGTAAACGTAGCAGATTTTACCAATGTATTCTTGTAAAATATCATTCATTAATCTTTGAAAAGTTGCGGGTGCATTTTTTAAACCAAAGGGCATTCTTGTAAACTCGTAATGTCCCTTGTCTGTAGAAAAAGCGGTCTTAGGAATATCTTCTTCTTCGATTTGAATCTGATGAAATCCTTTTGCTAAATCTAGGGTAGTAAAATACATACATTTCCCCAGTTTATCCAATATATCATCAATGTTAGGTACAGGAAATTTGTCATCAATGGTAATGCTGTTCAATTTGCGGAAATCCACCACTTTTCGCCACTTCATTTTGCCTGAAGCGTCGGCCTTTTTCGGCACAACCCAAATGGGTGATGAATATGGAGATTTACTTGGTCGTATAATCCCCTGTATAAGCATTTCATTGATTTGCATTTCCACCTCATCTCGATGTATGAATGGATACCTGTAGGACTTTGTATATACGGCTGTACTATTAGTTGTTTTCATTTCATGTTTTATTTTATGTGTGAAGGTCAAATTTTCGCCTTCTTGAAAAAATATATATCTATAATTTTTTAATAGAGTTTTTAGGGTTTTTTCCTCTTCTTCATTTAAATGATCCGTTCTCAATGATTGGAGTGGATCGGTTTTTCGACATATATCGGGTATGTATATATGATTAATATATTCTTCAATTTCTTCTTCGTCTTTTGAGAAGAAGATTTTCAAATGCTTATCATTTAATTTTATAAACTTATTATTTAAGTCAATTATAACGTTATACTTATCAAAAATATTATTCCCAATGATTCCATTAAAGAAATTACTAAACTTATGTTCAATAAAGGTAAACTTATCGTTTCCACCAATTCCCTTGAATTAGACATGGGTAACGCAGCGCTGCGCCGCGCAATTGCGTTGAAGCACTAGCCATGATACCACTGCGCTGATACCGATTGTCGGTATCAGTAGCGCAGTAACGCACTTCGGTATTAGTAGCTCAGTAACGCACTTCGGTATTAGTAGCTCAGTAACGCACTTCGGTATCAATGGTGTTAGCGCTGCCGCCATGCAATGCCAACACCATTTGGCTTGGCGCTATGCTACGGCGCGGCGCAAAGATATGAGTTGAGAATACTTACCTCAAGTCTGTTTGAGCAATAGAATTTCATTATGCTCCCATACTACAACTAAATAATACATTTATGGAATATTAAAGCAATGATGTTAATGCTTGTCTAATTTACACTTATCAAAAGGACAGGCGTACGCACGTTTAGAAAGATACCCGAATGGGTACAAGCTGCGCCGCGCAATTGCGTTGAAGCTTTAGCCATGATACCACTGCGCTGGTATCGCTTGTCTATTAGCCATGATACCACTGCGCTGGTATCGCTTGTCGGCATCAGTAGCGCAGTAACGCACTTCGGTATCAATGGTGTTGGCGCTGCCGCTATGCAATGCCAACACCATTTGGCTTGGCGCTATGCTACGGCGCGGCGCAAAGATATGAGTTGAGAATACTTACCTCAAGTCTGTTTGAGCAATAGAATTTCATTATGCTTCAATACTACAACTGAATAATACCTTTATGGTATATTAAAGCAATGATGTTAATACTTGTCTAATTTACACTTATCAAAAAGTCAGTCGTACGCACGTTTGGAAAGATACCTGAATGGGTACAAGCTGCGCCGCGCAATTGCGTTGAAGCTTTAGCCATGATACCACTGCGCTGGTATCGCTTGTCGGCATCAGTAGCGCAGTAACGCACTTCGGTATTAATGGTGTTGGTGCTGCCGCTTTGCAATGCCAACACCATTTGGCTTGGCGCTATGCTACGGCACGGCGCAAAGATATGAGTTGAGTATACTTATCTCAAGTCTGTTTGATGCAAAGCAATATACCTACGCGTACGCACGTTTGGAAAGATACCTGAATGGGTACATACTATAGCCTGGGTATTTTATATCGGAAAATTAGTAAGTTCAAATGTGGGTTGCTCTCGTTCCATACAAGCTTTTTCAATCATGTTTTTTTGAGTGAATCATAGTGTCATGGTATTAGCGCAATGCTACCAGCGCCGTATGTAAGATCATGGTATCATAGCGCAATGGTATCAGCGCAGTGCGCTGATACCACTGCTGGCACCGGTATCAGTGTATCAGCGCTTCAAAATTTGCTGCGTTACCCATGTCTACCTTGAATGGTTTAATTTGAATTGTATATGTAAATGGTACGGGAGAATTTAGAGTTAATATACTTGTATTAGGGTTTGGTACTCTTAATTTTGAATCGCATAATGCAGGTTCAATTATGCTCATTGCTGCTCCAGTATCAATTAGAAATCGGAAAGGAGTTCCATAGGAGTCTATTCGGATATAGGGCAACCCGGGGGTTGTTCTTGTAGTTCCGAGGCTATTTGTTGAAAATTTTCATCTTGGTTATTATGAATTACTTGGGCTGATTGGTCTACTTCCATTGGTTGAGGAGCTCCGTATTTACGAATGCGGCTCTGGACTGAGTTTCGGTAATATGGGTTTTTATTATATTGATACTGTTGTTGGAAAGGATTAAAATTTTGGGGTTGATTATATTGGTATTGGTAATTCTGATAAGGGTTATTTTGATTGGGATTGTTTTGATAGGGATTATTTTGGTGTTGGTTTTGTTGTGGATGATTCTGCTGATTAGTTTTAAATGGTTTATTTTTATTTTTGTGTTTATTGTCTTTTTGCTCTCTTTTATGATAGAGGTAACCGGTTTCTGTTAATATGAAAATTGCTGCTTCAATTGTGTCAGGATTTCTACAAAATAAAATTGTTTTGACTGGTTCGGGAGTATTTTTCTTTAAAACGTCTAATGCAATTTTTTTATTTTCAAGTATGATTTGAGTATAATTAGAATTGTTTTCTTGTTCAACTTTTAAGTTTAAATTTGTTAATCGTTTTTGAATTATATTGATGAAATCCATCATTGAACCTCTATATTCGGTTGTGAGCTATTTATTTGATCGGAAAAGTTTGCATAAAGTATTTTTTTAAGGTCGTCCCATTTTACAATGTGAGGGCTAGCGTCTAAAATTAATTAGGCTCTCCCAACTATTCTACTCTTAATTATACTGCTAATAATATGTTGTGAAACGGTATCGTATGTCTGCAATGTCGGGACCATGATGTCAACCATGTCAGTAAAACTTTCAAGTTGGTCTCGGCTGCCATCAAATGTTGGTATACGAGAGGCATGTTTCACCGGGTCCAAAGTAACAGTCAATTTGGGTAACGAAAATGAATTACCTGGTAATTTTGGCTCTGTCATTTTGGCTGGAATACTGGAACACAGGAACTCTGGAACACTTGATGCACTTTTAGTTTATTATTAATATTATTATTTTATTAGTTGTATGTTTCAAAAGTGTGTTTTTAACTATCGGTTTTAATTTCCTTAATCGGATTTGAAACCTTTAAAAAAAATGTTTGTGTCTTCCTCCGGAATTTACCGCGGATAATTTTCACTTATGCACGTAAGTAAGACCGGTTAAGAAAGTATTTTCGCGAAAACCTTTATCGGTGTTTCACTTTTTATTTTTAGTGTCTCTAAGAGTTGAAACTCACGCGAAAATTCAAAGTTTATTCACTATTGAACTTCACTTGACACATCCTACCGACTGCGCCAATTATATGTTTGTCTTATACACTTTATATGAAACACACTATTTCTTATTTCGAATATAAAAATTGTGTTTTATTATAATAATAGCAGCTTTTATATAGCACTATAAGTTTTCCACAATAATTTATCATAACGGGAAACTTTTTCAATTTTAAGTTCACTGTATTTCCTTCTCTTCTTTTTGACTTTACTTTCTTTGTATTATATTTCACTTTCATTATATTTTTGAATTTTACACTTTTTAACAATTTATTGACTGACTGTTTTACAAAAATTGACTGTCTGACCACAACTTAAAAATTTCACTCTCTAACTGATTGAATATGAACAATCTAATAATCTCATTTCAAGATACAAGCCCTTTTTATACGATTTTAAAATTGCGCGGTTTTCCACACGTGCATTTGTTTACTTTCTCATATTTTACTAACGGTGACAAAAATCGCGAATTTGCTTATTTAAGTGTTGATTAGTTCGCGATCGATTCGAACGAATCGATCGTTTAATGTTTATTTTACCACAATGCGTTTGCCGGAATTGTTTATGCTTTGTTCGAGATTGTTTATGTGTCGGAGGAACGATACTTGCGAGCGATGCTTTATTGTTTATATTATTTTGATATTGTCGCGGGCTAGATGAAAGATTGTTTATTCGCTTGCTGTTATTATTAATGATGGAAGTGTCAAATGTCTATTATTTTGATGACGAGTTGTTGTGATTATTAGGAATTGATTTGGAATTAAGTTTCTAGAATATCATTTCCTCTGACTCATTAAATTGCGCGTCTTTTTCAGCATTATTGCGCAATTTGAAATTGCGCATTGATTCTAAGGGTGTAACAGAATCTCACACACTCCGGCCATGGTGTGGACAGTAGCATCTGTCCTCGAATTGGTCTGTGGTGGCCCAACCCGAGATGGTTTAGCATGGGCCAATATGTATTTGAAGCATGAGTAGTTCCCCTTGTTTGAGCCAAATATTTGTGAATACTAAACGAAACACGATTTTGAATTCTATAGCTTTATTACAATTAATTGAACAAAAACTCAACTTGATAATCACACCTAATTATAATAATCATACAAAAAATGATCCGAGTAATAATACAATTAACGACACAAATTCCAACAAGATGCGAAGTGAGCACGCTCGAAATTTCAACTGGCTGGCTTCTCAAGAAAATCTATATTTTTTTATTTTCAACAATTCGCTCAGGCTACTACGATGTCAGATGAATAATTGTAATACATATCATCTGAGTGTTTTCATTTTCTTTTCAATCTTGTAATCGAACATACTCCCCGCGCTGGTCCGCTGGGATCAGAATTAATACCTGCAAAGATATGCTAAGCATTTTCTACCATCAATACTAAGTTACCGATTATCGAGTTTGTGATTGTTTCATCCTATATGAAACGTTGACTTTTCGTAGTTCGGGAGCAATTAGAATTCCAGGATCAAGACGCTGCTTTCGAAACCAAGAGTAATGTTAATTTTACTTGTGGCATTTCCTCCGTACAGGAACATCACATTCAGCAACAAAGGGTTATTCTTTTACGTGGCGCCCTGACTCGCCACCTCGACCAAGTGATACAAGAATAATAAGGAAAGGATTCGATATTTTCAATCGCATAAGGATGTGAGTGAAGGTAGCAATGCATACTTCAATGTATTTAATTAGGTTTTAGCTGCTCTTCTAAAATTCATTATAGTATTTATTATAAAGTAATATTAATTAATAATCATTTAAGTTTATTATAAAGTAATATTAATGTTTAATTGTTATTATTTATCCATTGTTACAACTCACTGTTATTATTTGGGTTTACATTAATCTTGGGTTAATGTCGATAATCCAATTTTGTTTAATGTTCTATTATTTTTTTTTTTGAATAATTTCAACACTAATTGATCTTTTGACGTCGATTTGAAATTTCTTGAGTTTAGTCCGTATTGGGTATGGGCAACAATGCGATTTTTGAGATAGGACGTCAATATGTTTTACCGTTTGAGAAGACCGTCACGACGCGAACCAATGAGTCTGTACCTGGATGCACTTCAATTATTCTGGCTAAGGGCCATTTATACGCGATTACCCGATCGTCTTTCAATATACATATGTCTCCAACGCGCGGTCCCTTCACTTCCGTGAGCCACTTAGGACGCGATTGTAAGCGTGATAAATAATCAGTTTTCCACCTTCGCCAAAACATTTGTATTAATCGTTGAACATATTGCCATCGGTCCAAATGATTTATTCTCAAATTCAATAGATTCTCTTCCGGTGCTGCGATCAAAGATCCTCCGATGAGGAAATGTCTTGAGTTTAGTCCGTATTGGGTATGGGCAACAATGCGATTTTTGAGATAGGACGTCAATATGTTTTACCGTTTGAGAAGACCGTCACGACGCGAACCAATGAGTCTGTACCTGGATGCACTTCAATTATTCTGGCTAAGGGCCATTTATACGCGATTACCCGATCGTCTTTCAATATACATATGTCTCCAACGCGCGGTCCCTTCACTTCCGTGAGCCACTTAGGACGCGATTGTAAGCGTGATAAATAATCAGTTTTCCACCTTCGCCAAAACATTTGTATTAATCGTTGAACATATTGCCATCGGTCCAAATGATTTATTCTCAAATTCAATAGATTCTCTTCCGGTGCTGCGATCAAAGATCCTCCGATGAGGAAATGTGCGGGTGTAAGTGCGTCAATGTCCATTGGATCGTCAGCAAGAGGGCATAGTGGGCGAGAATTGAGGCAAGCTTCGATTCCTATTAACACAGTTGTCATTTCTTCAAAAGTAAGAGCTGCTCCTCTAACAACTCGTCATAGATGCGCTTTCACTGACTTGACTCCTGCCTCCCAGAGGCCTCCAAAATGTGGGGACGCAGGGGGGGTGAAATGCCACGTTATATTTTCCATTGCTAGTGTCTCTGTAGCACAGTTATTGTGAGATGCTATAATCCGCTTTAATTCTGCATTGGCTCCAATAAAATTTGATCCACAGTCACTGTACAAATGGTTGCGAATTCCTCGACGCCCCATGAACCGTCTCAATGCTGCTAAAAAACTTGCAGTCGTAAGGTCAGAAACAAATTCAAGATGTATTGCTTTTACTGCCAAACAAATGAATATTGAAATATATCCCTTCTGTAATCTTCCACCACGTCCACGCCTATCCTTGTATTCGAACGGTCCAGAATAATCGATGCCTGTATGTGTAAATGCTCTAGAAACATTTATTCTTGGCGTAGGAAGGCTACCCATTAGTTGCTTCGATAATAAAGGTTTAGCTCTAAAACATTTGACACATTTGTGAATTTCACGTTTGATAGTGTTCCGTCCATTCAAGATCCAATAACGTTTTCGGATTGTGCTCAACATTAATTGTGTTTGTCCATGCAATGTCGTGTGATGAACTTGCTGAACAATTAGTTCAGTTAGTTTGCTACTTTTTGGCAAAATGATTGGAAATCTTTCGTCATATGACACAAATGCATTTGTTAAACGTCCGCCAACTCTTAAAACTCCGTCACCATCAAGAAAAGGGTGTAAGCGTAGTAACTTACTATGGTTGTTTAAACATTCTTTGTTTTGTAGAATTGAAATTTCTAACGCGAACTCCGTTTGCTGACTATATTTGATCCAAAACTGGAGTGATCGAGCCAATTCATTTGTTGTCAGATATCCTATTGGTTTGGCTTGCTTTCTTGCAACTGCAATAAAACGTAAACAGTATGCTGTTATCCTAATTAAACGAGCTAAACTTGAAAATTTATTCAGAAGGCCTGTTAGGTCAGAGTTATTATTCTTGATAATATTAACCATTACATTTCGTTTGCTCTCTATCTTAGTGTCATAATATGTGTTGGCGATAGGCCATTGGTCTTGGCTTTGTGTCAGCCAATTAGGACCATTCCACCAAAGATTATTATTAAAGATTTCAGGTATATTAATTCCACGTGACGCCAAATCAGCTGGGTTCTGCTTAGAAGGGACATGACGCCACGGTGTGTTACCAACTAAATTGAAAATTTCCGTCGTGCGATTGGCCACAAATATAGTCCATTTTGTTGGATGTCCTTTCAACCACGCTAATACAATCTCTGAATCAGTCCAAAGCCAAGATTCTAGAATTGGTAATTGAAATGATGATTTAACCTTAGCAACTAGCTTTGCAAGCAGCACTGCGCCACACAGTTCTAGTCGAGGAATTGAGACTGGTCGGACAGGAGCTAATTTAGTTTTCGAAATAATGAGATGTGCATAAGTATGGGTTTGGTTACGGGTAACAAGGTAAACTGCTGCAGCATACGCTTTAGAAGAAGCATCGCTAAACCCATGTAGTTCAATTTTTGAATTAGTTCTATAATTAATCCATCGTGGTATACGTAAATTTTCTAATGTCTTCAGATTACTTCGAAATTCACTCCACAATTTAGTGATATCATTTGTCAACGGCTCATCCCAGCAAAGTCCGAGCAGCCAAAGTGACTGCAGAATAATTTTTGCTTTGACGATAACGGGTGCCAATAATCCCAATGGATCATATATTCTTGCAATGTCAGATAATATTTTTCGCTTCAAATATATTGCAGTTCCTTCGTCCAATTTGATGCAATAACTAAAATGGTCATGCAAAGGGTGCCATATTATACCGAGTGACTTGTGTTTTTGATCTAATTTTAAATCTAACGTTGGTTTCAATTCGATATCCTCAATCGGTAGGCCTTTCAAAATTCTAACATCATTACTGACCCACTTTCGAAGTGGGAAACATCCGTTTTGTAGCGCCTTGCGTATCTCCTTCCGTTTATTTATTGCGTCTTGCAGAGTGTGGCCTCCAGACATCAAGTCGTCAACATAAAATTCATTTATTATTGAGTCGAATGCTTTGGGATGATGTGCTCGCTCGTCCTCGGCTAATTTATGTAAAGTGCGAATAGCCAGAAAGGGAGCGCAGGTTGTTCCAAATGTGATCGTTTTTAATGCATAGTCCTTTACATCGTCAGTAGGATGTGATCTCCATAGAATCCTCTGCCATTGTGCGTCCTCTTGATCGACATTGATTTGGCGATACATTTTTGTAATATCGGCCACAAATGCGTATTGATACTGTCTCCAATTCATCAGAACAGTTACCAAATCATTCTGTATAGCTGGGCCGGTTAAAAGAGTTTCATTCAGTGATACTCCCGAGCTAGTCTTTCTCGATGCATCGAACACTACTCGACAGCTGCTGGTACTACTCTCCTTATGCACTGCGTGATGCGGCAGATAAGAGGCTACGCATATATTTTGTTCTCCAATCACTAGATGCTCAGTTGTATCTTTGATAGATTCCATGTGTCCAAGATCCAAATACTCTTGTATGCATTTACTATATTCTGAATGGAGATTACGGTCCTTTTGAAAACGTCTTTCAAGTGCAAATAAACTTGCTAGCGCTATAGTTCGAGAATGTCCCAATGAGGTTTTACTAGTCTCACTTTTAAATGGTAGCTTTACAGTATAACGACCTGAAATGTCTCACGTGGTATGTTGACGAAAGTGCGATTCACATAATTCTTCGTCAGCTGTAGCCTCTCGCTGTTGATTAACTTCTTCGAATTCCCAAAATTTTTTTAATTGCTCACTGATTGCAATGTCATCATTTACTTCAATTTTGAAACTTTGAAAGCTACTTGATAATACGTTATTTATCGAACCCCAAATAACCCAGCCTAGCTGAGTACGCTGAGCGATTGGCCCAGCTGCTAATCGTCTTGTTTCTCCCAGCATGATCTGTGCACATACATCAGCTCCTAAAATTAGATCAATTTGTCCAGGACAATCGAAATGTGGATCGGCAAGTTCCAGGTTCTGAATTTGATCCCAATCAGATGTGATGATTGTCCGCGCTGGAATTAAATTCGTCAATCTGTCAAGAATTATTGCAACAAATTCTAATTCTTCGTTATATCTCGTGTGCACATTCATTTGTACCACTCCCTTCACAAGTGCGTTTGAAATTCCAATTCCTGAAATACTAATCGATGTTGATTTCCGTCGTAAGCCTATTTGCTGAGCAGCCATTTCAGTAATTAATGAAACCTGAGAGTCCTGATCAAGAAGAGCACGTAAAATGATGGGACCAGATTCGGAATTTACAGTTAAAAGAGCTGTGGCTAATAAAACTTCAGAATTCTTTAAAGGGATTGCAGCATCGGAATGTAATTGATTTACTTGTGATGTGGCACTAAGAAGTTGAGCGTTGCCAACTAGTTGAGCATTATCTCGATGCAACAGCGTGTGGTGGGCCTTTTTGCATTTGAAACACTTGTTTTTGCTTGGACAGTTAACCGCATGATGTCCTTTATCTAAGCAATTTAAACAAAGGCCATTTCGCTTCACAATGTTAAATTTATCGCTGTGCGATAATGGTTTAAATTGTTCACAGTGTATTGGTCGATGAGGAGCACGACACTGTACACAGAGGTGCGATTGTACTTGCAAAGAGTGTACATTTTGATTTCGAATAAACGAAGTATTACGACTGGTTCTAACATTTTCGACACCTGAGGCTTCCAGAGCGCGAAAACGATTATGTAAAAATGTTTTTAAATCTTCGAAAGAAAATAATTTCTCATTCAAAGCTTGCTCCTGTTCCCAGATCTGTCTTGATTCTTGTGGCAGTCGTTGTATTGTCAAATACACGACAGTGGATTGCCATAAATCTTCTATTTTCAAATTTTCTATAGATTGGACGCACTCGACAGTACGATCCAGAAGGAGTTTCAACGCTGACGCTGACTCCATTGCATTATTGACGTTGAACAAACGTTTGAATTGCATGTTCAACAGCACCCGTTTGTTGTCATATCTCTCATTGAGAGGTTGCCAGGCTGAGTCATAATTAGCATCGGTGATGGCAAAATGGCGAAGTAAACTTTCTGCTTCTCCAGACAAATTAGATTTCAAATAATGCAATTTTTCAACTTTGTTCAATGACGGTCGATTATGAATGATTGAGATAAAAAGATCTCGAAACGACACCCAGGATTCATAATCACCACCAAACTTCGGAAGATTTATTCTAGGCAGTTTGATCTCCGTATTTTCAATCAGCTCTTTATCATATGGATCAGTTCGTTGCCTTTCAAGCACCTTCCCTTTCAATTCAGTGTCTAAGCAATCTTCTATCTCAGACAAGAAATGTAAATGGAGAGTTTCAAATTGGTCATATTCGTTTTCGAAGTATGATGATTCAGCAAATTCTTCCTCTGTTAATGAGTTTTCATTATTTATGTTGTTCTCAACGAACCGGTTTTGAAGGTTTTCTATCTTTTGGATGAGATTGCGATAATATTTCTCAGTTTTACGAGATTTCCCACCTTTCGTGTAATTAATTTGGAGGCGCTTGAATTGCTCCAAAATATTTTGCTGTTGCAAAATCAATTTAGTTGGGGAAAAACTCATAATTGCAATGCAATAACTAATATCTGGGACGAACTACCGTTATTTATTAGATACCAAATGCGATTCGATTAGTCAGCAAAAAAATGCACAATGTACTATATATGCCCACTTCTTTAGTTCACTAGTTTCATTTTTCCAATATCTTAATGTCTTCAAATATACAGCCAATACTAAACACTTAGTCTCGAATGAACGGTTTCTAATTTGATTTAGTGTTATGTGCGCAATTCACTATACAACAATACGAAACCGAATTAATTTAATCCCTAAGTTCTCAATATCGGCGATTGCACACTGTATTTTGGTGGTATTTGGTGGTATTAACAATGAAATTATGAGTTATAATATATTATTTATTATAATCATATGCGTGCATATGATTTATATTATATTTGCTATTGAAAATAATCTGATTTATTTTTTTTAATTTTTTAGATATATATTATGATTGAGATATACATATTGATTAAATAAAATGACTTTGTATCATATAAAACAGGTAAATATGAATTAGTGTATTATCTGAATTGAAGTATGCATGCATGAGTTTATGGAAAATAGCAGATTTGAGTAACTGTACTTACTCTTTAGATTTGCCCTTTTATGACGAAAGTCACACACAAAAAATAATCCAATGTTCAGTAATCACTGTTTAACGCAAACCGAAACCGAACAATTTCCAAATCAATTATTCACTGTTCACATCACAGAAAATTAGCTAACAATCCGTTCGCAAAATCAAAACACATCTCAAGCACCTGCAAATAACCAACATCCAATCAAGATATTCAGGAGATTCCCTGACGTCATATCAAATAATAATCTTCTCTTACCTTTTCTTTTAACTCATATTCATAGCACACATTGACTCTTCGCCTTAGTTATATCGTTAAAGGAAAATTATGCATGCGAAATTGCCGTCCATTAATAAATTGCTAAAAACGCAATGTACGCTATGCAGAAGCAACGTTTCAGCTAAATAAACCAGCAAAACAAGTTTTTCTTACCATCTGCACAAGAGTTTTGTATAAGGAGATTGTCATTCGTTTGGATTTGTAAAGATCGTGATTCCGCTATTGCATTCTGATTGCTTGTGATAGAATCTGATCACCTGGTAGCAGGTTTTAGCCTTGAGTTTGTTCGCCATTCAAGTGAATGTGAAATGTCTAAGGGCCGGTTTCACAGTTCAAGTTTAAACTAAAGATTAGGTTTAAACTTGAGTTTAAACGAAAAACACGTTTCACAGTGGTTATTAAACTCAAGTTTTGGTTTAAACCTAGGATTAAGTTAAACGATGGTATGGCCGCGGTTTAAACTGTAGATTCGCATTTTTTGACAGTTCGTGTACTAATTGGGCCCGATTTTCAACTTTAAATTTCAATAAATCAAGTTTTTTGAAAGAAATGTATTCAAGCAGTGATAAAGATGCAAGTGATGAAGGTGTTTCGATTGCCATGAACCATATGAGGAGGAAAAGCATTGTTAGAACTCGTCCAAATCACTTCAACGAGTGGGACGATGTTGATTTTCGCACTCGTTTCCAAATTTCGAAGCCATCCGCTTATATTCTGCTTGAATTGATTGGATCGGATAAAGAACATTCAACAAACTGGTAAGCGTACATTTATTATGTATGTGATATCCTACATTTGCATCCTTTGAATAACCAGGAACAATGCTATGTCTCCTGATAACATGTTGCTCCTAACACTACGACTTTTTGCAGGTGGCTGTATGTGAACCGCCGTTGGGGACTTTTCAGGGTTTCAAAGTCAACCGCGCGCAGGGTAATGAAGAAAGTGTCGGATTTGCTCTTTAGCGACCATTATTTATTAATTTGCCTGCAAATCAGGATGAAATAAAACGATCAAAATCTAAGTTTTTCGAGATAGCGAAATTTCCGAATGTAACCGCTGCTATTGACTGCACCCATTTTAAAATTCTATCGCCAGGTATTTAAACATATTAATATTGAGTTCAAAAAACCAAATTCATATAATTGTTATGTTTAAAGAGGTAACAATGCAGAAGTTTTCCGAAATAGAAAAGGTTTTTTTTTCATATAATGTGCAAACATTATGTGATGCCAACATGAAGATAATAGACATTGTTGCGCGTTGGCCAGGTTCCACACATGATTTAGCAATATTCGACAACTCCAGCGTTTGCGCCCGATTGGAAGCAAACGAATTTCCAAATACCTATGTTGTGGCAGGCAGTGGCTATGCAAATCACAAATATATGCTGACAATCCTGACGGACAAGGAATTGCATCGAAAGAAGTTATGGTGTCTGGAAAAGACGATTTCTTATATTATCAATCGGTCTCAGATATTCACCGAATAAAAACCAAAGTATGATCGTTGCAACTGCAATCATATATAATATATGCATAATTGAAAATGACTGTAGTTCTCCTCCGTTGAGCGAAGATTTTGAAAATGCGGTCAATTTTGTTCTGCAAGTACCGTCTGAAAATCAAACTGGTTCAAACGCTGATAATTTGGATAGACTTTTATTGATTCATGATTATTTCAGAAACATTTTCTGACAAATAACATAACAAAATTATTATAAATAATATAACAGACATAAATATTCCAATTTAAAATAAAAAAAATATTCTGATTCTAAATAAATTGCACATAGTAAATATTTCATTTTCTGTTTTTTAATTCTGCTCTTAGCACCTCCATTTTGATTTTATGCTCCTCTTCAGCGAACTGCATTTTTGCTTCTGCCAATTTCATTATCTGTTCGTGTTCTGCTTTTAAAAATTGCCCCTCTATGTCGTTTTTCGCGTTCTCATTTTGCAACTTCGCTTTTGCAAGATCAATTTTCGCTTTTGCAACCAAACTCCAATCCGTTCCTCTTATTTTTTTACACTATTTTGCCTTAACCCTTATGTGCATACCCGGGTACCCGGGTGCCCACTTCGTCATTGTTTTAGTTATAACTTTTAAAATAATTGAGGTAGCAACCTGAGGCTTCAGGAATTCTCCTTTTAACTCTTTTAGAAGCTAATGACAAACTCGAAAAATTTTTGCGATTTTTTTGAACCTATGAAAAGTGAGGTCAAAGTCAACATACCGTTAGCTCACACCCGGGTACCTGGGTGCCCACTAGTATTTCAGCCCAGAAATTCAATGATATTGATATATTATGAAGATTGAAGTCAATAAATAAACAATTAGGAATAATTTTAGCATATTATAAAACATTTTTATTGGTTCATAATACAATGGTTACATTTTGTAGTGGATGTTGAATGTTCATCACACACAGGATTTTTGCAAACACGACAAGACTTTCGCGTTTTCCTGCGTCTTTTTATTGTGTCTTTGTAACATATATGGCAAGAGCCAGTTATTTTTAATCTACCAGTGTTGTCTCGACATTGAGTTTGTGGAAGAAAGGCGGAAGCAGACAGCTGTGGTCCGATTGGTCCAATTACACTCTCGATCGCAGTCTTTGTAGTAAAGTTCCGGAGTATTTGGTCATTTTTAGCGCGATCTTCAATGAAAGGTTTTGATAACTCATCGCTCAGTTGACGTAGGAAGAGTCGTCGTTGATGAGTTTTTTTCTTTATCATTTTATTATTTTCATAATAAATGATATATGATGCTAGAGCCGCTATGTCTATGACGTTGAAAAATAAAGCCAGAGGCCATCGTTGGGTACGCCTTTGCACGGTATAACGGCTAACCATCTGATCCATTACATCCACGCCTGATTTGTATTTGTTATAATAGGTAATCATGTGAGGCTTCTTTTTTTCATCATCAGTTACAGCAGTATCTGAGTGCATCGTCGAGAGTAGGATTACAGTTTTATTTTTCTTTGGCACATACGAGCAGATTGCTACATGCTCGTGGAAACCAAAGAGAGAAGAGTATAGCTCTCTCGATCTAGAAGAATACATTTGCTCGGGAATATATGGTTTATTCTTCTTCAGGGTACCAACTATAGTCAATTGCCACGATAATAAGTGCTTGGCAAGAGGCAAAGTGGTAAAAAAATTGTCCATTGTAATGTTTATCCCACTTCCTTTGAACACCGCAGCAAGTTCTTTCACAACCCTCTCCCCTTGGTTTGTTTCGCGAACATTTCCCTGCTTGCCCGTGTAAATGATGCCCTGAATAGGGTATGAATTTTCGGCATCGCAAATCCACCAAATCTTGATGCCGTATTTGGCTGGCTTGGAAGGTATATATTGGGTAAACCTGGTATGGCCGCGGAAAGCATAAAGCTGCTCATCAATAGTTAAATTTGCTGTCGGCTTGTACATTTTATCCAAATTAGAGTTCAACATTGTCCAAATGTCACGAATAGGAGCTGCTTTATCCTGTTTGCTCTGGCGCGTACGAGCATCGTCGAAACGAATAAATCACATTATAGATCGAAATCTATTGTTTCCTATTGATGCGCGATAGAGAGGGTATGAAGTAGCTTTCCACATTTCGTTTATGTGGTCAGTGTTCGAATTGTTTGCGCCAGAAGAAATTAAAACCCCAATGTATGCATAAAATTCTTGCACACTAATTGGTTTCCATGATCGTATCGAATTCGGGTTCCTTTCGTTATATATAGAAATTTCTGCTTCAGCCTTCCTGTTTGTATGTCGAACAATTAGATCCACCATCTCCACTGTAAAGATTTTCTTGAAGGTGTCTCTTATCGATAGGGTTTCTGTCGACCTATGTGGACCACATCTTTGACGTAAAATATTTTGCGCGTGTGTTTTGTGTATTGGAGGCGGCGTCTTGCTCCACACAGTTTTATCTTTCGATATATATTCATTTGATCTTTCCTCACCAGATCCAACCGCTGATGTACTGGGCATTTGATACTCGTTGCCACTCTCAGCCGACTCAGAATCCTCTTCACCTTCGGTCGTTTCGGCAGGAGTTCCTGTGTCTGACGGTGGCTCTTTTACTATACTCTCAGGCAACCAATTCTCATCATCGCTGTCGTCTTCGAAATCTGATTCTTCATCACTTTCTCCAAGCAGATTTTTCAGATAAATTTCTCGTTCCAAGCGACTCAATCTAAAAGAATGATAAAAAAAAACGAGTTTATTATTATACAAAAATGAGATAGTTATCTATATATTTGGAAATGATATTCACCTTGCAAATTCAGCTCTCGATAGTTCTTCCATGATTTATTATAAAAATAACACTTAATTCAATTATAAAAATATCACTTGTTCGTCTAGCACTATTCAGAATAACACAAAACGCAGCATGTGGCAGTTTTTATGCTAGAGGGTAAGCGGGTTGAAGCAACCCTTAACAATTATGTAATTTTGAATACGGCAGTAGATCGACATTTTTTTCGCGTTACCTGAACAGCGTCTGCGTACGTTTTTAATGATGTTTATGAAACATTCCGTTGTAAAAAAAATTTCTAAACGATTTCATGGAAATGTGTCTTCAATCCAGCCGCACATCGCGACCCTGTAAAATTTTTCCTGGAATTATAAAATGCTAATTGACAACAAAATAATTTTGGGAGTTTCTGATGATGTTGAATGATTGTTAAAAAATATTGTAAGCGATTTCATGGAATTACGGACTCAGGATTGAGGACAAACTGGAGGTGGGCACCCAGGTACCCAGGTATACAACAACGTTACTTAAGTTGGGTATACACATAAGGGTTAAACTGGCTGACACTTGAGTTTTGAGCATGGACGGACTATACTTGTCCCACTTTATTGATTTTTCTTTAAAAATATCTAGAGGAATCTAAAAATTTAGTTAATAGTAGTAGGTTATAAAGAATAAAGATTAGAGTACCTTGCCCCCAGATGTTGGTTTTGTCTAAATATATTGGTGCCGAAGTACAGCTAACGTTTTCCCAGCTACTGAGTGCAGCCAGGACATCTTCTGATCCAACATCTGGCTGCGTGTCGCTGGGACCCGGTGTTTTCTTCTCGTTGCTTCAGATACGTTCATAAATATAAGACAAAGAAAATAATTGATACAATTTGTGCTTGCAAATTTCTTTAACTGTACCTATATTTATCACATCGCAATCGTACACTGATGGCATACCATTAATTTCGTACTGCAACAAACTTTGAACAGTCTCGTCCATTGCAGTTATGGTAGATTTGGGCTTTGGACCACCTCCAGTGGTGTAAATTGACCGTTTTTCGGCACCATATTTTTTTTTTGTCCCTTTTTTTATATTTTCGTACTTTCTATTCAATATTTCGTTAGTGCTATAAACTCTTTCACTAGCAGCATTAAATTCTTCTTCGATTATTTTATAGCCCAAATTTTATTTTCCTCATCCCACTTGGATTTATCTGAAGATCTGCTTTTTACAATATCTTTATGATTTTTCACACATTGCAGTAATAAATTCACTTCCTCACTTGTGAAATTGCACGCCCGACGATTTTCCATTTTTACTGTTTACTTGTAACAACAAAATACTTCAAAATGCCTCTGAACACAGAAAACACTTTGTAACACTCACAATATTGGACCAAATCAAAACAAAATTCCATTAAAAGAGTAAAAATTAAGGTTAATTCACGTAGAAACTCTTTCTTTAGTTTATTTAGTTCACAATAGTCGTAATCATGGCAACAGAAATAAATAAACTACAGTTTAGTTAAACCGAGGATATATCAGCACTGCGAAACCGAGTCAAGTTTAAACTCCAGATTAATCTCTGGATTAAGTTTAACTAAACTCAAGTTTAAACTTTGACTGTGAAACTGTGAAACCGGCCCTAATTTATTTTAAATAAATTTGAAGGGAATTAGGTGTGGGTATTTCGCAACATTGCATAATACAGCGGTGAGTTATTCTGGAACCTAGGCTGGAACCAGAATGTGAAATGTCTAATTTATTTTAAATAAATTTGAAGGGAAATAGGTGTGGGTATTTCGCAACATTGCATAATGCAGCGGTGAGTTATTCTGGAACCTAGGAGGAGGGACGGTTTCAAGTTGGGGGGGAGTTGAAGAGGTTCTTCTATGACACCATACCGATTTCCATGTGTGAGAGTGAGAGAGAGGCAAATAGAGCAACCTATATAATGCTATCTCTTTCTATCAATTATATACACACTTTTGAGAATTTAGAGGCCCCTTTAAAAATACACAGAAAATTCCGCTAGAACTCTCATAGCTTATCCACTAGCTTTTTCTAATATCCTAACTAGCAAAACATTCAACATAGCCTTGAAAAACCCAAAGACAAATATTGACAAGCAAATAGCCACCTCCTGGCAAAAAAGGCGTAACTACTCGGGAACAAGAGCACAAGTAGTTGGAAGTAGGCAGAAGTACTTGGAAGTACTAAACTGTAATAATGGAAAACGAGCATTGTTGTGAGTATATTCCCACTTGTTCGCAATAGGTTTCAAGCGAGATTAGCGAGACGTCTACGGCACATTATGATGTAGCACACGTCTCGCTCTCGCAAAATCAATCATATGTCAACCCAGATTTTGCTAATAAAAAAAGTAAGGCAAGTATTTATCTAACAAGTGTAAGTATTTATCTAGTAAAAAAAATAAAAACAATTATGAAAAAATGTTGAATCCGTATTTGTTGGATTTAAGTTGAAAAATTTGGAGCTTGAATCAGTTGGGCGGGGTGGAGATGGGGGAGAAGCGCCAAGTTCACAGCTGCCCAGGTGCGGCAGGAAGGTCAAATCCGGCCCTGTATTTAAACTGCTGCAAACGCAATCACTGTTTACTTATTTTTTTTACATATTTTTAAATGCTTTTGTAAGCATTTATTGGTACGGAAATAACAAAAGCACCTCGTTCTGGCAACCCTAGGCTAGCACCGAAGCCAAAAATATGTCACATTTACCTGACGTTGAAGTCAACCTACTCTGCAAATTTCGTATTGAAGTTATAGGAATATAAAGAAGTTTAGGGTTACCACCCGTTAAAAATGTCTTCAAATTTTCTAAATCGTAATATTTGTTGTTTATTTTCACTACAAGATTACTACGATTTGAAAATATTATGATATAATCGCTTACTTAAGATATGCCGAAAAAAAATAAGACCAGCCATAGCTGGCAACCCTATCATTGCTTTTATAACAAGATTTCTGTTGATTATTATCTACAATAAGTTCAATTTCCCATATGAATGTCGTTATGATTCTATGTCTGCACTGAAAGCTATAGGGCAAAGAGCTTTATTTTTGTGAGCGAATTTTCAAAATTTAAGACACTAAAATTACCATAGCTAGCAGCTCCAGCTAAATTTTTCAACCAAATTTCTATCAAACATGGCTCCGGGTAAGATTCAGCTACTGTGTGAATTTCGTCAAAATCTGGTGACTTAATCAGAATTTATAGGGCCAAAAGCAGATATTTTCCTCAGCAATTTTTCAAGATGGTACCACTGGCACAGAATAACCCAAATTAAAAAATCGCTTCTGTCCGACCTAGTCCTACTTAAGGGCAATACATTCTGTAAATTTCAACTATATCTGATTATTGGGTCGTGAGTTCTCGAGGACATAAGTTTTTAATGCTAAAAATGTAGGTTAATTGGGGAAGGGCTATTGTTCTTGTCCGTTGTAAAATTTCAAATGATTTCCTTTGGCTATGTAGACAAAGCATAAGATTTAAATATGAGTTGCTTTTTATTTCCAACACAATTTCCACAGTTTTCACTTTCAGCGCCTGCCCTAGCTACAGAGTGGCCAACACGCTCATCAAAAGCAACACAAATTGAAAAATTATTAATATCAATATGTCCTGAAAGTCTCATAATGATTTGATTGCTTTGTCAAAAGTTTTCGCAATCTAAAAAATTTCAAATTTACTCAACCTCTATTTAGGCACCTAGCGCACACATGGGATTAAAAAACTCCAAAGCTTCATCCTTTATCTTTTCGTTAACATAATGTTTGCAAAAATTATTTGTGGAAAGAAAAATGGGTATATGAGAAATATCACTCTAATGGCCGCTGGCGCCGAAGGAATAAAGATAATTGACATTTGGTGAGACCTGGGCCTATTCTGCATATACACCAATGTATCCTGAAAGTTACAGCTCAATCGGATGGCGCGTACCCGAGGAACAGTCACCGAATTTTTTTAATGATATATATATATATATATATATATATATATATATATATATATATATATATATATATATATATATATATATATAAATCTATATATATATATATATATATATATATATATATATATATATAAATATATATATATATATTTATATATATCATGCAAAAAATTCAGTGACTATTTCTCGGAAACTTTCAGGATACATTGGTGTATATGCATAGTTTGTTTTAATGAAAATGTTGTTTCAAGTGAATTTGTTTCATATTTTTGGTAAATTATACCAGCAAATGTCTTTTTTTGTCAGCATCTTTGTTTTCGTCTTCGGACGTTGTCCTAATCAAAAAAGTTTTAAGTGAAATACGAAATACCAAACATTTCTTGATAAAGGTTATGCTAGTCTAACTATTGTTAAAAATGGAACTTTCAAAAGACTTTCGGAGCATATGTAGTTAAAAAAAAAATTTAGAATGCGGGCTGCGTCTACAGAAAATGAAACGTTTAATGAACATGAATTTTAAATCATCTTTCTACAGCGTAACCATGAATTTAGCTGTAGCTAATAAGTGCAAGATGCCAACGTTCTTGACAGGCAAGAGGTGTTAGACCTCTCGTTTGTTTCTAACAATGCAATGCACCTAGTGAAGAAGTGGAATGGGTAAAACTGGACTTGATGCCCCACACAGCTGTTGCATGAATCTCGCCGATAGATGTCGGGCTAATATGTTTGTGTTTTTGTGGTTGTGAGTTTGCTTTTGGGGCTTTTTTTCTTTCTTTTTTTTCTTTTTCTTAATTGTTTTATCTTCTTTTTTATTGTATTGAATAACTTTGTCTGTTTTTCTTCATTTTTTCAACCTTTCTACCACCTTTTCGCCCTCTGGTGGCGGGATTTCCAGGGTGTGGGGCATCAAGTCCAGTTTACCCGTGGAATGTTCTAACAGGGACTCCGTCTTTTGACAGTAGACACAAAGCCTTCGAACTAGTAATAGCATAAAAAGGGTCTAGTAGAGACAACTGTCCGAAAAAACTAGATCCACCAAAACGGGGGTGTCCTCGTGGAACAGGGAGTTCAAAATGGCTCCTCCATGCATCCGCAAAAATAGCCCTTTTATCCATTTTAATCTCGATATGTCACTTTCACAATGAAATCCTTCTGTGACATTTGTCAATAAATTTTATATACTGGAGAGTTGGGTTACAATACTCACCACTGGCTGGAAAATGGCTCTGCTGGCAGTAAAATCTTCGCTTAATCGGGTAAAATTCAGCCGGTATCTATACCGTCCAAAGGCGTAGATACCCTGTATGTACCGCTTTGCCGAGCTGGTATTAGCTCAGAACTGGCTGATACACTGGTGGTATGCACGATACCATGGTATTCATACCAGCAGTGTGTCAGTAGTCTTAGATAATTTACTTGCTGAATTAGCGTTGCACATCATGATGCTTTAAAACATTACTGTGAAACCAGCAACTTAAATGAATGCAGCAATCTGCTTGATGTATATTGAAATATCCTTTTGCGAATTTTGATTCGAGCGAATTTTCAAAATTTAAGACACTAAAATTACCATAGCTAGCAGCTCCAGCTAAATTTTTCAACCAAATTTCTACCAAACGTGGCTCCAAGTAAGATTCAGCTACTGTGTGAATTTCATCAAAATCTGGTGACTTAATCAGAATTTATAGGGCCAAAAGCAGATATTTTCCTCAGCAATTTTTCAAGATGGTACCACTGGCACAGAATAACCCAAATTAAAAAATCGCTTCTGTCCGACCTAGTCCTACTTAAGGGCAATACATTCTGTAAATTTCAACTATATCTGATTATTGGGTCGTGAGTTCTCGTGAACATAAGTTTTTAATGCTAAATATGTAGGTTAACTGGGGAAGGGCTATCGTTTTTGTCCGTTGTAATATTTCCAATGATTTCCTTTGGCTATGTAGACAAAGCATAAGATTTAAATATGAGTTGCTTTTTATTTCCAACACAATTTCCACACATTTCACTTTCAGCGCCTGCCCTAGCTACAGGTTGGCCGACACGCTCATCAAAAGCAACACAAATTGAAAAATTATTAATATCAATATGTCCTGAAAGTCTCATAATGATTTGATTGCTTTGTCAAAAGTTTTCGCAATCTAAAAAATTTCAAATTTACTCAACCTCTATTTAGGCACCTAGCGCACACATGGGATTAAAAAAATCCAAAGCTTTATCCTTTATCTTTTCGTTAACATAATGTTTGCAAAAATTATTTGTGGAAAGAAAAATGGGTATATGAGGAATATCACTCTAATGGCCGCTGGCGCCGAAGGAATAAAGATAATTGACATTTGGTGAGACCTGGGCCTATTCTGCATATACACCAATGTATCCTGAAAGTTACAGCTCAATCGGATGGCGCGTACCCGAGGAACAGTCACCGAATTTTTTTGATGATATATATATATATATATATATATATATATATATATATATATATATATATATATATATATATATAAATCTATATATATTTATATATATATATATATATATATATATATATATATATGTATATATATATATATATATATATATATATATATATATATATATATATATATATATATATATATATATATATATATATATATATATATATATTAATATATATATATGTATATATATATTAGGGGGACCGGAAAGTAATGTCGTTTCTGCGCATTTCAAAACTTGATTGTCATCTGTCAGCTCATTGTGCATTTCAAAGTGGTGCTAAAGGCATTGAAAGGTTATAGTGACTTGTTTACTTATAAACAATGAAATTAATTTTGTTTTTTTGCGATCTTAGCTGAAATGGCCAGCCAAATACCAGAAGAGGTACACATCCGACACTGCATGCTTTTTGAGTTTCGCAAGGGTAGCAACGCAACGGTTGGGACCAAAAACATTTGCGATGTTTATCCAAATGCACTGGACGTTCGTAAATGCCAAAGGTGGTTTTCCAGATTCAAATCGGGTAATTTTGATCTTTCGGACTCGTATCGATCAGGAAGACGAACAACATTAGACAACGACATGTTAAGGGCGGAAGTGGAAGCAAATCCGCGTCAAACAATCGAAGAATTGTCAAATAGTCTTAACCGATCATAGTCCACCATCCAAGAACATTTGCAGCAGATTGGAAAAGTAAGCAGAGCAGGAGTCTGGATCCCGCACAACTTATCCGATCAGAACAAAGCTAACCGATCCACCACATGCAACATATTGCTTCAAAGATACAACACAGAATCATTTTTTGATCGCTTGATTACTGGAGATGAGAAATGGGTCCTTTATGATAATCCCAAACGCAAAAGGCAGTGGCTCTCTCCAAATGAATTGCCACGAAGCACTGCTAAGCCAGATTTACACCCTAAAAAAGCGCTTTTGTGTGTATGGTGGAGTATTCGCGGTGTTGTTCATTTTGAGTTGCTAAAACCTGGACAAACTGTTAATGCAGACCTTTACTGTGCACAATTGGAGCGAGTAAATCAATCTTTAATTGGAAAGTGGCCAGCGATTGTTGACCGCAAAGGCGTTATTTTGCAACACGATAATGCAAGGCCGCACAGTGCGAAGCGAGCCCTGGAAAAAATTAATGAATTGGGGTGGGAAGTACTGCCTCACCCACCATACTCGCCTGATGTTGCACCATCTGATTTCCATTTATTCCGATCGCTGCAACACTTTCTAAGTGGCAAAAAATTCGCAAATTTGAATGACCTCCAAAATGCCCTCTCCGGATATTTTGCCGAAAAACCAATTGACTTTTATCGATCCGGCATTGAAAATTTACTCACTAGGTGGCAAAAGGTTGTCGATAATGATGGTGATCACATCATTGATTAAAAATAAAAATTAATTAAAAAATTATGTGTTTGAATTTTGTGTAAAAAAGCGACATTACTTTCTGGTCCCCCAATATATATATATATATATATATATATATATATATATATATATATATATATATATATATATATATATATATATATATATATATATATATATATATAATATATATATATATAGATATATATATATATATATATAGATATATATATATATATATATATATATATATATATATATATATATATATATATATATATATATATATATATATATATATATATATATATATATATATATATATTTATATATATCATGCAAAAAATTCAGTGACTATTTCTCGGAAACTTTCAATATACATTGGTGTATATGCATAGTTTGTTTTAACGAAAATGTTGTTTTAAGTGAATTTGTTTCATATTTTTGGTAAATTATACCAGCAAATGTCTTTTTTTGTCAACATCTTCGTTTTCGTCTTCGGACGTTGTCCTAATCAAAAAAGTATTAAGTGAAATACGAAATACCAAACATTTCTTGATAAAGGTTAGGTTATCTTACAGGCGAAGCTATTTTATTGGAAGTGCAACGCTTTTATTACATTGTGCCAAATCGATAAAATGAAAATTCGAATTTCCGGAAAACTACAAAATTGGAGCTAAGACTTTTTAACTAAGGACTGCAGAATTCCTGTCAAGCCTTTAACTCTTTTATGATTCATAAAAGAGTCAGAGTCATAAAAGAGTCAGTTTCAAATGTGCGCAGCAAGCAACATATTTTTTGCGTAATTTTGCTATGATGGTCGATTATTTTTGTGGCGATAATTTATCACCGCTCAGGATAACCTTACAATCACTATTGTTCTTCCAAGAACCGAAAACTGACACTTTTCTTTGTCAATTTTCAGGAAATGCAATGAGAGCGTTCCAGTACTTTTCATGAATCTTCCCACCACATTATTCAGGAAAATTCAGTAAAATTCAGTGACTGAAAGTACGGGAACAGACCTATTACGACCCATCACGCATGACATATGGACACAGGCAGCCCCTGCACACGGACGGTATAACTTTCCACCATTAGCCCCTTCAATCCTCTCGCGCACAAAGCATGTTGAAGCTGCCTTTACGCCATTTCGCCCTCATTGTCAAATTGGAGGGGAACTACTTGGATTTGACTCGATTTGACAATGAGCAGACAAAAAAAATTGGCACTACGCGCCTCGCCGGGGGGCTTCGCCCCCCTGAACTCCCCTCCCTCACTCGCGCTTCGCGCTCACACTGGATGTCCGAATCGCTTCGCGATTCGCATTTCTACCAGGCTAAAACATGCAAAATATGGAACATAGTTTTACGAGCTTAACAACAATACAAACGCGATATCTGGATAAGCGTTTTTGCACCATCGGGTGCATACACATGTGTGCATATACATATATATACGTATACACATATATATATACACACATATACACATACATATGTATATAAACACATATATACGTACATATCTATACATACATATATACATATATGTACATACACATATATACATACATACACACATATATATACACACACACATACATATACATACATACATAAAATAAGCATACATATATATATATCAACACATATATACATACATTCATACATACACATATACATATATATACAATATAAGTTATCGCGATTATCCAAGAGGACGTCAAAAAAATAAGACGTGCTTCGTTTAATAATTCTTTATTGAATACAGCAACTGAACTTACTACTAACCGTTCACCTCTATTTATGTTTTATCTTAATGCCTAATCATCATTTATTGAATAATAACAATATAATCATTAATTACCATATTCAATGTGCAATACCTTTAATTAGGTCAGGTAGTAACGATCGTAAGCAAACATGCTTGGAAAAATATTAAGCATTCAGCAAAACAATACGATGCAATTTAAATAGGTGCGAGAATGCAATATGCTTACGCGGAAATATAGATCGCTTATTGGACTATGGAATGATATGAGGAAACTAGGTCGAGTCGAGTGATGGCCAATGAACTTGCTGGACATTTAGATTTGTATTGGAGAAAAGTGAGAGGGATAGAACTGTGATAACTCCTCCCTTCTTAAAAATCTGTGTCCCACAGATTAAAACGGTAATTTAATATGATCTGGAGAGCTACCATATACATCTGTTTTCAAGGTTGTCTTTGGATTTCTTCGCTTAAAGTAAAGAACTGAGAGGATTGAAAGCAATAGTATTATCAAAATGACTATTGTTGAGTCAGAAGTAATGGACAAAATGTTGTTGAAGGATAAATCTTCCAGTTTCTTCACATTATCAATGTGAAGCTTATGCAAATAATGAAGGTCTAGCTTAATTTCCTTTTCAGTTAAATTGCTAGTTAAAACTGGGGGTAGGAGATGAAACGATTGAACTTCCCTACTGGAGTACTCCACATCATTAACTCGAATTGTATCATTCCGAAAACTAATCAAGAATGTACCATTGAGAAGTCTGGTTGTGTTTTCATGAAACAATGACCCAAAGAAGTTTGTTAGATATAATATGTTTCCATTAATGAGCTCAGTTATAGCATCTTCACGAAACTGATATTCACAATTCGCGTTACCTCCATCTAAAAGCTGCGAAAGGCAATCAGAATGGGCCAGTTTTTCTAATTGGCTCATTTTGCAGATAGTTATGCCTTGAATATCAGGGCACTTACTGACCACACCGTATTTTACCATTTGTGTTACAAAGAGGCTGGCATATTTAAGATGAATCATTTTATTGTTCTTAATAGTAGAGCGGATTAGGATATGATTGAAATCCATGTTTTCCGTTTTAGGCAGACAAATTACATACAGTAGAAGTGAATCTTTTAGGAGCACTTTTGGTTCCGCGTACTCGATTGCTTGAATCTCATTACTATAGGGAAGTGTTTCTACCTGAGAAAGAAGCTCATTAAGCTCTGCTTTATCTAACAAATTCGAGTTGACGATACCCTTCTTGGCGAGTTGGCTGGCCAACACAATTTCCTGAATCTCGTCCCTTAAAATGGTCATTTTATTAAACAATACTTGCTCATATTTGTCATTACTAAGAGAATCAATTACGGGAATTATTCTGTTGTAACTATCTATAAGGTCTGTTGATACTTTTGTTATATATTTATTAATCTTGTATTGTATATTACTATTGTTTACGATGCTGTTCTGACTCTTAACAATATTATCCCAATCGGTCGCGTCCGGGTTTCCCGCAATCCATTTCCAAGCCGAACCAATCCAGTTTATAGATCGTTTCAGCTTTTTTGGGCTTCGATATCGTAATTGGGATAACAGATCTTCCAGCTGATCTCCGATAGTGCAGCTGTGGCAGCAGAAGACTCGATCTGTTGATTTTATGTTGCACAAGTGATTTCATATTTGTTATTATTTCGTCATAACTGCTAATGTTGATGGTATGGATTATTTTAAAATCTCCATTAACTATCCTTCCAAAACCTTGCCTCATAGTTACTAGAGGGCTGTTGTACTCATAGATTTCCATTGAGGCTTTGACACTCCACACAGTTAATCTGAAACAGAGGGAATATTCTTAAGGTGCGATTTGTGAATTTTTTTCCCTGTAGTTGTAGTAATGGTGGTACGATTATTTTTTGAAACTATCTCTTTTTTGAATAAGGGTTTATTTTTTGATTTAATTTGCTTATTAACAGCAAAGACAACCTCCCCTGGCTTATATATTTTAGGCTTAGTTCTTTTTGAATTATGATTCTTAATTTGGCTTTTCTGTTTACGTAATATTTCACACTTAACGTTCTGGCTTAATTTATCTTTAAATTCGAGTAAACTTTGGTAATTAATGCGTTGGGACCTGGCAAAAAATATGTCAACTGGTTTTTGCTTGGTAACGGAATGGAAAGAATTATTGTATCTATCAACTGCGATGTTCACCAATTCTATCGGAGAAGCATCAGGATACTCCTGCTGAAGACATCTACAAATTTCTAATATAGTTGAGTGAAGTCGTTCGACTATACCGTTTACCTCACTTTTTTGAGTCGGCGTAAGGTATACGGTTATCCCTAATGTCTCCAAAAAATTTAGAATTGTTGGACTAACAAAGCTTCCCTCGTTGTCCGAGACCAGTATTTTAGGCACTGAAAAGTAATGCAAAACTTTCACCATTTTCTCGCGGAGATATATGGCAGATTTGTTTTTAATATGAAAAAATTTCGCAAACTTACTAAACTTATCTATGCACGTTATGAATTTTCTCCCAGAGATTTCGAAAATGTCTATGTGAAGAATTTCTGGTGGATATTCAGGAATCGGTGTTTTCAGCAATTCTGGCTTTAGCGGATGACGGTCGTATTTACTGACACTACATATTTCACAATTTGCCGTATATTTTTTGATTAATTTACTCATCTGCGGAAAATAGTATTTTTCTAAAATTTGCTCTTTGTTCTCCCTGTGGTTTCTGTGAGCCCTGCGGTGTTCCTTTTGAATAATTTCCAGTTTGTTGTCCTCGTTAGTAATATCCTGTACCAAACGCTGCGTAATGCGGATTTTAAATTTGGAAAAATGTTCTCTGTAAACATCCTGGAGTAGTTGAATATGCTGTTCCGGGATCTTAACACCATTGACTATATTGGGGTTTAAATTCTCTTTCAATACTTTTATTAGATTGCCTTCGTTTATCTCCCGCAATCGAATAAAGTGTCTATGATACGACGGGTGTGGTTGCTCGTAAGCACTTACTTCCTTACCCTCAGACAGTATAATTTGTTTCTTGAATACGTTTAGAGGAGCTTCGCAATGCGGGATAAGCTCCGTACTGTCCTCATTTGCGCTATGCACTGTTCCAGAACTAGAAGTCAAGATATTAGCAGTTAATGGTAATCGGGAAAGAGCGTCAGCAACGACATTAGTTTTTCCAGGTTTGTAAACCAATTCATAGTTGAATTCCTCGATTCTAGCTTTCCAACGCTTGAGTTTTGCGTTATGATTGCTGTTACTCAAGGCAAACGTCAGCGGCTGGTGATCCGTTAGAATTTTCACCTTTTTTGCTCCATAGAGATACATTCTTAGTTTATCAAGGGCCCATACTATCGCTAGCATTTCCTTTTCGTTTGCTGCGTAGTTTTCTTCGGTTTCATTTAACGACCTGGATATGTAAATAATGGGTCTGTCTCTGCCAATTTCTCCTTGCGAAAGAACTGCTCCCATCGCATAGCTTGACGCATCCGTGGTCAAAATAAATGTTTTTTCGAAATCTGGAAACGCTAATATTTCCGACGAAGTAAGAAGCTGCTTAAGATCATTAAACGCCTTTAATTCTTGGTCGCCGAATTCGATCGGTACCTTCTTTGACTGGCTAGCTCTGATTTGAGCGTTTGCTCCTCTCGTCATGTTCGTTAAGGGTTTCGCGACTTTTGCAAAGTCTCTTATAAACTTCCTATAGTAAGAAGCTAGGCCCAGAAATCCTTTTAACTCCTTCAGATTTGTCGGGGGTTTCATATTGCTTATTGCTAAAATTTTCTTAGGATCAGGTAGAATACCTTTACTCGAGATGACATATCCCAAAAAATCTACCTGTGGCTGCATGAATGTGGACTTTTCCAAATTCACCTTAAGGTTTGCTTTTTCTAATTGCCTAAGCACGACATGCAAATTTTCCAAATGTTGTACCTCAGTCTCGCCGAGGATAATTATGTCGTCTATATAGACGTAGCAAATTTTGCCTATAAATGGTTTCAAAACATCATCGATCATCCTTTGAAAGATGGCCGGTGCATTTTTAAGACCAAATGGTAGTCTAGTAAATTCATACTTTCCATTTGCCGTTGAGAAAGCTGTTTTGGGGATATCGCTTTCTTTCATTTTAATTTGATGAAATCCTGAAGTTAAGTCTAAAGTGGTAAAATATCTTGACTTTCCGAAGCTGGCAAGAGTATTTGTAATATCCGGAATAGGATACGTATCGGATATAGTAACGGCATTAAGCCTCTTAAAATCAATTACAAGTCGATATTGTTTTTCACCCAGAGAATTAGGTTTTTTAGGAACAATCCAGAGTGGGGAATTATAGGCGCTTTTCGAAGGACGTATAATTCCGTCTCCCAACATTTTTGATATTTGCCGCTCAACTTCATCTCTTAAATTTACCGGATAGGGATATGATTTTGTGTAAATAGGCTCAGACGTTGAAGTTCTAATTTCAGCTCTTACATTTGTTTCCACTACTTCTTCATCGCTGATCGGTCCAAACATTGAAGTGAATTTATCCAGCAAACCCTGTAGCTCTGTTTTGATTTCTTGGCTCAAATGATCAGCCTTGATTTCAATGGCGTTCACTTGCCTGGATTCTCTGGCTTTTAAGGGAATTAAAATGTTTGGCTTAATTTTGAGAGTGTTATTTTTCCTATCAATCACAGCGTCTAATTCCTTCAGGGAGTCGTCGCCTATTATTCCGTCAAATGACGTGAGGCCGGGCAACACATAAAAATCTAAGGACGTATTATTTCCCGTATATTTAAAAAACTGACCAGTAATTTTTTTCGTTATAAGGATTTCTCCTGCTGCAGATTGTATTACAAAGGGTTTGGTAACTGGTTTTGCTTCCTGAGCAAATTTACTTGAAACAAAATTTTTATTTGCGCCTGTATCAATTAAGAACTTCAATATACGCCCATCTTTAGTGATATATTCTAAGTATGGAACGCTAGAGAGGCGTCCATCATAAAATTTAGATGATTACCTTCTGATGAGTCTTCATTTTCCTCGAAGTGGTTACTACAAGAATCTTCCAAAGCTTCTTGAACCTGAAGACCGTAACTATCGTCAGAATAATAAGTGTCAAGCTCAGCCTGCGTTTCCGGAAGTTCCAGGTTGTATAACCGTTGGGACTTCCTTGGTACGTTGGCAGACTCGTTGGATCGCTTTATTTGATTATAATTCAATGGTTTATTGATGTAATCAACTTGGCGCGTCTGCACAGATTTGTCTACATCCATTGGAACTGGAGGTTTAGGATGAGTTGGCCTGGGTGGTGGATCGCGAGGAATGACTTGATGTTGATTCCTGCGTTGAATATTGTAAGCTAAATTACGCTCATGAGTAGTCAACCGTTGATTTGCTATAGGCGCGTTGGCTCTATCTAAAGCAAAACGAGAGCTAAATATCTGATTTACAGGAGAAGACACCGTGTTAGCAATATTTTTCGGATGAATAGCAAAGTTTCTACAATTCAGATTCTGAAACTCCAAACAGGAAGCATAAGCTTCTGGAAGTGTTTGGGGTCTCTGAATAATAAGTGCTCTAGAAAGGTCGCCATTTATGCCTCTTATATAGACATCTAAAGCTCTGTTCCTGTAACTTTGAGTCAATGCAGTGATTGTCTCCTGCGAATGATCCTCGGTCTTAATTTTATTTATGAGAAGGGAAAGTTGATGGTTCACAGCAGCGTAGAACTCATCAACGCTTTTATTGCCTTGAAACATAGAATATAATTGATGTTCCAAGGTACGAATGTCTCGTTTGTCAGCATAATGCAACGATAGACATTGCTTTATACTTGACCAATCATCATCGAAGATATTGTAAGAAATTAGGGCAGCATCAGCTGGCCCCCTTACTTTCTGCCTTATGTGGCGAAGGATTGCTCTGTACAAGGGTTTATGGCGCACAATACTGTAATCTTCCAGTATTGTTTCAACGCTATGGACCCACGATATATACTGTACGGGATTTCCGTCAAACGTTTGCAGATCCCTCACACAGTCTGGAAGTTTTTTAATATCGTTTAGATCCTGTTCCGTCTTTGGCAGAACAAGATCTAAATTTACAGGTGCAACAGATGGAGAGGGTTTATTTATCTCCCTTTCAACCAAGTTTAATCTAGATTCTATTTTTTTTGTCAAGTCTATCTGAGCATTGATCGCCCCGGTTAGTTGCCTCAAGGTCTCTTGGATTTGTTCCATTATCGCGATTATTATTTTTTTTTTAATAGGACGGCTCAGATACAAAAAGTTCAAAATAATGAATTCACGTTAAACCTCGCACCAATTTAAAAATTGTTAATGCACAGAAATTAGCACTTGCACATTGAAAAATGGTTTACACTATTTCCAACAAATCACTATTTCACTAATATGCACAATTAACAGTATATAAATGTATAAAACTTCAATTTGCTGATTATTTCAAAAATCGTATATGATTTCATTTATTCATAAAAATATCATTTAAACTTCAATAAATCTTGACCTTTATAAATTTATTGATTTGATCTTGAAATAGTTATCTTATATTATTTTTTAATTTAATAGAGGTGAACTTACATGAATATAAACAGTTTCTTAGACATAATTCCTGCCTCCTTCATGGGACCGTCTGTATTTCTCCTTTTTGGCGCAACCGTTCGGCAATTTGGAGACGCCTACTATTGGTACTGGATCGGCTCACACAATCTTTAGGAATTCTGGAATTATTCTTGGGCTGCGTTTCCAACTGCTTGCCTTCACTTTAATTTTATCACTTTGTTCACCGTCTGCACGTGGATCGATTTACAAATCGTACTTCGCGCTTTTTAAAAAAAAAATCGTTTGCCGCTGTTCCGTGTGAACAGCTAACCTTAGCTTTGTTCTCGTGGTAAAAGCTTACTGGTTAATTAATTCACGTTACTTTTAAATATACGCGCTCACCGTGTTCTCGTGGTAACGGTGGTTGTACTAACTTTCGCGTTTGTAAATATCGCGTACGCCGTGTTCTCGTGGTAACGGTGGTTATACTAACTTTTCGCGTTTTACAAGTATCGCGTACACCGTGTTCTCGTGGTAACGGTGAAAAACTGCTCGGGCGCCAGTTATCGCGATTATCCAAGAGGACGTCAAAAAAATAAGACGTGCTTCGTTTAATAATTCTTTATTGAATACAGCAACTGAACTTACTACTAACCGTTCACCTCTATTTATGTTTTATCTTAATGCCTAATCATCATTTATTGAATAATTACAATATAATCATTAATTACCATATTCAATGTGCAATACCTTTAATTAGGTCAGGTAGTAACGATCGCAAGCAAACATGCTTGGAAAAATATTAAGCATTCAGCAAAACAATACGATGCAATTTAAATAGGTGCGAGAATGCAATATGCTTACGCGGAAATATAGATCGCTTATTGGACTATGGAATGATATGAGGAAACTAGGTCGAGTCGAGTGATGGCCAATGAACTTGCTGGACATTTAGATTTGTATTGGAGAAAAGTGAGAGGGATAGAACTGTGATAACTTATATGTAAATATGTATACACAACGTATTAAGTTAATTATACTACAAGCAACAAAACACGACAAACCTTTTCATATCCACAACACGCTATTTATAGCAACCAAGCACACACCATCACAGCCCATGTTCATATAACGCTTTCTGATAATGCTTTTTTATGTCGTTTTTTTCAAACAGGCTCCCGTAAAAGTATGTTCCATACTAAAATCACTACCATCCTCTTCAATGTAGATCTTATGGGCATGCCCACTCCATTTCTACTATCTCACTGGACACAGGTTACTATGACTGACAATAAACCGTCCTCAAACGAAGCACAAGGCGACATGCAACCTACTACGTAGGATTCCTGTTCCTACTGCCTGAGCGTGTGGACGCTCCTTGTAAAAGATTTCTGTTGACAGTGGAATTTTTTTAAATTTGTAGTGACGCCATCTTGGCTTGGTTTTAGTTGTGAGGTGAAACTGTTGTGTTGTTAGTCGAATATCTGGATTTACAGTAAGTTTGTTTTTTTTTTTTATAATATTTGGTGTAATTTAGAGTATATAGCTGTGCCCTTGAGTATTCGGTTGCGTTAGGTTTAGAAATTATCATACACGTGTTGAGTGTATTGAAGAAAAGTGTAAGCAAGACGCATCAGGATGGGGTCGGAGCCCCCTGATAGACAAAATTTAGATAGTAGTGTTAAGAAGAAGAGGAGAACAGAATCGAAGGTTGAAGGTTATAATTTGATTTCAAAAGGGGCGAGAAAAGAAATGCCGATAGAAGTGCTAAAACTCTAAATTTAACCAGAAACATTATGATTGGATCAGTTTATATCCCACCGAACTTTAACAACGATATCTTTGAGAATAATTTTAGAAATTTTTTAAGTAAGCTAGTAGGTAATGAAGAATTTATCATCGGTGGAGACTGCAATGCAAGGAATAAGAAATGGGGGGACCATATGCAAAATGCAAGGGGTCGAAGACTACAAAAAAATTATAAATGATTTTGAACTAAGAGTGTTAAATAATGGTACCTTTACATATAGTTGCAACATTATTGGGATGAAAGGGAAATCGGTACCAGATATCACTATGACTAACATGTCGGATAGAATGAACTGGAGGTGTGAGTCTAATAATCTTAGTAATAGTGGTCATAAACTAATAACTATAGAAATAGTGTGTAGCAAAATAATTTATACAAGAAAAATAAACCAAGCGAAATTGATGAGTTATATTAAGGAGGTAAGTTTATTAGATAATTTGGAAGAAATCATGAAGTACTTTGATTTATTGGTAAACAACAATGAACAGACTAATAGAAATAGGAAATTTAAGGAGGTGTACTGGTGGAATAAATCACTGAGAAGAATTAAGTCGGAAAAAATGGTCAGGAAAAAGCAATTTAATAAAAAGAAAACTCCCAAAAATTGTAGGCTGTGGATGAAGGTATGTGAGAAGTGAAATACTAAAGTGCGAGCAGCAAAGTTTGAGGCTTGGGAGAAGAAAATGTTCGAGATATCTAGGAAGGGGAACATTAAGGAGTTCTGGGACTTCAACAAGAGACTCAAAAAGAATTATACGCCAACAAACCCTTTGAGCTGGGATGAAGCTAATAGTAAAAGCTATTTGGAAATGTTAGGGAAAAAAATAAGCAATAATAGTAATATTTTATCAAGATTAGAAGTAAATGGTAGCACAGAAGAATTTAGCGTAAACCAATTAAAAAGTGTATTGGAAAGACACAACAAGAAGTCTGCTCCGGGAGTGGACAATATCACGTATGAGATGGTTAAAGCTCTCAATGAGGAAAGTCTGGAAAATTTAACTTTTGCACTTAACAAAGTCATTCAGGGATTTTATCGGGATAAAAACCTTCTAAAAATAAGAATTTCGCCAATTTTAAAACCTGGGAAGGACCCAAATAGTTTAGATAGCTATAGACCTATTTCACTAATAAATATTTTCATTAAGGTTCTAAATAATTTAATCAAAGACAGGATTCTCAAGAATAATTCATTATATAATTTTATACCCAGAGACACCCATGCGTACATGGGTGGAAGGTCCACTCAGACCTGTAATAACCAAATTGACCATTTTCTCAGGGAGTAACGAAAAAGTAATGGCTGTAAGTGTTGACATTTCAAATGCGTACGAGAGAGTTGATGCTGAAAAACTAATGGAAATTTTAATTGCATTGGACATACCTCCGGAATTCATTAATTGGATTACCTTCTTCCTAAATAATAGGATGCTGGTTTTGGGAGAGCGGGAATGGTTTACCGCAAGAGGATGTATTGAGTCCCCTTCTGTTTAACATTTATACTGCTGAGTTACACTGCAGAAACAGAGAAAACATAAGGATGTTCCAATATGCGGATGATTTTTTCATCATCTCTCATAATAAAAATTGGATAAATTGCTTTGAGGACCTTCAGTGTGCCATGGATGATTTTATAAATAAATGCAATAAACGTAAGCTTACTATTAATGACAGCAAATGTAGTGCTATTTGTTTCGGTAGGAATAGGAATTTCCAACAAAACATAAAAATAAATAATAACCCAGTCCAATGGACAAATAGGATAAAATTCTTAGGTTATATATACAATAAGAATCTCACAGTTGTAGATGGTCTAACTACCAAAGTAGATAAGAATGATATGCATGCAAGACCTTTTAAGATTTTAGCTGGCTTAAATAGAGGGTTGGATGTTGAAAGAAGCTTGCTGGCATATAAGGCATTCTACAGGTCTAAGGTAGAATCGCAGTTAACTAGCTATTGTGGAGCGCCAAAATACTTTTTCAAAAAAAATGGACTCAATGAAATGCAAAGTACTGAAAAGATGCTTGGGAGTTCCGCAGAACACAGCGAATATAATCACTTTTTCATTAGCAAATGAACTACCAAGCCATCTCAGGGTTCTACAACTAACAGCAAAAGAAGTTTTGAAACTAAGAACAACAAATTTGATGAGGTATATTAATATAACAAATAGCATTTCAAAATCGAATTATAGTATAGTTTACAACAAATACAAGGATTTATTTGACCATTTGAGGATCACTACAGCGGTTGTCAAACCTAATAAACTTAAAATTAAATGCAAATGTGAAGGTAATTTTGGTAATTTAGATTCTAAAAGTTCTGAGGCTATAAATTTAGAAATAGACAACATTTTTAACAGAAGTGTGTGTGAAAATAGCACAGTAATGTTATGCGATGGTGCAAAGAATATTTTGGGTGTAGGAGGTGCTGCAAGCACCTGGAACATGGACTCAATAGTCCAATTTAATTTAAGAAACACAGCATCAATAGCTAATTGCGAGCTGCTAAGTATTATGGTAGCTATTAAATTAGGAGTAAATTTAGGCTTTAAAAATATAGTAGTTTTAACGGACTCTAATGTTGCGTGTATGGAGCTAGATAGTAATCTTAGTAAGAAAAATATCACTAGTAAAATTTATGAGTATATTATGGAAATACAGGACTTAACAGTCAAAGTCATATGGATACCAGGACACTCAGGCCACAGCAAAACGAAAGCTATCGATGAGTTAGCAAAATGTGCCTTTTTATGTGTCAATGAAGAACTATATGAGTATGAAGCTGATGAAATCCTTGATAGTATAAATAAGAGAATTCTTGATGAATGGAAATCTGAATTCTTAAGTAAAGTTAGAAACTTAAAACCGTGTGCATGGGCTAACTCAGATTTAATTTTTAGAAATAAAGTTTGGTTTAAGGATTTAAATTTGGGAAATAAGGCTGTAAAAATAATAAATAGACTGATGGTGAACAATGCCCTAAATAATAAAAATAGAGTGAGGATGAAAATTCATGAAGACATAAATTGCGAATTATGCGGAGAAATTGACGATATAGATCACAGGATATTTAAGTGCACCGAATACGAAAGGGACAGATTGACTTTTGATTTTTTTAAAGCATATAGATCGGTTAACGAATTAATAGTTAAACACAACAGAAATCACCTGAAGCAACTAGGTGAGTTCTTAGTTAGATGTGATATTAAAATTTGACAAAAATTTAAATTATGTGTAGATTTGATGGAACCAGATTTCTTGGAATCCTTTTCCCTCCTAAATCTCCTGTAATCCCAATAAAACCCAACAGTTATAGCAATATATCAAATCGCTGCTAAAATAAAAATGTTTTTACGAATTTTAAAGAATTAAATTAAATTCAACGAATCGTGTCAACGTTGGCTGATGCCTGCTAGCCAGGACTTTTTTCTGCGGAGTGCAGAAATAAACCGGAGGAAAAAAAAACCTACTACGTAAGTTTTTTGTTTTATATAACTATTATTAACTATTATTGGTTGCTTCGTCTAGTTCCGACCAACAAAAGCACCAGTCCTCTGAGGCTAAAAAGAAAAATGTAGCCGAAATGGATCTGGAGGAGTTAGGCGGGAGTGCGAGTGTGGTTATGCGCAAATCGGCGGCTAAATACTTGCCAGATCTTAATGAGAAGCTTTCGATTTACGAAAAGGGTAAGTACAGCAATCCAGGCGACATTGCAAACATGTCGATGTTTTCCATGTCCGAAGCGATCTGTGGAAGTGATTTGATCGCGCAACCTGCTGTGCCAGGTCGAAGTCATCCCGTGTCCGACATATCCAAGATCTACGGTATGAATCAAATCCCCGATTTCCAAGAACCGTCAGCCAAAGAACTTCCGCGAACTGATGAAACAACAATGGTACTAAATGCAGAAGAAAGAGAGATTTTAGCAGCGCATCGTTCAGGCCATTCTATATTGATCTTAGATAATCCGAAAATGATAAAGGCATTTATCGAAAAGAGACTCGACCCAAAAGTCGCTAAAATATACCTTAAGAAAAACTAATTTTTGAAAGCAATTCGCAGGTATGAATGCATCTTGAAGAACTGATTTTTGTGTTCACGGTCAAGTTTTGTTTTGTTAGTTCGGATTGAAACTTTGAAAGAGCTAATTTTTACAGCTTATTGAATATTTGCCATGTAATCAAATTTTTGTGATATATCAAACTGCCCACGAAATCAAACGCAGCATTTTATTTGGATGCATTATATATATTAAACATTCGGTGGAACATATCACATTTCAGTGACGTATTCAGTTCGGAGCAAGTGGGGATTATACCTTCTTTTGCATAACTATCGTTGAATTTTTTGATTATTGCAGACCTACACCGTTCCCATACGTTCACAAAACTTAACTGAAAATTCAAGATATAGTGGGTTGAACTTAATTTTTTGTCTCCCTCTATTTTAAAGTCCTGAGCACGCTTGTGTTAAATTTAATACTCTTTTAATATTGCCTTGAACACTTAACAAGCTCGATATTCGGTATTATGTTGATCATCGTCTCAATCACGTTAAAAGTGATCGACACTTTGTTTATTTTGGTTTTTATTGTTTTAAAACTGTAATCGAAATAGTAATTTTTGTTAATTTCTTTCTCTCTTTAAATTTTATCACTGCGGCGATGTACTTTTGTTTTTTAAATGAAAATTTTATTTATGTTAACTGTTTCTCGTTCTTTAAATAATAATAAATACATAATACAAAGAATGGCCGTTGTATTGATTTCCATTTTAGTTTTAAACAAAATTAGATTAGTGTGCCAACACAGTTATGAAGGAACATGGAAGACTATGCCCCTGCTGCTTATTTAAAGTCTGAGATTGGGGCATTGGAGCGGAATCGAAAGCATTTTCGAATGAGGTTATATTATGTTTGTTTCCGAATCCGAGCTGGAGGCATACAATAAGCGCGTTTTAGTATGGAACATACTTTTACGGGAGCCTGTTTGAAAAAAACGACATAAAAAAAACTTGGAGCTACGTGCCTCGCCGGGGGGCTTTGCCCCCCTGGACCGAATCGCTTCGCGATTCGCATTTTTACCAGGATAAAACATGAAAAATATGGAACATACTTTTACGAGCTTAACAACAATACAAACGCGATATCTGGATAAGCGTTTTTGCACCATCGGGTGTTTGCTTGACAGGACTGCCGGAATTAATGTATATGTAATCAATGTATGTACAATGTATATACATACACACATACATCCACACATATATATATACATATACACACATATATACACATGTGTGCATATACATATATATACGTATACACATATATATACACACATATACACATACATTGTTACCGACCTCCCCGGTCGGTAATGCGACCCCTTCTCCTTCTACTGGGGAAAGGGGCGACAGCCACGGGTGACTCGCTCACACCGAGAGGGGTGGATTCGGGCGCCACTCGTTTCAAACCCGCGCTGTCTACAAGCCCGTCTCCGCGAAACGAGAATTCGGGCGGGCAACACTTTCTCTTCCCACGAAATATTAGCAATTTTTTCCACGAATTCCACGAATAGATACACCGACGCTTACACGAATTTACATACTTTATTTCTAGTAATAATTTCACTTTTGTAAACTACCAACTACGGCGCCGATCCCTAACGATACACAATCTGATGCTAGCAGCCCTGATTCACCTATCGTCGAATATCTAATCTTACGGCCGCTAGCCCAACTACAACCTTTCAATTGAACAAGATAACTTAACGTACCTTAACTATTATCTGCCGTCGCCTCATCCAAAGTCGCACACCACTTTGCAGACCGCCAGCTCGCCAATTGTCGATGCGCCGGAAATTTCTTCGTCCTCACCCACAATTCAAACTCGAAAGTTCAACGCTGCCGTTTCAAATATCTTAGCTAATATCTGCCGTCGCCTCATCCGAAGTCGCACACCACTTTGCGGACCACCAGCTCGCCAATTGTCGATGCGCAGGTAAGTTCTTCGTTCTCATCCACAATTCAAATTCGAAAATTCAACGCTGCCGTTTCAAATATCTTAGCTAATATCTGCCGTCGCCTCAATCACAATCCGTCGTTCACGTGAAAAGTAAAAGAAGTCGTTAATCATTCCACCCAAAACTTCGTCGCTTTTTGATTTTTTTCGACTTACGTCTACGCCTGCTGGTTTCCAAAAGAGACCCTCTCCTCATATCACAGCTTCCACCTAGCCTCGGTGGACTATCTATTTCCCGCTTTAGCGGAATTCGTGGGAACCGCTTTTCCTCATCCTATCATGCATTCTTCATTTGGGGGCAATGCACTGTTGCACTTGGGTGCATCGAACGTAAGCTTTCGAATAGACTTTCGCACTCGACGGTCCGAACGCAGCCTTCCGATTCCTTCCATTCGGCTGGAAATATCGACGCTTCCAGCCGCCTGGCGGCGTCCCTGTCGCCGATCGTCGTCGTAGTTTTACGTTTCGTTTGTTTACGTAAGTTCACATGGGACTCGATTCAACATCTCATAGAAGACCATCGACATTCAAACCAAAGTATAATTGGTCTGTCTAGCTTGTAATCAATTACTTGCAGATTGATTAAAGCATCCAGGACGACTCGCAAGTGCGGTTAAGTCGTCGCACGGTAACATGCAGGATACGTATCGACGACGAAGACAGTTCGATGGAAGGTACCTTTCGTCCGAGAGTCTAGGACCGAAAAGCAAATGCAATATGTCGCATTGTATCATTAAGGATATTCGTTGGTTGCGTGGTCATTGCTGCTCTGATCATTACCATCGTTTGTTGGTGGCCGGAAAGGTGAACACGACGAAAAAGGTTCCCGTTAATCCCTCAGCGGATTCCGAAATGTCCCAAATCGGGCATCCTCCACCCTTCGACGTCAGATATGGAAGGTGATCCTCAGATAAGGGTCGTTTAGGTAAATTGCTCCTCTCGTGGCTGGTACGCTTCCGAGTCACGATGATTGCGGTTATGTATTAGTGTTTTGGTTGTAATCTTCGGGGCTTGTTGGCGTGCGGCTGCATCGTCGAAAGGAGCGTTGCTTAAGCTACCTATTCTTCTATTTTTTTCTATTATTTTTTTTTTTTTTCTTATCACACTAATTCTATCTGCTAATATGTACAAAGTCAATGCCTAAGCCGTCTCGCTGGCGTATCTATTGACCTGACGCGTAATATCACCCCCTTCCCCAGAGAATTTCGTAGGAATTCTCTTTAATATTACCGCGACTACTTCCCGATTCCCGGACGCCCCGTCGCGCCAATCCACGTTAAAGTTCGGCTACGCGTTGTTTTTTTTTTTTTTTTTTTCCTATGATAAATTTTGGGAATGTTCATAATAAAGTAACTCCGCGTTCTACCTGCGATCGGAATCCCCAATTTTGTTTAGTATAATCTATTACAACATGTTTTCACTCACACTCATGCCATTTCCTGTACTAACTCCCTGGTTAACATTTTAGCATCTCAACTATGGTCTCGTATGGATCGGCCGTGGAATGCCTAAGCGAAGGACCTAATCGTGAGTCAAGTTAGGGAGGAAAAAAAAAAAAAAAAAGAATAGAAGGAAGAAGGAAAAAAAAATAAACAACAACAACTCGGTCTATGGAGGGATCCACTTGCCACCAACACCACTGCTTAGGTAATACTTTTGCTATTTTACTAACCCTACCTCTAAATACTATATATATATTTTTTTTTTTTTTATTATACTAAAACTACCCACCACCAATCGCTTCGACTTATCGTACCCACCACCACCTACTTAATTGCATTCTAATCTTCCTAATCTGAGTTCTGGGAATATTCCTCCATAATACTTCAGCCCACCACCGTATTATGATCTTAAAATCTTCGTGACCTAGTGTTACTATGATTGATTTATATTTCTATCTTCTTCTCAGCCATACAGTCTGATTTGCCTCCCCTATGTCTAAGAATCACACGTTCATCCTATATTTTAATCCACCTAATCGATAAACTTTTTGAAATCTTTCACGTGCCAAACTCCCGCTTCCTTGCCCTCACCATCCACCAAGAGATAAGTCCACCCTGATACCCGAGATTTTATCCAAAACGGACCAAGATATTCCGGTGCGAGCTTTGCGGAGTAAAATCGGGTTGCGTCTGAAATGGAATAATTGAGGTGAGGATTTTCCGCCAAACCGAATCTCCTATTTCGAACACCACGTTCCGTTTTCTCAAATTGTACCCCTGCTCACTATGACGAGCGGCGCGTTTCATTCGTTCCACCACATCCCCTCGTAGCTTGGAGAGTTGGTCAGCCCTGACTTCCGGTCCTGGGATAATTTGGTCAACCTCTGGAGGCTCCTTCGCCTCGTGGAACGTCACCATCTCTCGTCCGAAATTAAAAAAATAGGGTGTGACTTTAGTCACCTCATGCTTGTAGGTCCGAAGTGCGCAGGCTATCTTTGCGAGATTCCGATCCCAATCGCGATGGTTCTCGGTCACGTAAGAACGCAACATCCGCTTTAGGTCCTGATTCCTCCTCTCAGCCGGGTTGACTTGCGGATGGTATAATGCTGTGTGCTTGATTTCGGTTCCATAATTTTCCGCCAGACGGCGCATCAAAGTTCCCCGAAACTGGACCCCATTATCGCACACTAGCCATTTAGGTGCCCCAAAAAGCAGATACACCTGTTCCTCCAATACACGACAAACAGCCGCCGCTGTTGCCTGTCGCAAGGGAAATAAGAGCGTGAACTTACTCACATAATCCACCACGGTGAGGATTTGAGTATAGCCATTCTTCGATCGTGGGAAAGTCCTACCAAGTCGACACAGACCATTTCCCATGGGTGCTTAGGCGACCCACTCCGTGAAACCATGAACCCTGCCGGTGCCTTTCTCTCAACCTTATTGGCCTGGCAGATCCTACATTTCTTTACATAAGCATTCACGTCCGCTGGCATCTTAGGCCAATAATAATTAGTCGCCACGCGACTTATCGTGCGGCTAACTCCCATATGGCCCGCCGTAGGGTCATCATGACATCGTTGGAGGATTTCCGCTCTACCTTCCTTGGACACGACCCTCTTCCACGACTCCTTTCCCTCCAGTGCAGGATAACGCCCGGGCACATGTTTCCACAGTTGGTCATCCTTCACCCGCCAATCCGCATAGCGCTCGGGGGTCTCTTCCACCTTCTTCTTCATCTTGTCGTACCAACGGTCTCCAGGAGTCTCTAATATTGCGAGTTCTTCCCTGGGCAACATTCGTGAAAGAGCATCGGGTACGAGATGTTCCTTACCTCGTCGGTGTACAATTTCGAAGGGAAACTGTTGTAACCTGATTGCTCACCTGGCCAATCGTCCTGTCGGGTCTTTTAAATTGCTCAGCCAGACCAAGGAGTAATGATCCGTGATGACGGTGAATTTAGCTCCCTCTATATATGGCCGCAGCTTCTCTACCGCCCACAGCACTGCGAGGCATTCTTTCTCCGTGGCTGAGTACTTCTTTTCTGCTTTCGACAAGGATCGGCTCAGGTAACATACCACCTTTTCCCCGTCGGCGTGCCTTTGTGTGAGCACCGCTCCCAAGCCCAAGTCTGACGCATCTGTTTGAACGTAGAATGGTAGATCATAATCCGGACAGGTTAGTATTGGTGCCGTGGACAATTTCACCTTCGCCTGTGTAAACGCTGCTTCGCAGTCCTGGGTCCATGCAAACTTTTGGTTCTTTTTGAGTAGGTTTGTCAATGGTGCCGTCATCGTAGCAAAGTCAGGTATAAATCTCCTATACCACGAGACCATCCCTAGGAACTGCCTCACCCCCTTCACATTCCTAGGCGAAGGGATTTCCAATAAAGACTTCACCTTGTCCGGGTCTACATTCAAACCTTTCTCGTCGACGACATACCCGAGGTACTTAAGGCGACAGCGACAAAATTCACACTTGTCGCGAGAAACTCTCAAACCGGCTTGTCTGAGACGACCAAAAACCACTCTCAAGATTTCCAGATGCTTGCTGAACTCTTGTGTCACCACTATTATGTCGTCCAAGTAGGTAAACACATAGGGTTCGAGATCTGGGACCTGGTCGATTAAGCGCTGCCAAGTCGCGGGTGCGTTTTGCAATCCGAAAGGCATACGCCGGAATTGAAATAAACCGCGATGCGGTACCGTGAATGCAGTGAACTTACGTGATTGTTCCGCCATAGGAACTTGCCAGTAGGCAGACTTCACATCCAATGATGACAGGTATTTGGCGTCACGAAGTTTATCCAACGTCGCCGACACATATGGCAGCGGGTACGCGTCATGCTCGGTAACCTTATTCAGTTTCCTGTAATCTACGCAAAAGCGGTACGTATCATCCTTTTTCTTTACCAGCAATATCGGCGACGCCCAGGGGCTCGATGATGGCTCAATTATCCCTTGTTCCATCATCTCGTTCAGCTCTCGATCGATGTGCTTTTGTACCGCCGGTGACACAGGATAGTACCTTTGCTTAATCGGTACGGAGTTAGTCTTAATGACGTGTTCCACAAGGGTGGTGCATCCGATACCTTCCCCCATGCGATGAAACTCCTCTTCTAACAAACGGCTGACTGCGGCTTCCTCCACCTCCGTCAAACGACTTCGCGACTTTAATTGCTCTCCTGCCTCCCCTTCCAATGCATCCAGAAAACTCCAACTTTCCTCGCTCAGTGCTAGAACCACCCCGAATTGCCTAATGAAATCTACTCCTAGTATGAGACCGTGCGGGAGCGACGGAACCACCAACACTTCCAACCATTCTGTTTTGTTTTCCAGTTTCACTGGAATAGTGACCATGCCCATGATGGCGCAACCGTGACTGTTAGCCAATCTGATGCTTTTCTGGTTGGAACTCAGTAGCTCTACTCCTAGCCCCTCGAGTATCTTCCACCCTTCTCCACCTACTACCGTGTGAGTCGCGCCTGAGTCCAGAAGGCCCATAAACTTCCGCCCAAATACATCCACCTCTAAGTGTGGACGGTTGTCTCCGGTCCTCTTTGCTACCAGAAAGTCTAATTGTGTGGTCGTCGCAGCTCCTACTATATTCTCCTTTGTGCCCAGGTGACCGCCTACTGGGCACAACTTCCGTTTCCCGGTTGCTGTCTTGGACGACTTGCTGGAGAGTTACTAGTCACGCCCGCATTCCTTCGTTCACCACTCCGACAATTTGGACATTCCGCCCTGACTGTCCCTACTCTGCCGCATCCAAAACACTTTCTAGGATCGTGACAATCCCGAGACGTATGGCCTGGTCGACGACAGTTCCAGCAGATAAGATTCTGACGTGCATCTGGTACTGCTGCTGCGGCTACATCAACCGTCTCCAGGTACGCGAGATCCGGTTCCAACAGCCTAGGCGTCCTTCTTGGAGGCGGAGGAGCAAAGGATTCCACAGAGGTCCTCGTTGCCTCGAGCGATCGTCCCAGCCTTACCAATTCACCAATTGACTCTATCTTTATCAGAGCTAATTGTGTCTGATAGAACGGTGCGATGTTCTTTCTTACAATTTTCATCTTCTCCCCCTCATCCAGTGGCTTGCTGAGACGACGAAATAGTCCTTCCATCACGGCCACGTACACGCCTATAGTCTCCCCGTTTCCTTGAGTCCTACGCCTTATCTCCTCTAATAGGCGGTCATCATAGTCCGCGGGGAGGAATTCCTCTCGCAGTTCCTTCACCAAATCCTCCCAACTCCAGCAGATCGCTCGATTCGCACGGAACCAAATCAAGGCCTTACCTTCAAAAAGGTCCACCGCAGACTTAAAGAGTTGAGCCTTCGATAAACCTTTAGCCTCCCGAAGCTCCTCCACCCGTTCCAAAAACGCACTTACCGAGTTCGGAGATTCTCCATTGAAACGTACCCCCCATTTGTGCAGCTCTACTGGCTTCGACTGAAAAGTCGACGTACTCGGAACTGGTGAGCTCGGAGTATTCAGAGACCAATCCTCGTCCGTCTCCTCTGTCAATTCCCCACCAGCCTTGTATAATAAATCCCCCATTGCTATTAGAAGCTCGCCCTTGGTCTTCCTCAGGAAGTCTAGCTCCTCCGCAGTTACTCCCCGCATGTACCCAAGTCTTCGTAACGCATAGCATATTTTGCCTTTCACCTTGAGAAATTCCCCGGAGTTAAAGTCCCCAACAAAAGAGTCTATAAGCTAATTTACAGTAGTCGAGTTCATAGTTGATCTCCAGTTAAGTGCGAAAGCAAACTTTGAACGGAATAGTAAACTTACTTATAAAAATATGAGCGAAGACGTTGGAACTATAAGCAATGTAAAGGAGTATACGGTTTTGGACTGTTAAAAATTGGTATTTTTGGATTCTTTTTTTTTAGGTACTTTTAGGTTGTTTACCGTGTGTGTACTAATTATTTGTGTGGCAAAGGCGCAATAATAAGGAATTTTTACGAACAAACCGGTGCCAGTTTTGCACTGATATTCCTTTGTTTGTTAGCTCGGGCACAACGAAAAACAGCGAATTATTCTAGGGAATCGAAAAAAATCGCGCATTGTTACATGCAATATAATTCACGAAAAGGGCGGTAAATATTTCTGAGACCTAGGGCGGCGAAATGGTCAAATCCGCCTCTGTACATACATACATACACATATACATATATATACAATGTATGTAAATATGTATACACAACGTATTAAGTTAATTATACTACAAGCAACAAAACACGACAAACCTTTTCATATCCACAACACGCTATTTATAGCAACCAAGCACACACCAACACAGCCAATGTTCGTGGAACGCTTTCTGTTAACGCTTTTTTATGTCGTTTTTTTCAAACAGGCTCCTGTACGCTTCCACAGTCAAATTCAAATTCCCACAACTAACTCTAACACACCTCAAACACTTCCACTCACTCTGCCACTCGCACTAACTACTATCTTTTCCTATTTCCTCTCGCAGGTACAACCCGGATAATTTTCAACGATCCAAATTTATATAAATAGTTCCCAAAATTTATATGTAAATCCAACAAAATGTATATGTAATTCAAATATTTATATCAATATATGTATAAAAATATGCCATATATATATATATATATATATATATATATATATATATATATATATATATATATATATATATATATATACATATATATATATATATATATATATATATATATATATATATATATATATATATATATATATATATATATATATATATATATATATATATATATATATATATATATATATATATATATATATATATATATATATATATATATATATATATGCAAATCAAATATAAAAATAAAATCAAATACGCCGCTTCTAAATAATCAATTAAATGTTTAAATACGCCGCTTCTAAATAATTTTGCGTTCGACGAACCGTAGATATGCTATATTCAATAAGATATGCTATAAAAAGTGCGTTATATATATATATATAACTTATATGCAAATCAAATGTTTAAATACTCCGCTTTAACTAACTTTACCTTCGACAAATTATAATATCACGTTTTCAACCCGCAATTTTATTGAATTTAATAATTTCACTAATCGATTTCGAATTCAAGTTAACTTTTCAATTTTCAACCCTTAGCACGTTGGGCGCCAATTTGTTACCGACCTCCCCGGTCGGTAATGCGACCCCTTCTCCTTCTACTGGGGAAAGGGGCGACAGCCACGGGTGGCTCGCTCACACCGAGAGGGGTGGATTCGGGCGCCACTCGTTTCAAACCCGCGCTGTCTACAAGCCCGTCTCCGCGAAACGAGAATTCGGGCGGGCAACACTTTCTCTTCCCACGAAATATTAGCAATTTTTTCCACGAATTCCACGAATAGATACACCGACGCTTACACGAATTTACATACTTTATTTCTAGTAATAATTTCACTTTTGTAAACTACCAACTACGGCGCCGATCCCTAACGATACACAATCTGATGCTAGCAGCCCTGATTCACCTATCGTCGAATATCTAATCTTACGGCCGCTAGCCCAACTACAACCTTTCAATTGAACAAGATAACTTAACGTACCTTAACTATTATCTGCCGTCGCCTCATCCAAAGTCGCACACCACTTTGCAGACCGCCAGCTCGCCAATTGTCGATGCGCCGGAAATTTCTTCGTCCTCACCCACAATTCAAACTCGAAAGTTCAACGCTGCCGTTTCAAATATCTTAGCTAATATCTGCCGTCGCCTCATCCGAAGTCGCACACCACTTTGCGGACCACCAGCTCGCCAATTGTCGATGCGCAGGTAAGTTCTTCGTTCTCATCCACAATTCAAATTCGAAAATTCAACGCTGCCGTTTCAAATATCTTAGCTAATATCTGCCGTCGCCTCATCCGAAGTCGCACACCACTTTGCGGACCACCAGCTCGCCAATTGTCGATGCGCAGGTAAGTTCTTCGTTCTCATCCACAATTCAAATTCGAAAATTCAACGCTGCCGTTTCAAATATCTTAGCTAATATCTGCCGTCGCCTCAATCACAATCCGTGGTTCACGTGAAAAGTAAAAGAAGTCGTTAATCATTCCACCCAAAACTTCGTCGCTTTTTGATTTTTTTCGACTTACGTCTACGCCTGCTGGTTTCCAAAAGAGACCCTCTCCTCATATCACAGCTTCCACCTAGCCTCGGTGGACTATCTATTTCCCGCTTTAGCGGAATTCGTGGGAACCGCTTTTCCTCATCCTATCATGCATTCTTCATTTGGGGGCAATGCACTGTTGCACTTGGGTGCATCGAACGTAAGCTTTCGAATAGACTTTCGCACTCGACGGTCCGAACGCAGCCTTCCGATTCCTTCCATTCGGCTGGAAATATCGACGCTTCCAGCCGCCTGGCGGCGTCCCTGTCGCCGATCGTCGTCGTAGTTTGACGTTTCGTTTGTTTACGAAAGTTCACATGGGACTCGATTCAACATCTCATAGAAGACCATCGACATTCAAACCAAAGTATAATTGGTCTGTCTAGCTTGTAATCAATTACTTGCAGATTGATTAAAGCATCCAGGACGACTCGCAAGTGCGGTTTAGTCGTCGCACGGTAACATGCAGGATACGTATCGACGACGAAGACAGTTCGATGGAAGGTACCTTTCGTCCGAGAGTCTGGGACCGAAAAGCAAATGCAATATGTCGCATTGTATCATTAAGGATATTCGTTGGTTGCGTGGTCATTGCTGCTCTGATCATTACCATCGTTTGTTGGTGGCCGGAAAGGTGAACACGACGAAAAAGGTTCCCGTTAATCCCTCAGCGGATTCCGAAATGTCCCAAATCGGGCATCCTCCACCCTTCGACGTCAGATATGGAAGGTGATCCTCAGGTAAGGGTCGTTTAGGTAAATTGCTCCTCTCGTGGCTGGTACGCTTCCGAGTCACGATGATTGCGGTTATGTATTAGTGTTTTGGTTGTAATCTTCGGGGCTTGTTGGCGTGCGTGGCGTGGCAAAGGAGCGTTGCTTAAGCTACCTATTCTTCTATTTTTTTCTATTATTTTTTTTTTTTTTTTTTTCTTATCACACTAATTCTATCTGCTAATATGTACAAAGTCAATGCCTAAGCCGTCTCGCTGGCGTATCTATTGACCTGACGCGTAATAACATATATATACACATACATATATATACACATATATATATATACGTACATATATATACATACATATATACATATATGTACATACCCATAAATACACACATACACACATATATACACACACTCATACATGCATATACATGTATACATAAAATAAGCATACATATATATATCTACACATATATACATACATACACAGGGGCGGATTTGCCACTAGGCCCGGTAGGCCCGGGCCTAGGGCGGCAAATTTCGGGGGCGGCAAATTTTCGATTTTTCTTGGGGTGCCCACTTTTCGATTTTCTTTTTTGGGGCGGCATTTATTTTTGTCGTATATGTACATATATCTGAGTTGAATGAGCCTAACACCTGAAGCCAACCGAATTCTCTAAAAATATCAATGCACGCAAAAGTTCACCTCTGATGATTTTTTTCGGACTTTAAAAAGTTGTACTTATAATAAATATCGAAATGCGATCACGGTAAAGGATCAAAGAAACAAAAAAATACATAAAAAGTACCTAGAAAGTATTTGAAAACATCTAAAAAGAGCCTAAAAAGAAGCCAAATAATACCTCTTCAATTTAGGAAAAGCTTATCAGAGGTAAATATTTGCGTGCATTGATTTTTCAGCGAATTTTTTTTTATTATTATGGTGCAGGGTATATCAACTACATGCGAATCGCTTTATTTTTTACGTGTTTTTTAAATTGTACTTCATTGCAGAATTTAATTTCTATAAAATGAAATCTAGAGCATCATAGGTCAAAATATTTCGGGTTCATCCTTAACTAATAACATATCGAACATTAATTTACAGTAGTCGAGTTCATAGTTGATCTCCAGTTAAGTGCGAAAGCAAACTTTGAACGGAATAGTAAACTTACTTATAAAAATATGAGCGAAGACGTTGGAACTATAAGCAATGTAAAGGAGTATACGGTTTTGGACTGTTAAAAATTGGTATTTTTGGATTCTTTTTTTTTAGGTACTTTTAGGTTGTTTACCGTGTGTGTACTAATTATTTGTGTGGCAAAGGCGCAATAATAAGGAATTTTTACGAACAAACCGGTGCCGGTTTTGCACTGATATTCCTTTTTTTGTTAGCTCGGGCACAACGAAAAACAGCGAAGTATTCTAGGGAATCGAAAAAAATCGCGCATTGTTACATGCAATATAATTCACGAAAAGGGCGGTAAATATTTCTGAGACCTAGGGCGGCGAAATGGTCAAATCCGCCTCTGTACATACATACATACACATATACATATATATACAATGTATGTAAATATGTATACACAACGTATTAAGTTAATTATACTACAAGCAACAAAACACGACAAACCTTTTCATATCCACAACACGCTATTTATAGCAACCAAGCACACACCAACACAGCCAATGTTCGTGGAACGCTTTCTGTTAACGCTTTTTTATGTCGTTTTTTTCAAACAGGCTCCCGTAAAAGTATGTTCCATACTAAAAGCGTTATCAGAAAGCGTTCTACGAACATTGGCTGTGTTGGTGTGTGCTTGGTTGCTATACATAGCTTGTTCTGGAAATGAAAAGGTTTGTCGTGTTTTGTTGCTTGTAGTATAATTAACTTAATACATTGTGTATACATATTTACATATATTGTATATATATGTATATGTATATGTGTATGTATGTATGTATGTATATATGTGTAGATATATATATATGTATGCTTATTTTATGTATGTATGTATGTATATGTATGTATGTGTGTGTGTGTGTGTATGTGTGTGTATGTATGTATATATGTGTATGTACATATATGTATATATGTATGTATAATATGTACGTATATATATGTGTATATATATATGTATGTATATATGTGTATATATATATGTGTATACGTATATATATGTATATGCACACATGTGTATATATGTGTGTATATGTATATATATGGGTGTATGTATGTGTGTATGTATAAACATTGTACATACATTGATTATATACATTAATTCCGGCAACCCGGTCAAGCAAACACCCGATGGTGCAAAAACGCTTATCCAGATATTGCGTTTGTATTGTTGCTAAGCTCGTAAAAATATGTTCCATATTTTTCATGTTTTATCCTGGTAAAAATGCGAATCGCGAAGCGATTCGGACATGTCCAGGGGGGCGAAGCGCGAGTGAGGGTCCAGGGGGGCGAAGTCCTCCGACGAAGTGCGTAGCGCCAAGTTTTTTTTGCAACTCAATAGAGTTCTAGTTAGCTGCATTGAAAGCAACAAAATCCTGCTTTAGTGATCACTGAGACGGATTTTTGGGTGGGAAACGTATTTGAGAAAGAAACTTCATGGATTGACAAGAGAGTGGGAAATTGTTTAGGGTGCAACCGCTATAGGTTTCCATGTACGCTGACGGTTTGGTGAAATTTAAACGAGTTTTAAAAGATTTGCAAAACAGCGTTAGACTACTGATACACTGCTGGTATAAATACCAGGTTGAGAATCTTTGTATCGATACCACGGTATTCATATATTGTGAGGGTGATACACTGATACACTGCTGGTATAAATACCAGGTTGAGAATCTTTGTATCGATACCACGGTATTCATATATTGTGAGGGTGATACACTGCGTCTGCGTGGTATTGTGTGACATCACCTGTCAAAAGTGAAAACTGTCAAATTAAGTGTATAGCGCAAAGTGGTATGGAATCAGAAAAGCGATTATTGCAATTATTAGCAAGTTTGCTTCAATTACAGCTCCAAGCTGAGGCATTAGCTGTCGAAAGAAAACGCCTAAGCAAATTGGCGTATTGAGCCCACCGTTGGAGTAAAATATTTCGACGACGAGCTTTGATACTGTTGCTGAAAAAGCGCAGAGCCCGGCGTGTTTGGACAAGAGTAAATATAAAATCAATTCACACTTTGTATCGCAAACTAACAAAATATTGTTAAGGTGGAGAGTTCAACCTTCTGGGAGGAATCTGTTCCACGTTTTAGCGAAAAACAGTCATGACCACATCAGCCTCTAATAATTTTATCATATTTTCTTATTGCCATTTTGAACTGAATCAAACAAAACAAATTAGTCGCTCGTTAACAAAATGCGGAAAAATAGTAATTGCCTTGAACGAAACTGAATGAAAAGTGAAGTAGCAAAATGAATATGCAAACATTATGGCGATAAACCCATCATTACATTATTTTAAATTAAAACTTATAAAGTATTTGTGCTAGTCTAACTATTGTTGTTAAAAATGGAACTTTCAAAAGACTTTCGGAGCATATGTAGTTAAAAAAAAAAATTTAGAATGCGGGCTGCGTCTACAGAAAATGAAACGTTTTATGAACATAAATTTTAAATCATCTTTCTTCAGCGTAACCATGAATTTAGCTGTAGCTAATAAGTGCAAGACGCCAACGTTCTTGACAGGCAAGAGGTATTAGACCTCTCGTTTGTTTCTAACAATGCAATGCACCTAGTGAAGAAGTGGAATGTCCTAACAGGGACTCCGTCTTCTGACAGTAGACACAAAGCCTTCGAACTAGTAATAGCATAAAAAGGGTCTAGTAGAGACAACTGTCCGAAAAAACTAGATCCACGAAAACGGGGGTGTCCTCGTGGAACAGGGAGTTAAAAATGGCTCCTCCATGCATCCGCAAAAATAGCCCTTTTATCCATTTTAATCTCGATATGTCACTTTCACAATGAAATCCTTCTGTGACATTTGTCAATAAATTTTATATACTGGAGAGTTGGGTTACAATACTCACCACTGGCTGGAAAATGGCTCTGCTGGCAGTAAAATCTTCGCTTAATGGGGTAAAATTCAGCCGGTATCTATACCGTCCAAAGGCGTAGATACCCGGTATGTACCGCTTGGCCGAGCTGGTATTAGCTCAGAACTGGCTGATACACTGGTGGTATGCACCCGGTTTTCTGTTGAATCTATACCTTGTACAACCCAATAAAGGGCATCTAATTTATTCTTATTGACATATTTCATATTCATTTATCACGTTCCTCATTAGTGAAAGTGTATAACGGGAAGTGCGAACAAAGAATACAATTCCACATATGTTAACAGAACATTTGTTTAGTAACTAAACTTTCTTTCAAGTGTTGTTCTTAAATTGTTTTTCCTTCATTCAGACCCAACTGGTCATAGCCCAGTGGCATTGTTGCAAACTTTGGAGCACTAGAGAGCGAGTTCAATTCAACGTCGGTACCTCAGCTTTTTGTAAGTCTCGTTGGGTTTTTAAAATAAATCGCTTCGATGCCAATTTAAATGAAAAATTGCACTTTCATTTTGAAAAAATTCTGAATTAAAATACGTTTACAATTAAATTAGCACACTTAACACTTTTAAATCAACTGCACTGGCCGAGCTGTTATAAGGTTAAACTGAGTTTATCATCTCACAATTTATCAGTTTTGGTAGCAGCGTCACATCGTCAACCACCTCGCATTCCGACGGAGTGAGTTCAAATTCGCACAGCGCCGAGCTTTTAACTCGCATTTTTGACTCTTCGCATAAATATTCAATTTACCAATTGATTGGTTTTCGTCCATGATAAATTGAACTTCAGCAATTGCATACTTCTGGGCACCATATACAAAGAAAGCTAAATTAATCATTTGCATACCTCTGGGCACTTTAAGATTGGATACTTTCGGACATCGAATCCACCTGCTTAAATCATCATGAGCTTCAAGTGCAGCCTTGAAAATTGCTTTGCCTTTGACAACACGATGAAATTCGTGACATGCAAAGCTTTCTGTGTCACGGTGTTGCGAATTACTCGTATTTGTATTTTCTGAAAGAAAGGACGATGGAGATTATTACCGCGAGAGATCCGCCGTCTGAATTGATCTAGGCTAGTGACATCTTAGAGTTAGTTAGGGATAAGTAAATATACCAGCCATCATAACCATAGACTATGTATATACGATTAATGAGCCTTTAATTTTGTATTTAGTAGATTGTAATAGTTAGGGTTAGTACCTAGACACGCGATGGCTACCCTATCAACATGAGAGAATTTAATACAACAATTTTCGCATAGTGGACAGACAAGTACGAATACCACTAACAAGTTTGTCAAAATTTCAACCAACTTCGGGTGATATACTTGAAAAATGAGACATGAGCCGTTTTCTAAGCAAGCTTGGAATTCAAAAAAAAAATAAGACGGAGTAAGAAAAATAGATTGACGGGAGTTGGAAAGATTCCTTCGAGAAGAGAAGAGGTTTGCAGTTATTCGAAGTAGACAGAGGCCTAAGATAAATATATCGAATAGTAATTAGAGGGCATTTGGACAATTGCTTGAAGCAGACAAGAAAATATCGAATATTAAGAAGAGTGGCGATTATTTATAGCTCCGAGTGGACAGATGTCCTTAAAAAAGGGTAACAAATATTATTTCTTTTAGTTTCGATCCAAGCTTTCGATCTCGAGCGAGACAGGAGTGCGGCAGAGTCGAGTGATAAGAGTCATCTAGCAGAACAAGCAACGGAATTCGACATACTCATCCAGGGTAGCCGAACAAACAACAGGATTTGACGGAAGGGGGTTCCAGTGCGACGGATTTATTTCGATCCAAGATTTCGACCTCGAGCGAGACAGGAGTGCAGCAGAGTCGAGTGATAAGAGTCATCAAGCAGAACAAGCGACGGGATTGGACATACTCATCCAGGGTAGCCGAGCAGACAACAGGATTCGACAAACTCATCTAGGGTAGCCGAACAAACAACAGGATTTGACGGAAGGGGCCCCCAGTGCGACGGATTTAGTAAGTTAATGTGCACATTATATTTCATTTTTTTTGTTTTTTTTTATTCAAGAAATCATATAAATCTAAGATGGCTTTTACTAAAATATATTGATGGGATAATATAATAATTGTATGTTTTGCAAATGAACGGTTTTTTTTAAATCTGTGAGATTTAATCTGGACGGCGGACGATTTTCTGTTACGTTGCCCGATTTTTTTTTTACAGCTAAGTAGTCACCGTCACAACTTCTCGCTTCAATACGACGGTGTTTCGGTAGTTCCGGTAAATCGAAGCGAGTGGCGCCCGAACCATCCCGATTTTTGCGAGCAAAGCCACCCGGAACTATAATCCTTTTGGCCCAGTTTGGGAGAAAAGGTGTTTTGAACTTGTTACGTTTGAATCGGTAATATCTGTAAAAGGAAGTTACACGGGGCTTGCATGGGTGCTCCCAGGGATTGGTTTCATCCGTACCTCGAGAACCATTTTATCTGTACGGACTGCCAAAATATTGACCTTCTTTTAAAAAGTATGTACGACAGCTTGATTGGCTACATCGGGACACTCAATTCCGAAAAAGATAATATAATATCTAAACAGCTAGCACAAGCGCGTGCAAACGAGGAATTTCTGGCAGAAATATCAAATCATTTCGATATTCTGGCGTCCTCCTTTTTGAAATCGAACATGATGAGCCACGAAAAGTATTTTGACACTCTTGGGAAGAGAATGGATACTCTTACTGATAAAGTGGATTCCTTTTCTTCGAATTTGTCCACTTATAATAATAATAGTAAGTATGCTTGCCAATCAAACACCAAAGATACGCTTGAAAAGTTTGAAAATTTATCACGAACGTTCAAAATGCAAACCGACAGACTCACAGACGCTTTGTCCGAGCAACAACTAAAGTTAGCTGATATCAGCAGAAAATTGGAAGATTTAGACCGTCATTGCGATGCTTCAACAAATGATGCTGACGAAAACTTATTAATGAACGATATAACACTCCATCAAGAGCTCCTCAACGCAACGTTAGAGATTAATAGCAAAACAACGGTCAGCAATATGAGAACAAAGGACAAAGCAACATCACCTATTAGGATTCTAGCTGAGAGCACAATTCCATCTACTCTAGAAAAACAATCAAATCTAGACTGTAAAACCCCAATTTACAAATTCGGTACTTTTTGGTCCCATAATGATTGGCAGAATCGTTTACAAAAAATAAAAAAAACCAACGAAATTCTTCCCAATAAACACACCTCCAGAAAATTAACAACTTCATCAACCAAAAGTGCATTCTTCGTGAAAGGGATTCCTTTTTCTGCTGACGACAAATGGTTGAGAACGATTCTCGAACCTGATTTTCACATAAAAGATTACGAGGTGAAATTATTACCCCAGTCCAAACATATATCCTCCAGACGGTGTAAAGTTTTTGTTCCATCAAAATATGCGTGGCTTTTTACGTGCTGGAGTAGAAACAACGGCGACATCAACTGGAAGGGAATGACATTCAGCCCTTGGAGAAACATTACCGGCAAAACTAGGAATAAGCAACAAAAAATTGTAAAAAAAAATTGTATCCCTAGCCACTCCTTTGCCCAACTTCCTTCCGCCCATAAGACTTTCTCATCACCTTCTCAGTCTCAGTCTCTAGTGACAACAAATAATTCTTCGTTAACTGATGTTTTTTCTCGTAATGCATCTACTCGTAATAATAATTGTGCATCTATACCCCCAGCATTTGACGCGTTATCTTCTCACTCAAGCAGGTATGCTAGCGTAGCTAATAAAATCTGCTCCAAGGTTTCCAATCAGGCTGCCGCAAACATAGGTATCGGTAGCAATATGACATCTGAATCTCTTCGAAGATCAATCAACCCTGTTAGGCATTTTTCCTAACCAAACTCAGACAAGCCACAAATTTTTTTACCACAACTGTGGTGGTATGAGAGGCAAGCTAAGTAAATTATACCTTGACGCCAAATCAAGCCATTTTAATTTACTCGCCATCGCGGAAACTTGGCTTAATGCCTCTCATAAAAATGAGGTGATTCTTGATAGTACTTGGACCATTTACAGAAACAACCGTGATTATTGTTCTACGGGTCAGTCGCGAGGAGGTGGTGTCTTACTTGCTGTTAGTAACACATTTTCAAGTGAGCTCGTTGATACCACCCCAAATGCTTTTTTACAATGTATAATTGTTCGGATCTCCTCTTATAACAACTCAATTTACATCGCTGTTGTCTACATCCCCCCAAGATCTGAAGAATCCATCTACAGCAATTTTTGTGACACAATATCTTCATTAGCAACATCACTTAGCGAAAAAGATAAAATAATAGTTTTGGGTGATTTCAATCGTCCGAATCTTTGCTTTGTTCCGGATGAAAATGACTCTTACCTACTCCCCGTAAACCTGGTAGACACCAACGATTTCAATCTTGCGAGTGCCTTTTATGGTAATGATTTACAGCAGGTTTCCCACATCCCCAACCAAAATGGAAATTGGTTAGATCTAGTCTTCACGAATGCTTATGACGAAGTAGTGGTTAGTCAAACTAATGACGCTGAGCATCTTTTTTGCAACAGTATACACCATACAGCACTGTCAGTAGAACTTTCCACTTCTAATTCCACCTACTTAAAAACTTACAATAATTCAATTGTATTTGACTTCCGTTATGCTGATTATGAAAGCATTAAACACGTTCTTGATACTATAGATTGAACGAACATTATTTCAACTCAGGATCTTGAGATATCCATTTCCTCTTTTTACAATAAAATTTTTGACGCCGTTGAAAGATATGTACCAAGAATAAAAAAAAAAAAAAATTATCTGAGCCATGGCTTGATAGAGACCTTAGGCATTTGCGAAATCATAGAAACAAACTATATAAGCGGATTAGAGAAAATACTGACGTTAGTTCTGCTATTCAGGAAGAGTATAATCAAGTCGCTAAGCAATTTTCAGCAAAGTCTCGTGAGGCTTATGATACTTACATTAGGTCAACCGGTGAACATATAGTCCGTGACCCGAAAAAATTCTTCGATTTTGTTAATGTGAAGCGAAAAACTACTGGCTATCCATCGTCAATGTTTCTGAATAACACAACGTCTTCTTCCCCTAAAGAGATATGTGACCTATTCGCAGATAGTTTCCAAAAAGTTTTTAGTGCACCAGACCTAACAAACTCACACCTTTCTTCCTCCGATTCAACTCCAACGGCTTTTGTCAACCATTTAGAAATCTCCCGCGATGAAATACGTAAAACTATTTTGGAACTCAACTGCAACAAAGGTCCTGGGCCCGATCTTCTTCCTCCGATCTTTTTATGCAAGTGTGTAGAGCAGCTTATAACTCCTTTGCATATTTTTTTTTTAATAGATCACTTTCGTCAGGAGTTTTTCCATCCAGTTGGAAGCTTTCTTATGTCACACCCATATTCAAGAATAGTGACCGACGCTGTATTGAAAATTATAGGGGCATTGCCATTTTGTCTTCGATTCCAAAACTTTTCGAAAAGATAGTATACGACAAATTGTCTCCGCTAGTTGATTCCCATCTGAACGAGCAGCAACATGGCTTTAAAAAAGGTCGCTCAAACACCACGAATTTGACAATCCTAATCTCAGACGTCCTATGCGAAATGGAAAAAGGTTACCAAATTGACGCAGTCTACACAGACTTCAGTAAGGCATTTGACAGAGTTGACCATTCTACCTTAATTCTTAAGCTACAGAAATTCGGTATTACCGGGTCTCTACTCAGCTGGCTGACTTCCTACCTTTGCGATCGAACACAATGTATAAAATTTCAAGGATTTTTATCGAAAAACGTTAGTGCTACCTTTGGTGTACCCCAAGTTAGCCATCTTGGTCCACTTCTCTTCAATATATTTATTTCCGACCTATCTGACGTCCTAGCAGGCATACCTCATTTACTCTATGCAGACGACCTCAAACTTTATCTGACCATTGAATCCAAATCGGATGCCCTCTTTCTCCAATCGAAACTTGATTCCCTTGATCATTGGTGCAATGTAAACAAGCTCTCTCTCAACATTAATAAATGCCAGGTCATTAATTTTTCCACAAAATGCACGGTCACACACAATACGTACTTCCTCGGTAATAATGTGCTAACTCGAGTAGATAACATTGTTGACCTCGGTGTTATCTTAGATGAAAAACTCCGCTTCACTTTACACTACGATCAAATACTTTCTCGTGCAAACAAACAACTTGGCTTCATCAAAAGACGAGCCAAAGAATTTCGTAGTCTGTGGGTCTCAAGATCTTTATACACTTCACTCGTACGTTCTATTCTCGAATACGCTTGCATTAGCTGGAATCCTGCTTTTGAAACCCACAGTGACAGATTCGAGTCAATACAAAAGCAATTTTTACTTTTCGCCTTGCGAGAGCTATACAACCCTTATGACTTTAAAAGCCTACACCCTTATGAGTTTCGACTGGGTTATTTTAACCTATCGACACTAGCCTCCAGAAGAATGGTGATATCGACCTGCTTCACATTCGACGTCGTTAGAGGTGCTATTAATGTAGAATTCCTGAATAACAAAATTTTGATAAATATCCCTGTGAGGAACACCAGATCCAATCGTTTCCTAAAAGAATATTCTCATTCGACCACATATGGAGCTAATGAGCCAGAAAATAGATGCTGCAGAGTATTCAACAGAATAAGCAATTTATATTCCCCTACGATTTCCAAATCATCCTTCAAGTCCTCTTTTCCATGCCATCCGTACCCTTAACCTTAAGCTATAGCTTTTATGTCAATGTTTATTTCTTGATTGCTATTTATTAATTTATTTGTTACTCTTTTTTAAGTTTGTTTGTTTTTTACTGATTTAACTTGTTTGATTTTACTTTTTCCTTTACTTAACTTTACTTTTCCATTTTTTTTTTTTTAATTTGATGTCCTTTTTTTTTAATATGTGATTTTGTACCTTGTTTGGTGAATGAATAAAAAAAAAAATATATATATAGGTATATATATATATATATATATATATATATATATATATATATATATATATATATATATATATATATATATATATATATATATATATATAGATATATGTATATAAATATATATATATATATATATATATATATATATATATATATATATATATTAGGGCGGGCCAATTTGTATGGAGCCGAAAAATTCGATTAGACCTGCCCCCTAGGATGATTTTATGGACAATTTTAAGCAACTTTGCCGACGGAACCATAGGTCTATCTTGATTTTCGAGTCTCCCACTTTTCAAAAAAAGATTTTTTCCCTATAACATCATTTTGATTCAAAATTCGTTTTTTTATTCATCGTTATATTATCTTTTTTATGTGTATATGGGGGGTTTTTGGGGTCGAGAAATTCATTTCTGATCTTTATTTTTACCTATGACTACCGCCAGAGGGCGTTTCATGCATATTTTAACTATTTTTCGTCTATTTTCCGAGAAAAATTACAAGTTTTTCGGTAAAATTGATCTTTATTTAATTTTTTTCAATGAAAATTCAAATTAAAAAATAAGAACATGTGTAAAAAATAAAAAAAATGAATTTAGTGAGAAAAAAAGCGACAAAGTGTTGTTGCTTTCAAGTCAACAACGCATTTATTTAAAAAAAAACATCGGTACAACATCATTACCGACATATTTTGTGAAAGAGCACAACACAATGACATTTATGAGTGTTCAGTTCATTAGTGTTTGAGCATCATTTCAGTGAAAGTGAATTATAAATTTCCTGCCAGTGAATAATTGTGAAATTCAAAAAGAATTAAAAGGTATGTGTTAAAATTTTGTAATTTAATACACATAGGCATCGATGTTGTTCTCTTGCTTGGTTACTTTTTTCTGAAATATGTAATACATTGTAATGTATTTATATGTATAGCATGTAGGAATAATGTGCGTTGGAATAATGTATTAACTGGTCCTTAGAGGCGAAATGTCGGTTGACATATGAGTAAATGCTGTTGATCACATATGAGTTATGCCAATTTGTAGGTGGAAAAAATATATTCGAACCAAATGTTTTGAAATATACTAATTTCAGTTTTTTAAAATTTTTTTAGTAAAATTATACAATGGATCCAAATGCATTGCCGTCTACATCTCAAACCGCAACAACATCAACAAGTACCGAAAGTCATTTGAAGCATTTGCCTTCGCACGATGTTGCTGTTTTTGGTGCATCTTGTGATTTGAGTGGACTCGATCTGCCAACGAAACAGGATATTTTAAGATGTTTTTTTTTCTTGGCCGAACGTGCTAAACTCCAAAACAAAATGTTTTCGTATAAAACATTCGTACCGCACGTAACAGACAAATTGATTGAAATTTGGAGTCAACTTAATGTTGAAATTCTAACCAAACAAAGTGTTGTTAGAAAATTGGGTACATTGATTGACAAGTATCAAATCGAAACTAAACATTCAAATATCGCCTCATTCAGAACGTTCGAGCAATCTACAAAAGAATTATTTTACATCGGCAAATGTCAATGTGACTTGAAAGCAGAATTATGCTCATGTGGATTGATTCCAGATCATTTGAAAGAGTTCATGCGAGATCAAAATAATGACAGAAGATTGACGATACCGGAATTCGTGCTAGAAGTTGAAGAGCCAGCACCAACGTCAACAATAATACCAACAAGCGTTGAACAGAGCCATTCAGCATATGAACCAAGTACTGATATAGATCAGCCAAGTTCAAATCCACAAGATATTCCGCCAATGATACGAGGACCGTATACTCCCAGATACGATGCTTCGAACTTCGCTGCGATGTGTGATCGATTTGGTGTGTCTGATAGAATAGCAGCAGCACTCGCAACATCTCTTATGCAAGACATTGACGTAAAAGATGCACATGGCAATCCTATCATCATGGATAAAAATAAAGTGCGTCGAGAAAAGGCCAAATGCAGAGAAGAACTGCTTCGTAAGCAGTATGATGCATCCAATTTGATAGCATTTTCATTCGACGGCCGAAAAAATGATGCTTTAACAATGGAAAAAATCGATGAGAAGTTGCATGCAAGGATGGTGAAAGAACCACATCTAGTTGTTTTGAAGGAACCAAATTCTCAATTGATAGGCTACACAAAAGTCGAAAATGAAGATGCTGAACACAAATTGATGACATTTAATGCATTCTTCGTCGAAAAAGAAATTGCTCTCGATGCATTAATCGGCATATGCTGTGATGGTGAGCCAACAAATACTGGCGTAAGAAATGGGATTTTGCGTCGATTTGAATTGCATTTGAATAGACCGCTGCATTGGTTTGTGTGCATGCTGCACTTTAACGAGCTGCCATTTCGTCATTTGTTTGACACTTTGGAAAGATCATCGACCACTGGACCACGAACAACAACTGGAACGTTGGGCAAACAAATTGAAACTTGTGAAAATCTTCCGGTATGTATCATTTGTCATTTTTCTCATCGATTTTTTCCAGTATTAAATGGTAAAATTTAATTCATCTCATTTCTTTTTTTTCAGCTTGTAGATGAATTCGAGATAATCGTGCTAGAGAACATGCCACCTGATTTAGATCCATTTGAATTATCCACCGATTCAAAGTACTTATACAAAATGGCCAATGCAATTTCGAATGGTGTTGTTCCTGCGGATTTATCTCACAATAAACCAGGACCAATAGCACATTCACGTTGGCTCACCAAGGCGAATAGATTGTTGCGGTTGTATGTGTCAACTGAAAATCTATCAAGGAATTTGAAAATTTTGGCAACATACATAATGAAAGTGTATGTGCCGATGTACTTCAACATCAAGTACTATAATTCGGTGGTCTTCGGTAGTGTATTATTTTACAAATTCATTCGTTGGACACAATATTTGGATACAAATCTACGCGGAGTTGTGAATAATGTCATTAAAAAAAATTCATATTACGCACATTCCGAAAATATTTTGTTAGCGATGTTATTTGATGATAAAAAAGAGACACGAAAAATCGCAATCAAGAAAATTTTACACTACCGAAGAAATCTGTACGACCCGGCACATCTTAGAGTTTATCAAAAACCTTTGATAAACTTCAATTGTACAGATTATACGAATATGATTGATTTAAATAGAGATGATGTCTTATTCGAACCACCGTTTACGTATAGCATTCCGTATGATCATTTGGAACAATATTTAGAATGCGATGATCCACCATTGCCTGATCCAAGAATTCCGGTACACATACAAGCAACGGAAAGACATGTTCAATTGCTGGCTAGCGTTTCTAAACGTGTTTTAGAAAAGAGTCGACACAGTGTTATGGCAGTTACATCAGAAAGCCGTGCAAAATACCCCCGACTTGAAAGCAAAAAAGACTTTCAAAAATAAGTTATTTCGCTTTTCTTCCACTAAATTCATTTTTTTTTTTATTTTTTACACATGTTCTTATTTTTTAAGTTGAATTTTTGTTGAAAAAAATAAAATAAAGATCAATTTTACCGAAAAACTTGTAATTTTTCTCGGAAAATAGACGAAAAATAGTTAAAATATGCATGAAACGCCCTCTGGCGGTAGTTATAGGTAAAAATAAAGATCAGAAATGAATTTCTCGACCCCAAAAACCCCCCATATACACATAAAAACGATAATATAACGATGAATAAAAAAACGAATTTTGAATCAAAATGGTGTTATAGGGAAATTTATTGAAAAGTGGGAGACTCGAAAATCGAGATACACCTATGGTTCCTTCGGCAAAGTTGCTTAAAATTGTCCATATAATCATCTTAAGGGGCAGGTCTAATCGACACAAAATTTGGCCCGCCCTAATATATATATATATAAAAATATACATATATATATATATAAATATATATATATATATATATATATATATATATATATATATATATATGTATGTATATATATATATATATATATATATATATATATATATATATATATATATATATATATATATATATATATATATTGTTACCCACCCCGCCTAATTGAGGGGGTATTTACCTTCGGCTTGGTCCGTGTGGGTCCCGGGTTCGCTCAGGAGACTGGGCGTGGGCGCCACTCACTCACCACAAGAATGGACCACGAGCCGCCGAGTGAGCTTACGGCTCACCGAGGTCAGAAATTCTAGGAATGGGGGTCGCTATTGCGTGTAGCACAACCCCTCTACTTCACTGTCGCCGAACCATCAAACCTGCGAAACGTTTGATACCTCTCTTTGAACTGAATTTTGAAAAATACGATCTCGTAAAACGATAACAAATTCTTTATTTTTTTTTTCTCAACGCGATTCCGCGATATTACTAACACCGATTTCCAATTCTAACGCCTACGCTACGTTAGCTTATTTCCAAATAACGAAGACCACCACTCCACTATAACAATCCTTTTGTACACAAGAATATATATATTCGAAAAAATACTGGTCGTGTGAAAAGTTTTGAAAATTTTCTCTTATCTCTATACCAAATTACTTAGATCTAAATGTAATCTTCCAAATATTAATATAACAAACAGGAACTAACCTTCTTCCTTCGATTCGTCGGATCAGAAAAAGCCAACCCCGACTCCAGCCGAGTCCCAGTTCAGTGATGGGTGAATTTCCTCACGACCAGATATGATACATGCTCGCTACCACTGTCGCACACAGAATCTTCCTAAGCTCCCAGTCTCATCAGTACGGGTGGGGTTATGAACTCCAGACCGCCCGGTTCCCGGCCAGACGTGCTAGCCTCTGCACTACAGGGCCGGTACGTGATAAACGGCTTTATGCCCAATTGATCGTCTCGCCGCCTGTCTCGGACGTCACGGGGTGCATGGGTTCGAACCCCGCCGGAACCCAATTTCGAATTTGTCAATTTTTTTTGTCTCGGAAGTCCTTTTTTCTCCTCCACCGTCACCCCAAGGATGTTCTTCAAGGTACCTGGTGGTTTTCCGACGATTTTTCCGATCAACGGATAGTTTTTCTCCAGAGTCGATCGGTCTGCTCGTTTCCACTGTCGCACACAGAATTTAGATTTTTCGCACCTGTTAATTTTTTCCAATAAATTTTCGATCTGCTCGTTTCTACTGTCGCACACAGAATTTAGATTTTTCGCACCTGTTAATTTTTTCCAATAAATTTTCGATCTGCTCGTTTCTACTGTCGCACACAGAATTTAGATTTTTCGCACCTGTTAATTTTTTCCAATAAATTTTCGATCTGCTCGTTTCTACTGTCGCACACAGAATTTAGATTTTTCGCACCTGTTAATTTTTTCCAATAAATTTTCGATCTGCTCGTTTCTACTGTCGCACACAGAATTTAGATTTTTCGCACCTGTTAATTTTTTCCAATAAATTTTCGATCTGCTCGTTTCTACTGTCGCACACAGAATTTAGATTTTTCGCACCTGTTACTTTTTTCCAATAAATTTTCGATCTGCTCGTTTCTACTGTCGCACACAGAATTTAGATTTTCCGTACCTGTTAATTTTTTCCAATAAATTTTCGATCTGCTCGTTTCTACTGTCGCACACAGAATGGAAAATTTTCTTTCCTTCATCAGGTGCCGCTGCTTTCTCCCGTCTCACTCGAGTCCCGTACTTTCTTCTTTTCCGTACGACCGGGTGAATGTACTTTCTCCACGTGCCGGTCGAGGATTTCCACCAATCCAATAATTTACCGTGGTCGTCGTTTAACCACCCCTGGATTTCATTGACTTTTGGATTGTGTCGGTTTCCGATGTTTGTTTATGTTCTCGTCTGTCAATTGGTCTATCGTTTTCGTGCGAAGTGAATTTGTGATAGCCGTATAGTTCGCGAAATATAAGTTTAAATGGTTTTCGCGAGCATGTTCGTGGAGCCGGTGGATGCTGCGCGCCTGCCTGAAGTAGCTGTGGTGATGGCATCGAAGGTTATACGGCCGCTCCGACGCCTGCTGAGCCATCCGGCCTCACTGAGATTGGCGATCGCTGGTGGCAGAGTCTGTGGTCGGATCAGATAAGTATTCTTTCTTTTGTTTTTCTTTTGGTTGTTTCTTGTGTATCCCGGACACGATACTTTGTGATCGTTTCATCTTTTCCTTCCAGGGCGTCCGGTACTCGTCACAGCGACGTGCGCGGCCCCGAACCGAGCACTCGCCTTGGGGCAATATCTCGAGTTGCCCGTTCCTCGACGGTCGTCGAGAAGTCGTGAGGTTACAACAGGATGACGTCATTTGATGGCCCCCTTGATTCCTTGGAATGGGGCCGAGTAGGTTCATACCAGATCCGGTGCGTAACGTAAGTATTGTTAAAAGTAACTTAACAGCTAGGTGGTTAGCATCCGAAAAGTATATCACACAATTCGGGTGCTACCACGGCCCTATTAAACCTTTTTACGGAGTGGTGGTAACAAGCTCCTACTTAGTGGAGTGGTGGTTATCCCGGGGAAGGCTGTATTTTTTTTTTTTTCCCAAGGTGAACGCGCCCCTTGTTACAACGTAACAACTCCCCCCTTACCCGAAAAGGATTTCCCCGGAAATCCTTTATCGATATCGTTGTCGCGACTGTCCCGGTAAATATAGTTTCTAGTCTTGCATCGAAAATGCCATACGTCGGATCTCATAGTCGGTTTTGATGGTTCGCCTGACGCAGCGCTGGATTAATTGCCCAACGCCTCGTTGTCGCACTGTGTAATTGTTTACGCGCGTTTATATAGATTTTCTAATTGTAATCATAAGTTCTGACCCCAGTTCCTATTCGACTTTGAGTATGCCTGCTTATAACGCGACACTAGTTCTAGCTTCTAACTCCGAATTCAACTAAAATTCCATCAGTGTAGTGTCTAATCTGTAGTCCTATTTTACTTGGAATATGCCTGTTTAAAAACAACATTAACTCTAACTTCTAACTACTAATTCAAATAGAATTCTGTTGGTTTAGTATCTAATCCAAAATTCTATGCATGTTTCTACAAACACCCTTACTTTAACTTCTACTAATCCCAGATTCTATTCTATGTTCATACGACGTTGCAAAATTTTTCCTATTTTTATATGCTGTATCTGGTTCGCTTTACTTTGTTAAATTGAGTTTGTTCGAAATTCAAATTTGACTATTGAGTTGCCTTTTATCTGAGATTTTAATTATTCTACATTTTAATTATTCTTTCAACAAATTTTTGTTTTGGTTCATAATTTCATGGATACTGTTCGCTAATAACTAATATTGACCTAATCTAACTTTTAATTCATTCCTACTAATGCACTATGTTTCTACCCCGCTTCACCTAACACTCCGTGCTTCTATCTAATGCTATCTAGGACACTATAACTTTTCTAAATTTTACCTAAATCTATGTGGTTATGGCTAATTTTCTTTTCCTTTTACTTAGAGTTCTCTAATCCCGCTGATTCCCATCTAGCTATCCTTAATTCCATCTGATTGAGTCTCTCCAGCCTATTGCTATTTCATAAATTCGCCTACTAAATCGCACTTTCACGGTTTCTTTTAGGTTTTCTCGACGTGACGTCAATATCGGGTGCCTATATCCCGTGATAGGTAGGCAGCGGGACGTTAGTGATCCCGGACTGCCAGCGTCCCCCGAACAGAAAAGGAATTTTCGAGCGATATCGGCAACAAGCAGCGAGAAGAGAAACGAGACAGCGGCGATTTAGAATTTAAGACTTAGAAAATTAGGTGTAATTACTTATAACTGATAACTTAAGTTAAGATTTTCAGGCTTAGTGGTTTAAGTGTAATTATTCATACTTAGAATTAAAATCTAGATCCTAAGAATTAGATTGTAAGTTTAGGTTTTAAGGATTAGGTACTTCGTCCCATCCCGAATCCTAACTGATTCTTCCTCAAGACCTCTTAATTGATATATTCTTTTAAATCCTTGACGTGCCATGATCCGGCATTCTGGCCTTTTCCATCTACCAGTAGGTAGATTCCCCTTGATACCCGTTTCTTGACCCAAAAGGGCCCCACATATTCAGGCGCTAACTTTGCTGAATAAAATTTTGTTGCGTCCGATAGGGTATAGTTTTTCCGCCACACGGCCTTTCCTTCCGCGAACGTTACTTCACGCCTGCGCAGATTGTATCTATGAGTACTCCGCGTAGTGGCGTGTTTCATGCGCTCCAACACATCCATGCGTACTCTGGCAAGCCCTTCGGCCCTAGCCTCGGGTTCTACTGCCGCCGGCCCCTCTCCTGGCCGTTCTTGGCAATCATGGTACGTCACCATCTCCCTGCCGAAGTTACAGAAATATGGAGTGATTTGCGTTACTTCATGTTTGTAAGTACGGAGTGCGCATGCGATCTTTGCCAGATTCTGATCCCATGCCCGATGGTTCTCCGCAATGTAAGATCGTAGCATCCGCTTTATGTCTTGATTCCTTCGTTCGGCTGGATTGGCTTGTGGGTGATAAAGCGCGGTATACTTGATTTGAGTCCCATAGTTGGTGACCATCTGTTGCAGTTGCTTTCCCCGGAACTGAACACCATTGTCACATACTAACCACTTAGGTGCCCCAAATAGTAAGAATACTTGATCCTCCAAGACAATAGTTACCGCCGAAGCCGTCGCCTGCCGTAAAGGAAACAACAAGGTAAATTTGGAGACATAATCTAGAACGGTCAGAATAAACGTATGCCCGTGGCTAGATCGTGGGAATGGCCCCACCAAATCCACGCAAACCATCTCCCAAGGCTGCTGTGGTTCCCCTTGTCGAGAGGACATGAGTCCCGCTGGAGCTTTTCTCTCCACCTTATTAGCTTGACAAGTTTTGCATCTACGAACATAGATCGCCACATCCGTCGACATCTTTGGCCAGTAATATCGAGCTGCTACCCTACCCAGCGTGCAACTAACCCCCATGTGTCCCGCCCTGGGATCATCATGACACCTCTGTAAAATTTCCTTTCTCTCCGTTTTAGTTATTACCCTCTTCCACGCCTCGGCTCCCTCCAATTCCGGATAACGTCCTGGCAGATGTTTCCATATCTGTCCATTCGTTACTCTCCAATCCGCGTATTGCGCTGGGGCCTTAGTTATTTTCTCCTTTAGTCCTAGATACCAACGGTCTTCTTGTGTTTCTACCACGGCCACTTGATTCTCTGGCAACAGTCGAGACAGTGCATCAGGTACCAGGTGCTCCTTTCCCTTCCTATGAATGATTTCGAACGGGTATTGTTGAAGTCGCACAGCCCACCTGGCCAGACGTCCTATCGGATCCTTGAGGTTATTCAACCACACTAGTGAATAATGATCCGTAATTACCGAGAACTTGGCTCCTTCCACGTATGGCCGCAATTTCTCCACTGCCCAAATTACCGCCAGACATTCCTTCTCAGGAGTTGAATACCGTCTTTCCGCCTTCGACAAGGACCGACTCAAATAGCATATTATCCTCTCGCCATCGGCGTACTTCTGCGACAACACCGCCCCCAAGCCCAAGTCCGATGCGTCCGTCTGGATCACGAAAGGCAAACTGTAATCCGGGCAAGTGAGGATGGGTGCTGTTGACAGTTTCACCTTTGCCTGTGTAAAAGCCGTCTCGCAGTCTTGGGTCCACTCGAACTTCTGATTTTTCTTGAGAAGATTCGTCAGTGGTGCCGTCATCGTGGCAAAGTCGGGTATAAACCTCCTATACCACGAGACCATTCCCATAAACTGGCGTACCCCCTTCACATTGGTAGGCGCAGGGATCTCCATCAGGCACTTCACCTTGTCGGGATCCACATTCAGGCCTTTCTCATCCACAACGTAGCCCAAGTACTTTAGTTGTGGGCGGCAGAATTCACACTTCTCCTTGGAGACTTTAAGGCCGGCTTCCTTTAAGCGACTAAATACCTCCTTCAAAATTTCCACATGTTTCCCAAAGTCTTGCGTTACCACTATTATATCGTCGAGATATGTGAATACGTACGGTTCCAATTCTGGACCTAGGACTTGGTCTATCAGACGTTGCCATGTCGCTGGTGCATTCTGAAGCCCGAAAGGCATCCGCCGAAATTGAAACAAACCACGATGTGGTACCGTGAAGGCTGTGTATTTCCGGGACTGTTCTGCCATGGGCACCTGCCAATACGCGGACTTAACATCAAGCGATGACAGGTACTTTGCATCCCGTAATTTATCCAGCGTAGCCGACACATATGGCAATAGATAGGCATCATGTTCCGTGACTGCATTCAGTTTGCGGTAGTCTACGCAAAAGCGATACTTGCCATCTTTCATTTTGACTAGGATTATGGGCGAAGCCCAGGGACTAGAGGATGGCTCGACTATACCTTGGGTTAGCATTTCGTTCAGCTCTGAATCCACATGTTGCTGAACCGCAGGCGAAACAGGGTAATATCGCTGTTTTATCGGTGGTGCCGAAGTCCGGATGACATGTTCAACTCTGTCTGTACAGCCAATACCCTCCCCCATGTCCTCAAACTCCTTCTGCACCAACTGACTGAGTATGCTTTCTTTCTTCTCGGTCAAGTGGCTTCTTGGTTTCAGCTGTTCTGTCCCTCCTCCCTCTAACGTTCCAACGAACTCCCAGTGCTCTTTCCTCAGAGTCATAACCAGTCCAAACTGTCGCAAGAAATCTACCCCGAGTATTAAAGGATGTGGGAGTTCGGGGACCACCAGCACTTTTAACCAATCCACCTTCCCCTCCAGCTGCACCGGTATGGCCACTGTTCCCGCGATTGAGCACCCCTGATTATTCGCCATTCTGATGGACTGTTGCTCGGATTTCAACAGCTCCACTCCCAGCTGTTCTAAAACCCGCCATCCTTCTCCACCCATCACCGAATGGGAAGCCCCCGAGTCCACAAGCCCAATGAACTTGTGACCTAAAATTTCCACCTCAATATATGGCCTATTATCCCCTTGCTTCCTGTTTAATAGATAATTAACCTGTGCGCCCACCACGGCTTCGTTTCCTTCCGGTTTAGTGCTCAGGTTGCCGCCTACTGAGCACACCGCTCGTTTCCCGACTGTTGGCGTGTTGAGGCTACTGGCCCTACTCTACCGGTACTACCTTGGGAATTGACTCTACCCTGGTTTGTATCGGAACGAACTCATAATTTCGCCCTGGGTTTTGCGCTCCTCGACAATTAGGGCAGGTTGCCTTCCTCACCCCCACTCGGCCACAACCAAAGCACTTCTGTGGCTCTGAACAAGTTCTGGTCGTATGCCCGAGACCTTGACAGTTCCAACAGCGTATTTCTTCTCTCTGTAGGGAGGCAAGGTTTGATCCAGGATTAACTCCCACGTACGCCAGATCCGGTTCTAGGAGTCGTTGGGGTTTTCGCGTAGGGGGTGGCATATATGCTTCCACCGCGACTTGTGTTGCCTCCAACGAACGTCCAACTTTGACGAGATCTGCAATGGTCTTCACGGATGTCAGCGCCAATTGGGTTTGATAGAACGGGGTTATGTTCTTGCGGAGGATCTTCAATTTTTCTTCCTCTGTGCAAGGAGTGGCACGGCGTCGGAACAACCCCTCCATTGCTGACACGTAGACGCCAATTGATTCATCCGGCCCTTGAGTGCGTCTCCCTATCTCCAGAAGAAGCCGGTCGTCGTAGTCTGGAGGCAGGAACTCGGCGCGCATCTCCGCGACCAACTCTTGCCAAGAGTTGACGCGCGTCCGATTTGCCCGATACCAAATCAGCGCTTTCCCTTCGAATAATTCGACTGCTGACTGGAATAACTGCCTTGATGATATTCCTCTGGCTTCCCGCAACTCTTCGGCTCTCTCCAGAAAGGCACTCAAGGACCCAAAATCGCCATTATAACGAAGGCCCCATTTAGCCACATCCTGTCCCTTGGACGCCCCAAAAGTCGCTCTGGGTGTGGGAAATAAAGAGTTCCCCGGTCCATCCCCATCCTGGATTGGCTCTCGGACCCTGACGGCTTCCCTCGCAGGCTCGTCACCCTGGTTCTGCCCATCGCGATCGCCAATACTCCCATGGTCTGGTTCCGGTTCCGCTTCCAATTCATCATCTTTTCCTTCCGCTTAAACCAGAAGCTCCCCCATAGCCATGATCAATCGAGCTCTCAGCTTGTGGGCTTCTTCTCCCATCTCCTCAGCCTCGTGATGTGCGTTTTGCAATCGCCGCATTCCAAATTCAACTTTCGACTTGATTTTGATAAATTCCGATGATTGTGGGGTGCCCGTAAAGGTTGCAGTCAGGGTTTGGATTTCCTCCAGCTTCTCTTTGACGGCTTCCAAGTCCTCTTCCAATGTAAAAGGATAGACTCGAGTTGTAATCAGCGACGTATCCATCGAAGTCTCAGCCCGGAGCGCCACCCGAAGCGTCTTTCTCATGGCCTCCACAGTCCCGGTAGGTTGCCCTCGGATTTCTAGTTCGTAGGCCAACTCCTCCTTGCTGAGTCGGTCAATTAAAATCTTGGTTTTCGACGCCATACTGGATTTTCCCCACTGCTAGGTGCTTATGTTAAAAATGCTAAGTTCGTATGTTACTTAAGAGTAGAATAAAACACAAATTTTTATTTCAAAGTGAATCCTGATTAAAATTACAAGTCAAAAAGAAATCAGCCGCTTTTATTCTGTCTCGCAATCCTCGCCGCCTAGCTGTCACTCCTTGCACACTCTGCTTGGAATCTGTAATTTGTTCTAAGGTCCCAGGTCTTCAACTTGTCAACTGCTTTTCCTATTCCAACTAATTTTTGACACTAATGTTCCGATTTTCACACTTTCACTGTTTTCACCACGAAATTTTCAAAGGAATTACCCCACGATAATTTCCTTTTAGGCCCCACGTTGGGCGCCAATTTGTTACCCACCCCGCCTAATTGAGGGGGTATTGACCTTCGGCTTGGTCCGTGTGGGTCCCGGGTTCGCTCAGGAGACTGGGCGTGGGCGCCACTCACTCACCACAAGAATGGACCACGAGCCGCCGAGTGAGCTTACGGCTCACCGAGGTCAGAAATTCTAGGAATGGGGGTCGCTATTGCGTGTAGCACAACCCCTCTACTTCACTGTCGCCGAACCATCAAACCTGCGAAACGTTTGATACCTCTCTTTGAACTGAATTTTGAAAAATACGATCTCGTAAAACGATAACAAATTCTTTATTTTTTTTTCTCAACGCGATTCCGCGATATTACTAACACCGATTTCCAATTCTAACGCCTACGCTACGTTAGCTTATTTCCAAATAACGAAGACCACCACTCCACTATAACAATCCTTTTGTACACAAGAATATATATATTCGAAAAAATACTGGTCGTGTGAAAAGTTTTGAAAATTTTCTCTTATCTCTATACCAAATTACTTAGATCTAAATGTAATCTTCCAAATATTAATATAACAAACAGGAACTAACCTTCTTCCTTCGATTCGTCGGATCAAAAAAAGCCAACCCCGACTCCAGCCGAGTCCCAGTTCAGTGATGGGTGAATTTCCTCACGACCAGATATGATACATGCTCGCTACCACTGTCGCACACAGAATCTTCCTAAGCTCCCAGTCTCATCAGTACGGGTGGGGTTCTGAACTCCAGACCGCCCGGTTCCCGGCCAGACGTGCTAGCCTCTGCACTACAGGGCCGGTACGTGATAAACGGCTTTATGCCCAATTGATCGTCTCGCCGCCTGTCTCGGACGTCACGGGGTGCACGGGTTCGAACCCCGCCGGAACCCAATTTCGAATTTGTCAATTTTTTTTGTCTCGGAAGTCCTTTTTTTCTCCTCCACCATCACCCCAAGGATGTTCTTCAAGGTACCTGGTGGTTTTCCGACGATTTTTCCGATCAACGGATAGTTTTTCTCCAGAGTCGATCGGTCTGCTCGTTTCTTCTGTCGCACACAGAATTTAGATTTTTCGCACCTTGTTTCTTTCGAATCTTAAAATTTCACTTTAGGAAAATTCCCGGTTAAATTAAAAACACCAGAGCAAGTTCAATTCACAAATTTATTTAATTTTTAATATTTCCAGCACACTTTCTAATTTCAAATTCTAATACTTTCTATTTCTCGATTAAATATTTGATTTAAACGACACGATTTCAAATTTTTAACTACTTTCTAATTTCGACAAAAAACGATTTACAATCCGAATGGTTTCAAAGGTTGACGATGTACTAACTTTTACTTCAAATTTCTATTCTAACTTTTACTTTTTGAAAAATAACTGGATAGTGAAAATTTCGGTATATTCCAGCTTTGACCAATTACTGGTTTTTGAATTTCCACTATCCAATTTTACAATTTAAAACACAGCATTAAATTTCCCGATCAGCTGTCTGTCTATCTGCCCATCTGTCTCCGTTGTCAAAGTGACAACGTCCATTCATTGTTGAACATCCTCCCCCCGCTGGTCCGACAGGATCAGGATTACCACCTATAAATATATGCTTAATAATGTTTTACATCGATATTGAATTACCGATCATAAACTCCTTGTTGATACATTGGTCCGTTAAGTATATGAGTTATAGTCCAGAAATTATGGATTACTGGAGTCGAAAACCATACGTTAAAGATGTTAGTGTTGCCTGTGGCATTTACTCCGAACAGACACATAACATCCAGCAACCAAGGGTTATATTAACGTGGCGCCCTGACTCGCCACCTCGAACAAAAGATTGGAAGGAAATTAGGGAAAAGGGTTTGGTATGGTATAAAGACGTTGAACAGAGATTGAGATAACTATGCATACTTTAAATTAAGGTTAATTCATTTGATTCAATTATTATTAATTCGATGTCAATTGTTTTGTTTTTTTTTTTTGTTATTCCAAGTGTTGTCTCTTCATTTATTTCGAACGGGTTAATCGATTCATCAATTCATTATTTTATCGTTAATACTTGATATTACAGTCCGAATTTCATAAGTATATTTGATGCGTTATTAATTCAATAATGAAGTTCAAGTTCTTGTTGTGATCGGCAGTAACGCGATTTTTGATATAGGTCGTTTATAAATTTTTCCATTTGAGAACACGGAAACCACTCGCACTAATGAATCTTTTCCAGGATGAAGTTCAATTATTTTTGCTAACGGCCATTTATAGGATACCACTCTTTCGTCCTTTAATATACAAATATCACCAACACGCGAGTTTATTTCTTTGTTAAGCCATTTCGGACGTGATTGCAGGCGATTCAAATATTCAATTTTCCATCTGTTCCAGAAGTCCTGTGTCAAACGTTGAACATACTGCCATCTATCCAAATAATTCACCTTTATGGCTGTGAAATCTTGTTCAGGTGGTGTAAGTATTGCTCTTCCGATTAGAAAATGAGCTGGAGTGAGCACTTCGATGTCTGTGGGGTCATCTGATAAAGGGTATAAAGGCCGGGAGTTGAGGCAAGCTTCAATTTTTACTAACACGGTTGACATTTCCTCAAAAGTTAATGCTGCTCCTCCAACAATTCGACGTAAGTGCTGTTTAATCGACTTCACTCCGGCCTCCCACAGTCCACCGAAATGTGGAGAAGCCGGAGGGTTGAAATGCCAAATGATATTTTCATTGGCGAGTACTTCTGCAGCATAATGAGTGTTTCCTTTCACGATGCGTCGCAATTCCGCGCAAGCTCCGATGAAATTAGTACCGCAGTCGCTGTATATGTGGTTACAAAGTCCTCGACGTCCCATAAATCGACGCAGTGCTGCGAGAAACGCTGCTGTAGACAAATCGCTGACGAATTCGATGTGAATAGCCTTGACTGCTAGACATATGAATATTGCGATGTATCCCTTGTGTAGTTTGTATCCACGTCCTCGTCTGTCGCGATACTCAATTGGACCGCAGTAATCGACACCCGTATGCGTGAATGGACTGGAAATATTTACTCTAGGTGCTGGTAAGCTTCCCATCAATTGGGTTAATATTTGCGGCTTTGCCCGGAAACATTTTACACATTTGCGTATTTCCCGCTTAATAGTATTACGAGCGTCTAAAATCCAATACCGTCTTCTAATCATATTCAACATCAGTTGCGTTTGTCCATGTAAAGTGTTTTGATGCGTTTGATGTATTAATAACTCCACTAATTTTCCTCTTTTAGGTAAAATGATTTGATGCTTAGCGTCGTATGGCAAAGTTGCGTTGTTTAACCGTCCTCCAATTCTCAATATTCCAGTGCCATCTATGAACGGGTTCAAATTCCTGAGAAGGCTGTGATTTCCAATGACCTTTCCATTTCGTAACGTCGAGATTTCTTTTCCAAATTCCTTTGATTGAGTGTATCTTAACCAGAAATTAAACGATTGCTGTAATTCGATTGTTGTTAAATGTCCGCTATAATTAGATTGTTTCGATATGTGAGCGAAGAAACGGAAGCAATAGGCTGTTACTCGTATCAAACGAGACAAAGTTGAAAATTTATCTAACAAAGTGTCGAGGTCTGGGTTACATTCATTAACAACATGAACTAACAGAGTATTTTTGCATTCCAGTTTAGTATTCCAGGAATTGGTACTGCGGGGCCAATTACTAGAATCCTGAGTCAACCAACTGGGTCCATGCCACCACAAATTATTGTCGAAGATTTCAGAAGCATGGATTCCGCGGGATGCTAAATCAGCGGGATTTTGATTGGATGGAACATGACGCCAAGGAGTATTCCCAACGTGGTTCAAAATTTCCGTGGTTCGATTGGCGACGAAAACTGTCCATCGAGTTGGATGATCTCTCAGCCATGCAAGCACGATTTCGGAATCAGTCCATAACGAAGTACTGATACTCATCAAATTCAATGCAAGTTTTACCTTCGCAATTAATTTTGCCAACAGTACTGCTCCACATAATTCCAGTCGTGGTATTGAAACCGTTCGTAAGGGAGCCACCTTGGATTTGGATATTAGAAGATGCGCATGAACTTCGTCATCACGTCGAATAACAAGATATACTACTGCTGCGTAAGCTTTTGATGAGGCGTCGCTAAATCCATGTAACTCCAAATTCGATTGCTTTGTGTAGTTTACCCACCTAGGTATTCTTAGATTTCCAAGAGTTAGTAATTTAGTTCTAAATTCGATCCAGGTTCTATGTAATTCATCTTCTAAAGGTTCGTCCCATGTCAAACCATGTAACCAAAGTGACTGCAACAAAATTTTAGCGGTTATCATAATGGGAGATAGCCAGCCTAAAGGATCGTAGAGCCTGGCAATATCTGACAATACTTGCCGCTTTGAATATGCATTGCTTTCTTCACTTAGTTTAACGCGATAACTAAGTTGGTCAGTTAGTGGATGCCACATGATTCCTAACGATTTATAACTTTGGTCTAAATTCAAATCCAAAGACATTTGCATTTCCAAATCTTCGACAGGCACACCATCTAAAATTCGCATATCATTACTAATCCATTTGCGAAGATGAAAGCCTCCAGATTGCAAAAGTTCAAATATTTCTTTCCGCTTGCTGATTGTTTTTTCCAAATCTTCTTCTCCTGATAACAGATCGTCTACGTAAAATTCATTCATCATCGAGTCGTATGCATTGGGATATCTAAAACGTTCATCTTCTGCCAGTTTTCTCAAAGTTCTAATGGCCAAAAACGGTGCACAACTTGTACTCCGCCAGTACGTTAAACCCTTTTGTCTCAGCCGATCCAATCTCGCCAGCTCGATTTCGCCAACAATTTTCTTCGAATTTCGCCAATGATTTCGCCAACAATTTTCTGCAAATTCCGCCACAATTTCGCCTCCCGCTCGTCTCAAATCTTCACATCCATCAGCCAAAAGATTCCGACCTTCACTCCTTTTCCTCTTCGAGCCACGCCAGATATGTGTGTATGAAATTTTGAAATTTTTCGGTTATAATTTTAGCTCGATAGCCAGATTACATCTGATCCTTACCACGTCCAGGCAATAAGAGAGAGATCCATGCCTTGATCACCTCACAAGCAACCTCGGCTCCACTTTTTGATCCCGCTTAGACGGGATCCTCGATTATCCGTTTGGCGAAATGCATATCTTAATGCACTTCAAATGCATTTCGGCCGTTGCACTCAGTCCCCGGTCATTGCACTTTCTCTCATCAAAAGTGAGGCCTGGCAATGCCGCATGTCGATTTGGCGATGTTCCACATCCCGTCATTCCGCACTTCTGATTCTGCGCAGATTGACCATTTGACCTGTCAGACTCGTGACATACTGACAAATATCAGATGTTTGTTTACCTTTTACTTCGTCAATTGTGCGAGTTGTTTCAGTTTAGACTTGCGGTGGATATTTTTCGGTATGTGATCGACATGGCATTCACTTGAATGCTGCATAGCACTTTTTCCATCGATTTTGTTTGGCCTGAATATGCTTGGTGTTTTGCTACCCCAGAATTTCAGTTCCGATTGTTGCATAGTTAGTTTCAAAGGAAATTACAAAACTGCGAGAAACTTTTTGTAGCATCTAATTGATAAAGAGGTATAGACGTAATTGAAGAATACTTTTGGATAGAAATTCCAATATGTTTTCCTTAATACAAAAGATTCATTCGGTTTCTATTCGTTGCAGTTGGTTCAACTTTTGAAAAATTGAAGAGCGTCCTATCATTTTGCTGCGGAAACATTTAGAAGCTTATCGTTTGACGGCGGAAACAACATAACCGAAACATCTAGATCTTGATTATTTGTATTTACACATTGTGGTTGTTGGCGTCCTGCACATTTTGGGCGAATATCAACTGCCATGCTGCTGAGAAATTATAAGGTATTTGATGTCTTTCACTTTCATGTAGATATGTCGAATGACAACAGCACACATTACTAAGAGAATGGCTATATTTCCTGTTATTTCAAGATTTCTATTTAAATCATGAATCTTCCAAGTCGTGGATCAGAAACATTCGCATTACTGAGAAAGTTCACGAGGACGCTAAATTATAGACACTATTGTGATGCACGTTTCAACTATCACAATATATATTTCTCGCACTTTCAAATCCTTTAACAAACGTTCAACTGTAGGATGAAAGAGTACTCTTATGAATAGCGTGGTTAACATTAATCACAATATTTGTTGTATTTAACCACCGATACCCATTTCTTAACGTTCCGAAGAATCTTAGCTTTCGACCTTTCCACTTACAAGTGTATCTATTTGCGTCGACATTATTCTTTTGTGTAACCTTTGCGGAAATACATCGTCTGTCCGCGATCGCGCTGCCAAGCCATTACCGCGAATTCGGTTCGCATAGGGGCGACGAGTTTGAGTGTATGCAGAAGCGCATAGATGCAAATGTCTGTTGCGGGGAGGTTGAGGATATTATGTCTGCCATGGCATGAGCTCCGACATGGTGGGTGACCTGATTGCAGTTGAGGACGTCCAGAAATGCGTTGCCGTCGATTTTCGATTCGCCCGGCCTTGGTTTTCCCCTAACAATATCGACGAACGACACGCCATGGGCTGGAAGATCCCGGCAGATTGCCATCGGCTCGTTGTTTCACGTCGTCGTGAGTTGATGCACGAATCGGTGCCTACCCATCTCGGGACATTTATGGGTCGCAGGGTGCGGTGAGGTCCAAACTGCAGATCCTCTTCAACGGAATCACTTCGATGTATATTTTGCGCCATATTCCCTTTCCTAACTCGTACAACCTATAACATTTTGACTCCCTGCCACTAATTCTTAGCTCTATCCTCGTGTAACATTAACCTGCTACATTGGTGTGACCTCTTCTGACGCGCAAATTGCTAGCCGTTAGAACCAAAATATCGATAAACCGTGACAATATATATATATATATATATATATATATATATATATATATATATATATATATATATATATATATATATATATATATATATATTTATATATATCATGCCAAAAATTCAGTGTCTATTTCTCGGAAACTTTCAGGATACATTGGTGTATATACATAGTTTGTTTTAATGAAAATGTTGTTTCAAGTGAATTTGTTTCATATTTTTGGTAAATTATACCAGCAAATGTCTTTTTTTGTCAGCATCTTCGTTTTCGTCTTCGGACGTTGTCCTTATCAAAAAAGTTTTAAGTGAAATACGAAATACCAAACATTTCTTGATAAAGGTTAGGTTATCTTACAGGCGAAGCTATTTAATTGGAAGTGCAACGCTTTTATTGCATTGTGCCAAATCGATTGTTACGCCAGCGATAGATTCTAGCCTAAAAAGAGAACAAAAGTAAATACGAATGAAAGAATGGAAGAATTGTTATATGTAGTTGCAAACGAGTAGGTTTGGATTACAGAAATGTAAATGTAAATGAGTAGGTTTGGATTACAGAAATGTAAATGTAAATGAGTAGGTTTGGATTACAGAAATGTAAATGTAAATGAGTAGGTTTGTATTACAGAAATGTAAATGTAAATGAGTAGGTTTAGATATACAGCTGCCAACGATGGAGAAAGTTGCTCCTCGCCAGACCAGGCCAACGCCGGCGATGCATATCCAACGAACGCCGATGACTTGGTCCAGAAATGAGTCAACCCACTGGTTCAAAAAGCGAATGAAAGATACCGGTTCCGCCACGACGAATCACGTAACACAGCACAAACCAGGAACAAATTGAGTATTTGGTGATGGCACCAACACTACAAACGTCGCGAATTGACAGGAAAATGGCATTGCACCACAGAATCGATTCGAATTCACCAAATGGACTACACAATAAACGCGAGAAATTACCGCCGCACTAGAACATGTTTGTTGTCATGTTCATTGGAAACGTCAAAAACAAACTGATGATCGGCGACAGGAACGCCGCCAAGCGGTTGATAATATCGTTAATTCCAGCCGACTGGAAGAATCCGGAAGGCTGCGCTCGAGCTGCCACGCGAAATGAATGTTAAGGAAAGCTTTCGGTTGGTGCACTAAGGGGCAAAAGTGCATTGCACCCATGTATGGAATGCATGATATAAGACGGAAAACTGTTGTACATAAATCCCGCTGAAGCGGTAGATTAAACACCAACCGAGGCATGATGGTTGATGGAGGAACAATCCCTCCTTTCTGGTGGAGACTGAGGTGAGACATAGAGGTGCCTTGCGAAAAAATTAGTCAACTAAAACTTCAATCTTTTCTTTTTTGGCCGAGACCGAGACTGAGTAAAGGATACACGATCACGAGACTGAAGATTGCAGTGGGCGAATCTGGGATAAACGACCGAAGATTGGAGGTTGGCGAGTAAGCTTTGGAGCCCGCAGGAATTTGTTTACGCGGGTTGTGTTTCATACAACGGAAGGCGCATCACATCCAGAGATCGCTAGATATCGATAGACGGGGTTAACATCGAAACCACAAGCTGTGGTGAGATTTCGGCGACAATACGACCAACAAATCTATTGTGGAGGTACCTGGAAAACGAGGCGCGGCTAGGCAGCGGCAGGTGGCAGTGATAAGCGAAGTTGTTACGAGGTACGTGTTAGGCGCAAAATAATAGTTAAGTAGTACGTAAGAAACAGTTTTTTTAGTGAGAATTAAATAAGGATTTGATCTATTGTGCAACGCGGCGCCGTCAAGGTTTTAGTGAACGGAAGTGAAATAAATAAACTTTGTAAATTTTTATATGTAACGCTGGCGTAATTCTTTGCTTTTTAACAAATTATCGCTTAGTGCGAGTGTGCCAAAGTTTAAAATATAACCGTCGCAGTCTTCTCGCTTCGGGGCGACGGCAATAAGGCAGGTTTTTGAGTCCGAAGCGAGTGGCGCCCACTCACGACCTATCTCGCGAGCAGAAGCCAAACGAAAACTGCCGCCCTTGTATCCCAGTCGGGGATAAGGGGTTTTGTGACGCGTTTGAAGGAGTTACCGTAACACGATAAAATGAAAATTCGAATTTCCTGAAAACTACAAAATTGGAGCTAACCCTTTTTAACTAAGGACTGCAGAATTCCTGTCAAACCTTTAACTCTTTTATGATTCATAAAAGAGTCAGAGTCATAAAAGAGTCAGTTTCAAATGAGCGGCAAGCAACATATTTTTTGCGTAATTTTGCTATGAAGGTCGAATATTTTTGTGGCGATAATTTATCACCGCTCAGGATAACCTTACAATCACTATTGTTCTTCCAACAACCGAAAACACTTTTCTTTGTCAATTTTCAGGAAATGCAATGAGAGCGTTCCAGTACTTTTCATGAATGTTCCCACCACATAATTCAGGAAAATTCAATGAAATTCAGTGACTGAAAGAACGGGAACATACCTATTACGACCCATCACGCATGACGTATGGACACAGGCAGCCCCTGCACACGGACGGAAAAACTTTCCACCATTAGCGCCTTCAATCCTCTCGCGCACAAAGCATGTTGAAGCTGCCTTTACGCCATTTCGCTCTCATTGTCAAATTGGAGGGGAACTACTTGGATTTGACTCGATTTGACAATCAGCAGACAAAAAAACGCCTCGCCGAGGGGTTCGCCCCCCCTGGACCCCCCTCCCTGACTCACGCTTCGCACTCACGCGGGATGTCCGAATCGCTTCGCGATTCGCATTTTTACCAGGCTAAAACATGAAAAATATGGAACATACTTTTACGAGCTTAACAACATTACAAACGCGATATCTGGATAAGCGTTTTTGCACCATCGGGTGTTTGCTTGACCGGACTGCCGGAAATAATGTATATGTAATCAATGAATGTACAATGTACATACGTACACACATACATACACACATATATATATACATATACACACATATATACACATGTGTGCATATACACATATATACGTATACACATATATATACACACATATACACATACATATGTATATACACACATATATATATATATATATATATATATATATATATATATATATATATATATATATATATATATATATATATATATATATATATATATATATATATATATATATATACGTACATATATATACATACATATATACATATATGTACATACACATATATACATACATACACACATATATAGACACACACATACATATACATACATACATAAAATAAGCATACATATATATATCTACACATATATACATACATACATACATGCACAAATACATATATATACAATATATGTAAATAAGTATACACAACGTATTAAGTTAATTATACTACAAGCAACAAAACACGACAAACCTTTTCATATCCACAACACGCTATTTATAGCAACCAAGCACACACCATCACAGCCAATGTTCGTGGAACGCTTTCTGATAACGCTTTTTTATGTCGTTTTTTTTCAAACAGGCTCCCGTATAAGTATGTTCCATACTAAAATTACTACCATCCCCTTCAATGTAAATCTTATGGGCATGCCCACTCCATTTCTACTATCTCACTGGACACAGGTTACTATGACTGACAATAAACCGTCCTCGAACGAAGCACAAGGCGACATGCAACCTACTACGTAATTTTTTTGTTTTACAAAACTATTATTAACTATTATTTTTTGCTTCGTCTAGTTCCGACCAACAAAAGCACCAGTCCTCTGAGGCTAAAAAGAAAAATGTAGCCGAAATGGATGTGGAGGAGTTAGGCGGGAGTGCGAGTGTGGTTATGCGCAAATCGGCGGCTAAATACTTGCCAGATTTTAATGAGAAGCTTTCGATTTACGAAAAGGGTAAGTACAGCAATCCAGGCGACACTGCAAACATGTCGATGTTTTCCATGTCCGAAGCGATCTGTGGAAGTGATGAGATCGCGCAACCTGCTGTGCCAAGTCGAAGTCATCCCGTGTCCGACATATCCAAGATCTACGGTATGAATCAGATCCCCGATTTCCAAGAACTGTCAGCCAAAGAACTTCCGCGAACTGATGATACAACAATGGTACTAAATACAGAAGAAAGGGAGATTTTAGCAGCGAATCGTTCAGGCCATTCTATATTTATTTATTTCAACCAAACAAGGTGTACAAAACACTTAAAATTAATATCTAACAATTTATATAAATTTGTATAATTAACAACAATGGAAGAAATTTAAAAATATAACCATCTTTGGTAGGGAATTGGATAGGGCATTCATGACGTGAGCACCTTAATCAGAGCAGTTTTAAACCTAGGTCTGGAAATGGTAGGGGAATAGTATTTTGCGAAGCTATTGAATATTTTGCAACATCTATTGATTGGCTCATTGTTGGCGTAAACTGTGTGGTGTCGGTATTCATTCAGTAAACGTGTGTGCCTCGTCTGCCTTACTGATTCGTTGAAGGTGATCTTATTGGACAGGGACACAACATTGATCAAGCCCCTAATAACGTCAAAAGTAAAGCAGGAGCATATGACTATCCTCCGCGAAGATAGACTTGATAGATTTAAGAGACTTAGCCTGTATCTGTACGAAGGTAGATTTTCAAATTCGTAAGGATTATACAGATCTCTCAACGCAAATAGCAAGAACTGCTTCTGCACCGATTCGAGCCTATCGCTATGGACATCAAAGGTAGGGTGCCAGACAATACATGCATATTCGAGCAATGGCCGAACTAGAGCTATGTATAAGGACTTCGTGACCCATAGGTTTTTGAATTCCTTCGCCCGTCTTTTGATAAATCCAAGCTGCTTATTAGCCTTGCTTAAGACTTTGTCATAGTGTAAATTAAAACGCAGCTTTTTATCCAAAGTAACCCCGAGGTCGATGACATTGTCAACATTATTGATTGTAACATTATTGAGGCGGTAATCAAAATTTATATTACTGGTTTTGTGGGAAAAACTAATGACTTTACATTTACTGACATTAATGTCGAGATTATTTTGTTTGCACCACTGCTCAAGAGAAAGCAGTTTCGATTGAAGGAAAACTGAGTCAGATTTCGATTTAATTGTGTGGTACATTTTCAGATCATCTGCATTAAAAAGGTGAGGGATGTCTAACTTCAGAAAGATCCGAAACGAAAATATTGAATAAAAGAGGCCCCAAGTGACTACCTTGTGGAACACCTGATAAAACTTCGATTTTTTTGGATAGGATACCCTGAAACTTAACGTACTGCGTCCTATTTCGAAGATAAGAGTCTAACCAGTTTAATAAGAGACCCGAGATGCCAAATTTCTGTAGTTTGATTCGAAGAATATCATGATCAACCCGATCAAAGGCCTTGCTGAAGTCTGTGTAGATGGTATCAATTTGATGCCCTTTTTCCATGCCACAGAGAACATCTGAGATGAGAATCACGAGGTTGGTACAAGTTGACCTGCCTTTTCTAAAACCATGTTGTTGTTCATTTAGAAGAGGTTCTATTACAGTAGTGAGCTTATCATAGACAATTTTTTCAAATAGTTTAGGCAATGCTGATAGTATTGCAATACCTCTGTAATTATCAATAGACCGCCTATCACCACTTTTAAAAATCGGGGTCAGATGGGATGATTTCCAGAAGGAAGGGAAAACCCCACAAGAAAGTGATTTGTTAAAAATTAAATACATGGGTAAGATAAGCGACTCCATGCATTCGAGTATGAAACTAGGAGGTAGTAAGTCAGGACCAGGACCCTTGTTGACATTGAGATCTTTGATGGCCCTGGCAATCTCCTCTCTAGTTAAATACATTTCACAAATGATATCTGGTGGGAATGTTTGAGGGAGGAGAATGTTAGACATGCTTGTACATGAACAAAATACTTCCTGGAAATGCTCAGCGAACAGGTCGCAAACTTCGTGAGGGCATGTTGAACAAAAGTTCTTTTTGTACATCGAAGTAGGGTAGCCCGAAGTTTTCCGTTTGGTGTTCACGAAATCAAAAAACTTTTTAGGATCATGAATTATATTTTCGCCCATGATATTAACATAGCGCTCATACGCTTCTCGGGATTTCGACAGGAATTCTTGAGCTAATTCATTATGTTTATCCTTGATATCATCTCTTACATCAGAGCTGGTGGTAATGACTTTGTAAAGTTTATTTCTTTGATTCCGCAAATACCTCAGATTGCTATCAAGCCATGGTTCAGATATTTTGTCTTTTCTCTTAATCTTTGGGGTGAACTTTTCAACGGCGTCAAAAACCAACTCATAGAATAATGTTACAGCATCATCTAATTCTAGCGTTGAAAAATTACTAGCCCAGTCAATTCTGAGAAGACAATCCGTAATGCTCTTATAATCAGCATTGCGAAAGTCATATACAATAGAGTTATTGTAAGATAGGTAAGCGAACATATCAGATGTAGATAATAGCTCAACTGCAAACGCAGAGTGGTGAAGAGTGTTGCCAAAAAAATTTTCTGCATAAACAGTTGAGTTAGCCACTACATCGTCGTAGCTATTAGCAAATATGAGATCTAACCAATTTCCATTTTGGTTAGGTGTCGGAGCTATTTGCTGCAAATCATTGCCATAAAATATACTAACTAGATTGAAATCGTTGGAGTCAAGAAGATTAAAAGGAATGAGATTATTATCAGTTTCATCGGCCGTAAATTTTAAATTTGGGCGATTGAAATCACCGAGAATTATAATTATATCCTCCTCATTAAGAGATGAAACTAAGTTAGAAATCACTTCGCATACATCATTATAAACGGCTTCGTCTGAACCGGGTGAGATGTAGAATATTCCGATGTAAATGAAACCTTTGGACCAGGAAATGCGAATAATCTTGTGATCGAAGAGATTATATGAGCTGTTTTCGACTAGTTCGCTTGATAGCAAGTTACGAACAGCTACTAAAACACCACCACCTCGAGTTTGGCCAGTAGAAAGATAGTTTCGGTCTTTCCTGTAAATAGTCCAGTTACCATCTAATATTTCTGCGTTTGTGTGCGAACTGTTTAACCAGGTTTCCGTGAAGGTCAACACATTAAATTGGCAAGATTTTGAGTCAAGAAAGAGTCTATTCAGTTTACCTCTCATACCACCACAGTTGTGGTAAAAAAGTTTGAGGCTGTTTAACGAAAACTTTTTGTTAGGAATGATAGTTTTTAAAATCATTTTTTGCTTTTTGAAGGGAGGAAATATACTTAGCTGAGACATGTGAGGCAAAGGTGCTTAGCTCTTTTTTCACTTGGTCAGCTGTTATGCCAAGTTGCTCATGATACCGGACAAAAACAGTATGAAGAGTCTGAAAATCTATGGGAAGACCTTCCTGTTGAATCATGACTTTCAGATGAGTCTTCGTTTTACCCTCGAAACAAGCAGAGTCAGTGGCTTTGTGCATGTATGCAAGGTAGAGGCGAACATTTTCATAGATTTTCTTATCCATTAGCCGAGAAAGCAGATACCTGCTTTCGAGATCAGCACTGGAGTTGATTGTGGCTTTAACTATAGGAGGCACTAGTGGGTCCAGAAACTTAGGCGCAGTTGTCACTGGTTCACACGAGGGATTGGCAGTAACTATAATATCAGGGGTAATGGAGGGGGTTTGAACTTCGCCACGAACAAAATTAGGGTATTGCACGAGTTTAAAAACGGTGTTAACGAGATCAGATGATTTTTTGGTGACAGTATTCGGAAAGCAATCGAGATTTCTAGTGTTTGGTAGTTTAAGCGGGACTTTTTGCTTTGGGGAAATTTTTCTTTTTATTCTCTGAATAAAATTCTTGTACGGAGATGAGACTACGCTGGAACTGATGTTAGGGGCTGTGAATAGTTCAGCGTTGGAAAGTGCTTGGAGATTATCATCGACAACATTGCAGTCAGTGTGAATAGGATTAATTACGCGAGAGTTGTTCGGTTTGGGTTCCAGGTTTGTGGAATCGATATTCTTGGTGTCGCCATTATCAGGATTGGAAAGGGAACTGATGGGAGTTGTGGTTAAATTACAATATTTATCTTTGCTAATTTTATGACTATTTCTAGCTTTACCTTTACTAATTTTATGACTATTACTAGTTTTATTTTTCCGACGACCAACAGTCTGAGTCTGGTCTCTCCAATGGCGGAACGTTAATCCTTTCCAAGTACAGTTATTGTTGTTTGGGTTGAATTCGTGATCTTAGATAATCCGAAAATTATAAAGGCATTTATCGAAATGAGACTCGACCCAAAAGTCGCTAAAATATACCTTAAGAAAAACTAATTTTTGAAAGCAATTCGCAGGTATGAATGCATCTTGAAGAACTGATTTTTGTGTTCACGGTCAAGTTTTGTTTTGTTAGTTCGGATTGAACTTTGAAAGAGCTAATTTTTACAGCTTATTGAATATTTGCCATATAATCAAATTTTTGTGACATATCAAACTCAAAATCAAAGCCCACGAAATCAAACGCAGCATTTAATTTGAATGCATTCATATATATTAAACATTCGGTGGAACATATCACATTTCAGTGACGTATACAGTTCGGAGCAAGTGGGGATTATACCTTCTTTTGCATAACTATCGTTGAATTTTTTGGTTATTGCAGACCTACACCGTTCCCATACCTTCACAAAACTTAACTGAAAATTCATGATATTGTGGGTTGAACTTAATTTTTTGTCTCCCTCTATTTTAAAGTCCTGAGCACGCTTGTGTTACATTTAATACTCTTTTAATATTGCCTTGAACACTTAACAAGCTCGATATTCGGTATTATGTTGATCATCGTCTCAATGACGTTAAAAGTGATCGACACTTTGTTTATTTTGGTTTTTATTGTTTTAAAACTAATCGAAATAGTAATTTTTGTTAATTTCTTTCTCTCTTTAAATTTTATCGCGGCGGCGATGTACTTTTGTTTTTTAAATGAAAATTTTATTTATGTTAACTGTTTCTCGTTCTTTAAATAATAATAAATACATAATACAAAGAATGGCCGTTTTATTGATTTTCATTTTAGTTTTAAACAAAATTAGATTAGTGTGCCAACACAGTTATGAAGGAACATGGAAGACTATGCCCCTGCTGCTTATTTAAAGTCTGAGATTGGGGCATTGGAGCGGAATCGAAAGCATTTTTGAATGAGGTTATATTATGTTTGTTTCTGAATCCGAGCTGGAGGCATACAATAAGCGCGTTTTAGTATGGAACATACTTTTACGGGAGCCTGTTTGAAAAAAACGACATAAAAAAAACGCCTCGCCGGGGGGCTTTGCCCCCCTGGAGTATGTTCCATATTTTTCATGTTTTATCCTGGTAAAAATGCGAATCGCGAAGCGATTCGGACATGTCCAGGGGGGCGAAGCGCGAGTGAGGTTCCATGCGGGCGAAGCCCCCCGACGAGGTGCGTAGCGCCAAGTTTTTTTGCAACTCAATAGAGTTCTAGTTAGCTGCATTGAAAGCAACAAAATCCTGCTTTAGTGATCACTGAGACGGATTTTTGGGTGGGAAACGTATTTGAGAAAGAAACTTCATGGATTGACAAGAGAGTGGGAAATTGTTTAGGGTGCAACCGCTATAGGTTTCCATGTACGCTGACGGTTTGGTGAAATTTAAACGAGTTTTAAAAGATTTGCAAAACAGCGTTAGACTACTGATACACTGCTGGTATAAATACCAGGTTGAGAATCTTTGTATCGATACCACGGTATTCATATATTGTGAGGGTGATACACTGCGTCTGCGTGGTATTGTGTGACATCACCTGTCAAAACTGAAAATTGTCAAATTAAGTGTATAGCGCAAAGTGATATGGAATCAGAAAAGCGATTATTACAATTATTAGCAAGTTTGCTTCAATTACAGCTCCAAGCTGAGGCATTAGTGTAGTGTAACTTCAAAACAAAACTGACGTTTCGACACTTGCCGAAATGTCATCTACATAGATGGCGACTAGAGCGCCCTAATTGCACGCGGTGGTAAATTCTCGGAACGAGATAATTATTTTTGATTCGCGCAGTTTTTGAATTTGATATAACTGTATTATCAATGATATAAAAGATGAAATGATTTACAATAAAGATCAGTCTATTGCGGTATGCCAAAATCGGTCGGCGACCAAATAGACTTGTGAAGAAAACTTTATAATTGTTTTTTTCCATTAACTTGAGCAAATCTCAGCCGAAACTAGTAGGGGCGGTTAAATTCGCTACGTTAAAGCTGAGTTTGTTCTAAGACGAGAAGTTACACACAAAAATTTCGTACAAGGAATTTCGTACGAGGAGATTGTTCCAAGACGACAATTTTACATAAAATTTCGTACAATGAAATCTCACTTCGCTTCCACGACAATACTTTGAATATTGTCAGGCGTAGTAGTAGCCACTATTAGCAGTTATTGTGCGATCAAGTATATACATACAAACTGCCCTTCAGCGAACCATTTCATGGCGACCTTGCCAGCCTCGAATTCATCAAAGCTACCAAAGGAAGGTGGACCGCAGCCTCGAATTCATCCGGCGATCCTAGCAGCACAAAAACTAGAAGCAGAGAAAACTACGATTCCAGAAGTAGACACAAAGAGAAAAAAACGCGGCGGACGACAGGTTTTCATCAGAAAACGCATAGCTGCATTATTACGAATAGCAAAAGATGACGAACATCCTCCACCATGGGAGCAGCAGCAACGGCTCTATGAAGAAATCGAAGAATTACGAGTACAAATGAAGCAAAAATAAGATCAAACATACACTAAAATTAAAACAAGAATGAATTTCAATAAATAAATGTATTAAAATGAAATTATAAAATACAAATGAAAAACAAAGCTAACCAAAACAACGTTTCTTTTCTCGACAACTAGTGACATAAAGGTAAAAGGCCTATATTCACTCTATTTATGACATTTTCACTTTGCTGCATTTGGCATCACAAGCGCCACCTATGATTCAGTAGTAGAATTTAATTGCAAAATTGAAAATGAAATTCAAATGTGTACAATTATTATAATTATCACAAATTGCAATTTTAATGTGTACAATTTCTAGATTGAAGATAAGAAACAGTAAGATTTCATATGGTCCAGGATAAATTCTCTATAAATGGAAGAAAATATTTGTCTAATAACAAAAATAATAACAAATCTAAAAAAAAAAACCCCAAACAGAATATATAAAAGAGAATACATTATTGAAAAATTAAATACTGTAGAGGAAATACAAAAAGAAGCAATTAGCTTAGATAGTAGTCAAGAGTTAATAGAAACATTGATAGGAAAATATAAAGAGGCAAAAGAACTACTATTAGAAAAATTAGAAAGTTCAGTAGATAGCAAGATGAGTAATTTCAATATTGAATTAGCGTTTAAATCCATTCCAATTTTTACGGGAAACCCCAAAGAATTAGAAGCATTTCTAACAATAGTTAGTCTAATCAACGACAGTCTTAATGAAGAGGGCAAAAACAATTTGCTGTATTTTACAAGAAATGTGAAGTTAGGATCAGCAGTTAAAACTCAGATCTTAACATTAGATATAAAAACATATGAAGAATTAGAGAAAATTCTCAGAAATAGATTTAAAAACAAAAAAACTCTAGCGCACCTGAACCGCTAGAAACACTAATGTTCGAAGAACAGTAGAAGAATCGTGCAGGTTTTGAGTGCATATTCCACCACATGCGCTGCTTATTACGACCAAATTGTTTCAAATGCCATGTTTTACTTTTGTCTCAAGAATGCATTATAACTCATATGGTAGAAGGTTTCAGATATTACCACTGGCATGAATTTCAACGTTTATGAGAGCAAAACACGGGTTAATTATATTCGTTATCAGTTGCTTATTTCACAAAATTTTGAAAGCAGCATCTCATATAATATCAATGAAGAAAATGCTCAGTGCTTGCAGCACTGTAACTGAAGTTGGAGTTTGGGGCTGCGATCTGAAAAATTTGCAGAACTTTGGGAATTGAAACATCGGTTATTTATTTTCATTGTAAATGTTTCCGGTATGAATACTAACTGTAAGCATTTATTGATACAAAAGTAGCACAACCGACTCGTGCTGGCAACCTTTCGCCAGTATCAAAGCCAAGAATATATCACATCTGCTTCACGTTGTTATATTACATTTGAAGTTATAGGAGTGTAAAGAAATTTAGGGTTACCTGCAGCGAGTTTTTTCAAATAATCGAAAGCTTCATATTTGCTGTTTATTGTCACTACAATATCATTACCAATTGAAAATTCTACGATAAAACCGTTTAATAAAGATATTGCAAGCAAACACAAAACCAACAATAGCTGGCAACCCTATCATGGCTTTTCAACCAAATTTGGCTTGAATAATGTTTATAATAGGTTCCAGTAATTGTATGAAATTCGTATTGATTTCATGACTGCACTGGAAGTTATAGGGCAAAAAGTTTTATTTTCCTGAGCGAATTTTCACAAAAAGACACAAAAATTACCATAGCTGGCAGCACCAATCGAATTTTTCAACCAAATTTCTATCAAACAGAGTTTAAAGTAAGGTTCAGCTACTGTGTCAATTTCATGAAAATCTGGTAACTTATTCACATTTCATAGGGCAAAAAGCAGTTTTTTTTCTTTGTAATTTTTCAAGATGGCACCACTGGAACAGAGTTGCCTACAATTAAAAATCGCTTCTATCAGACCTGGCCCTACTTAAGTCCAATGCATTCTGTAAATTTCAATTCTATCTGATTATTGATTCGTTAGTTCCCGTGAACAGAAGTTTTTGAAGCTAAAAATATAGGTTAACTGAGAAAGGGTTACCGTTCTTGTCCGACATGAAATTTCCAAAGTTTTACTTTGACTGTGTAGATTTAGCATGAGATTTGTATACAGATTGGTTTTATTGTAGAAACGGACATTTTTTAGGATATTCGATGGTTTGAATGTTTTCACTTTCAAATTTTTATTTTTTCAAATTTAAGACACCAAAATTATCATAGCTGGCAGCTCCAACCGAATTTTTCAACCAAATTTCTACCAAACGTGGTTTGAAGTAAGGTGCAGCTACTGTGTGAATTTCGTTAAAATCGAACGATTCAATCAGAATTTATAGGGCTAAAAGCAGTTACCTTTTTTAGTGATTTTTCAAGATGGCACCACTGGCACAGAATCGCCAGGATTTCAAAATCACTTCTATCAGACCTGGTCCTATATAGAACCAATACATTCTGAAAATTTCAATAAATTCTGCTCATTGGATCGTGAGTTTCCGTGAACAGAAGTTTTTGATGCTAAAAACATAGGTAACTTGGGCAAGGGTTACCAGGCGTGCCCGTTATACCATATCAAATTTTTTTTTTTGTTTATATAAACAAAGCACAAAATTTACATATGATTGGTTTTTATTTTAAGAAACGACATTTTTTCAAGAGAAACGATGATTTGGAGGTTTTCACTTTCAGTGCCTGCCCTAGCTACAGGGTTGCCAGCACAATCATTAAAACGTACACTTATCTACAACTGAATAAAATAAACATGTCCTGAAAATTTCGTAATAATGGAAAAGCTCTGTCAAAAGTTATCGCAATTTAAAAATTTTCAAATTTTCCCGTTCTCTTTTTAGGCACCCAGCGCACACATAGGGTTAAAAAATTCCAAAACATTATCCGATTCACATGTAAAACTTATTTGAAATTTATGTCGTCAACTTTATTTTTGCAAAAATTATTTGTAAACGGAATAATAGGTATATTAAAAAAATCACTAAAATGGCCGCCGGCGCCAAAGGGTTATAGATTATTCACTTTTTGTGAGACCTGGCACTATTCTGCATATACACGAATGTGTCCTGAAAATTTCAGCTCAATCGGATGGCGCGTTCCTGAGATTTTTTCACTGAAATTTTTTGATGATATATATATATATATATATATATAGAAATATGAATTTTTGGCCAAAGTGATTTTAATACTAATGTTCTTCTTCGAACATTAGTAAAAAGTCCACAGCAACTTCATACTCAGTTAGCGCAATTAAGTCAACGCGGAACGGTTGAAAAGTTCGGCGAAAAACTATCTGAGCTCATTAATGAACTAAGTGAAACTCAGATTAGTAGTTTGGGTCAGAACCCATCTCCCGCAGAAAAAAGCGCAATACAGAAGTCAAATGACTCCTACGCACTAACTATTTTCAAAAATGGGTTAAGTGAACCCCTTAAGCCAACTATTTTTGCGGCTCAACCCAAAACATTTATTGAAGCAATTCAGATAGCAACCGAGTTTGAATCAAGTAACAATGTAACAGAAAACGTTATGTACGTGAATAGACGAAATAATACAAATCAGCAATTGAATAATAATAGAAATAAATCAAATAATTATAATAACACTTATAGGAATAATAACTATAGCCAAAACTATGTTAATAATAACAGAGGTAATAACAGGACCAATAGAAGCAATTATAATACCAGAAATAATACAACAAACCAAAACAACAATCACAGAAATAATTATAGAAATAATTACAACCCCAGATATGAGGAAGTAACCAATCAAAGGCACAGAAACACATATCACTCCTCTAACATAAATAATAGGAACAACAGGGGAACAAATAGAAATTATGAAAATAACAGGCAACACAGAGTAAACATAATACAGGGAAACGCCATCGGCCCGGAGGCCAGCAACAACGAGGAATAAAAGTTGACCTCGGGATCCAGATAGAAAAGATATACTTATTAAATACACAGTTGAAGAATTACATTACTCTATATTGTAGAAAATCCAGAAAATATTTGAAACTATTAATAGATACAGGAGCAGATATATCAATCTGCAAGATAAATGCAATTTCAGAAGATGAAAACATAGACAAAGACAAACGATGCAAATTCTCTGGCATAACAGACCAGGAAATATACTCAATAGGTATTGCCAATCTAGACTTAAACATTGGTGAAAAACCCATAGCCTACCCTTTCCAAATAGTGGAACCTGATTTCCCTATCCATACGGATGGAATACTAGGAAGAGATTTCCTGGTACAGAAACTGGCAAAAATTGATTACGAAACATATACGTTAACAATTAATATCGACGGTGAAGATTATACAATACGAATCAGTACAGATTCCAAAATATACAAATTAACGATACCCGCACGATGTGAATTTATCTGTCCAGTTGACTTTAACATTGAAGAAGACAGTGTGATAGTAAATAAAGAAATCACACCGGGAGTCTACATAGGAAGTACAATAATACCAGCAGAAGAATAACATATAAAACTACTTAACACTAACGAAGAGGACATTGTAATTAAAAACTTTAAAATAGAAACAGAACCATTAGCTAGATACAAATCACATAAAAAAACTTCTTCAGTGAATAAAGACATCAGAGATAAGCAGAGATTTAAAGATTTACTAAAACATATCAACATAAACCACTTGAACTCAGAAGACAAAAAATCGATACTAAAAATAATTCAACATTATCAACATATCTTTTAACTAGAACACGACCCTCTTACAGCAAATAATTTTTATAAACAAGAAATACACGTCACAGATAACACTCCAACGTATATCAAAAACTATAGATTGCCCCATACACACATTGATGAAATAAATAAACAAGTAAATAAATTACTAAATGATAACATTATCGAAAACTCCACGAGCTCATACAACTCACCATTACTTTTGACACCAAAGAAAAGTGAGTCAAGCCTAACAAAATGGAGACTTGTAGTGGATTTCAGAGCACTCAACAAAAAAATTGTTAATGATAAGTTTCCATTAACAAGATTAGAAGATGTCTTAGACAGGCTAGGGAGAGCGAAATACTTCTCCACTCTTGACATGACAAGTTCCTTTCACCAAATCGAACTGACAAAAGAATCAAGACCATTAACAGCCTTTTCAACAAACAAAGGACATTATCAATTCAGACGATTACCTTTCGGTCTAACTATTTCATCCAATAGCTTCCAACGCATGCTAACAATAGCTCTGAGTGGTCTAGACTCAGCAGCCTTTTTATATGTTGATGACATAATTGTCTTTGGGTGCAGCCTCGCACACCATAATAGCAATCTAATAAAAATATTTGATAGGCTAGAAAAATACAACCTCAAACTCAACCCTGAAAAATGCAACTTTTTAAGAAGTGAAGTAGTGTATTTGGGACACTTAATCACAAAGGACGGAGTCCGTACACACCCTGCAAAATTTAATACAATTAGAAACTATCCAGTACCTTTAAATGCAGACGAAGTCCGAAGATTCGTTGCATTCGCGAATTACTACCGCCGATTTATCCCAGACTTCGCCAAAACCACCAAATGCCTGAACGATTTATTAAAAAAGAATACGAAATTCTTATGGACAGAAAAATGTCAATCAACATTTGAAAAACTGAAGAATAAACTGATGAATGCACCGATATTACAGTACCCAGATTTCAATATACCATTTATTGTCACAACCGATGCATCAGACTATGCATTAGGTGCGGTACTCTCACAAGGCGAAATAGGACATGACTTACCCATTTCCTACGCAAGTAGAACCCTAGTGAAACATGAAATAAACAAACCGATCATCGAAAAAAAATTATTAGCAATCCATTGGGCGATAAATTTTTTTAGACCTTATCTATTTGGAAACAAATTTACGGTCATTACAGACCACAGACCACTTATACATTGTTTACACATAAAAACCCATCATCAAAGATGACACGCATAAGACTAGATCTATGCGATTACGACTTCGATATAATATATCGAAAGGGCAAAATGAATGTCAATGCAGATGCATTATCACGCATCAAATTAAATTCAGATACGTTAAAAGACATGATACCAAAGCAGAGAAATATTACCGAAGAAATGAAAGTATTACCCCTTACGAGAAATATGGTAAAAAACTTAGAAAACACTAAAAAAGTGCAAACAAGAAAAGTAAGCAAACTAAAAATGGCTAGCGAAATCCACATAAGGGACAGCGATTCCCTAGCTGATGTAAAAAATCTAGCAAAATTAAAATTCGAAATAGGGAGCATTCCTAAAATTACGTTTGAAGACAATCAGATCTTAGTTCGATGCAGCGAAAATCCATCGGAATTAGTTCCAACATTGAAGAAACTGACATCACAAGCAACTAGAAGAAATATTACGAAAATATACATAGAAGAAGGAGATGAGATATATAACATGGTAAATAAAGAAGAATTTAAAAATAAATTCAATCGGCTACAGAATAGTATGCTAACAAATAATAAAGAGCCCCTAAAAATAATATTATACAAACCACCAAAACGAATAACTGATAAAATAATACAATTCAAACTAATAAATAATTACCACACAACACCGATAGGAGGACACTTGGGTGTAAGAAAGACATTACTTAAACTAAAACAAAAATTTATATGGAAAGACATGAACAAGATGATAAAAACATTTATTAAAAACTGTGAAATTTGTACGAAAAATAAACAAACAAAACATATAAAAGAAAAGCAAACAATAACTGACACACCGAAAAATACATTTGAAACAATTGCTATAGATACAGTAGGACCACTAAGAATATCCAACGGTTATAGATATATCCTTACAATGCAATGCAAATTATCTAAATACGTTATTGCCTACCCAATAGAAACAAAAGACGCTAAAACCATTGCCAAAACATTAGTAGAACAATTAATATTAAAACACGGTATTTTCAAAATATTGAAATCAGACAATGGAACTGAATTCGTTAATGAGCTTATGGAAAACATTTGTAATTTATTAAAAATTCAACAAATTTTCTCAGCACCATATCATCACGAAACACTCGGCACTGTGGAGCGTAACCACAGAGTGCTAAACGAATATTTGCTTAATTTTGCTAATGATTATGAATGGGGCAAATGGATACCGTACTATACTTTCGCGTATAATACTACCCCACATATAGACACCCAATATTCTCCATATGAACTTATCTATGGAAGATTACCCCAATTGCCCGACGATATTGTAGAAGAAAACGAACCAATAAACAATTTAGACAATTTTGCTAATGAACTGAAAATTAGACTCAAAAATAGCATTAGTTTGGCTCGAAAATTGGTCGAGAAAGTAAAAATGAAAAGAAAAAATAGATTAGATACTCATAGTATTATAAATCCAGCAAATTTCAAAGTAGGAGATCTAGTTTTAGTCAGAAATATTAACAGAAAAAAATTACAGAGTACATATCACGGACCATATGAAATATTAAAAAGAAATGGTGTTAATACCATTATATTAATAAATGGAAAAAGTAAAAAATACCACAACAATCACCATTAATTACACCATTACATAACAATATACACCATTAATTTAAAATCACTAGATAAACGTATTTGAATATGTACAACAAGATTAATGTAAAACAATACCAAATAAGTAACAAAATAAGTATACATGTCAAAAAAAAAATATATGCGAGAAATAATACATATAGTTATATTAACAAATGAAATGTGTGTACTCAAAATTATATTTAAGTGACAATTATGATGAATTAAATAACAAAAAAAAAAAAATAACAAAAAAAACATAAAACAAAAAAAAATATATATATATCTATTGTAAACTATCCTAATTGAGTCATAGAATCAAACAATATGTACACTATAAGATAAAATTAAGTCAAAATAAAGAAAAAAAAAATCAGGAAAAGAAATATAGAATAACAGCATCAAATTATATGAAATTGTAATGCGCGAACCTAAAAATTAAAATTAAAAAAAAAAAATATTTTCTTTTCATACAAAAGAAAAATTTTTTTTCCCCCAAAGAGAGAGGGTGTAGTGTAACTTCAAAACAAAACTGACGTTTCGACACTTGCCGAAATGTCATCTACATAGATGGCGACTAGAGCGCCCTAATTGCACGCGGTGGTAAATTCTCGGAAGGAGATAATTATTACTAATGTTCGAAGAACATTAGTATTAAAATCGATTCGGCCAAAAATTCATATTTCTATATATATATATATATATCATCAAAAAATTTCAGTGAGATAATCTCGGGAACGCGCCATATGATTGAGCTGAAACTTTCAGGATACATTGGTGTATATGCAGAATAGGTCCAGGTCTCTTTAAATGTCAGTTATTGTTAACCTTTTGGCGCCGGCGGCCATTTTAGTAATTTTTTTAATATACCTATTATTTCGTGCACAAATGATTTTCGCAAAAATAAAGTTGACGAAATAAATTTCTAACGTGTTCTACATATGAATCGGATAATGCTTTGGAATTTTTTAACCCTATGTGTGCGCTGGGTGCCTAAAAAGAGGACGGGAAAATTTGAAAATTTTTAAATTTCGATAACTTTTGACAGAGCTATTCAATCAATACGAAATTTTCAGGACATATTGATATTATTTAGTTGTAGATCTGTGTAGTTTTTAATGAGCGTGCTGGCAACTCTGTAGCTAGGGCAGGCACTGAAAGTGAAAACCTCCAAATCATCGTCTCTCTTGAAAAAATGCCGTTTCTTCAAAAAAAAGCCATTCCTATGTAAATTTTGTGCTTTGTTTACATAACCAAAAAAAAAAAAAAGATATGGTATAACGGGCACGCCCGGTAACCCTAGCCCAATTTACCTATATTTTTAGCATCAAAAACTTCTGTTCACGGAAACTCACGATCCGATGAGCAGAATTATTTGAAATTCACAGAATGTATTGGCCTTAAATAGGACCAGGTCTGATAGAAGTGATTTTGAAATGCGGGTGATTCTGTGCAAGTGGTGCTATCTTGAAAAACCACTAAAAAAGATAACTGTTTTTAGCCCTATAAATTCTGATTGAATCGTTTGATTTTGATGAAATTCACACAGTAGCTGGGCCTTACTTTCAGCCACGTTTGGTAGAAATTTGGTCGAAAAATTCGGTTGGAATTGCCAGCTATGATAATTTTGGTGTCTTCATTTTGAAAAAAAAAATTTGGAAGTGAAAACATTCAAACCATCGAATACTCAAAAAAATGTCCGTTTCTTACAATAAAACCAATCTGTATATAAATCTTATGTTGTATCTACACGTTCAAAATAAAACTTTGGAAATTTCATGTCGGACAAGAACGGTAACCCTCTCCCAGTTAACCTATATTTTTAGCATCAAAAACTTCTGTTCACGGAAACTCACGAACCAATAATCAGATACAGCTAAAATTTACAGAATGCATTGGACTTAAGTAAGACCAGATTTGATAGAAGCGATTTTGAATTGGGGGCAAGTCTGTGCCAGTGGTGCCATCTTGAAAAATTACAAAGAAAAAAAGCTGCTTTTTGCCCTATGAAATGTGAATAAGTTACCAGATTTTCATGAAATTGACACAGTAGCTAAACCTAACTCTAATCTCTGTTTGGTGGAAATTTGGTTGAAAATTTGATTGGTGCTGCCAGCTTTGGTAATTTTTGTGTCTTTGATTTTGAAAATTCGCTCAGGAAAATAAAACTTTTTGCACTATAACTTCCAGTGCAGTCATGAAATCAATACGAATTTCATACAATTAATGAAACCTGTCATAAAGATTATTCAGGCCAAATTTGGTTGAAAAGCCTCGATAGGGTTGCCAGCTATTGTTGATTTTGTGTTTAATTGCAATATCTTTATTAAGCGGTTTTATCGTAGAATTTTCACAGCAAATATTAAGCTTTCGATCATTTGAAAAAACTCGCTGCAGGTAACCCTAAATTTCTTTATACTCCTAAAACTTCGAATGTAATATAACAACGTGAAGCAGATGTAATATATTATTGGCTTTGATACTGGCGAAAGGTTGCCAGCACGAGTCGGTTGTGCTACTTTTGTATCAATAAATGCTTACAGTTAGTATTCATACCGGAAACATACAATGAAAATAAATAACCAATGTTTCAATTCCCAAAGTTCTGCAAATTTTTCGGATCGCAACCCCAAACACCAACTTCAGTTACAGTGCTGCAGGCACTGAGCATTTTCTTCATTGATGTTATATGAGATGCTGCTTTCAAAATTATGTGAAATAAGCAACTGATAACGAATATAATTAACCCGTGTTTTGCTCTCATAAACGTTGAAATTCATGCCAGTGGTAATATCTGAAACCTTCTACCATATGAGTTATAATGCATTCTTAAGACGAAAGTAAAACGTGGCATTTGAAACAGTTTGGCCGTAATAAGCAGCACATGTGGTGGAATATGCACTCAAAACCTGCACGATTCTTCTACTGTTCTTCGAACATTAGTGTTTCTAGCGGTTCAGGTGCGCTAGAGTTTTTTTTTTGATTCGCGCAGTTTTTGAATTTGATATAACTGTATTATCAATGATATAAAAGATGAATTGATTTACAATAAAGATCAGTCTATTGTGGTATGCCAAAATCGGTCGGCGACCAAAACGACTTGTGAAGAAAACTTTATAATTGTTTTTTTCCATTAACTTGAGCAAATCTCAGCCGAAACTAGTAGGGGCGGTTAAATTCGCTACGTTAAAGCTGAGTTTGTTCTAAGACGAGAAGTTACACACAAAAATTTCGTACAAGGAATTTCGTACGAGGAGATTGTTCCAAGACGACAATTTTACATAAAATTTCGTACAAGGAAATCTCACTTCGCTTCCACGACAATACTTTGAATATTGTCAGGCGTAGTAGTAGCCACTATTAGCAGTTATTGTGCGATCAAGTTTATACATACAAACTGCCTTTCAGCGAACCATTTCATTAGCTGTCGAAAGAAAACGCCTAAGGGAATTGGCGTGTTGAGCCCACGGTTGGAGTAAAATATTTCGACGACGAGCTTTGATACTGTTGCTGAAAAAGCGCAGAGCCCGGCTTGTTTGGACAAGAGTAAATATAAAATCAATTCACACTTTGTATCGCAAACTAACAAAATATTGTTAAGGTAGGGAGTTCAACCTTCTGGGAGGAATCTGTTCCACGTTTTAGCGAAAAACAGTCATGACCACATCAGCCTTTAATAATTTTATCATATTTTCTTATTGCCATTTTGAACTGAATCGAACAAAACAAATTAGTCGCTCATTTACAAAATGCGGAAAAATAGTAATTGCCTTGGACGAAACTGAAAGAAAAGTGAAGTAGCAAAATGAATATGCAAACATTATGGCGATAAACCCATCATTACATTATTTTAAATTAAAGCTTATAAAGTATTTATGCTAGTCTAACTATCGTTGTTAAAAATGGAACTTTCAAAAGACTTTCGGAGCATATGTAGTTAAAAAAAAAATTTAGAATGCGGGCTGCGTCTACAGAAAATGAAACGTTTTATGAACATGAATTTTAAATCATCTTTCTACAGCGTAACCATGAATTTAGCTGCAGCTAATAAGTGCAAGACGCCAACGTTCTTGACAGGCAAGAGGTACTAGACCTCTCGTTTGTTTCTAACAATGCAATGCACCTAGTGAAGAAGTGGAATGTCCTAACAGGGACTCCGTCTTCTGACCGTAGACACAAAGCCTTCGAACTAGTAATGGCATAAAAAGGGTCAAGTAGAGGCATCCAAAGTACGCGGCCTCGGAAGTCCATTCAAATTGCCTTATAGCGGGCCTTTGTGGCCTGCATTTAAATTACACCATAAAGATGAAATTAGAAGATACGATGGGTTAAGTCACCAAGACAATCTTCGAGACTTACCAAGACAACTGTCCGAAAAAACTAGATCCACGAAAACGGGGGTGTCCTCGTGGAACAGGGAGTTAAAAATGGCTCCTCCATGCATCCGCAAAAATAGCCCTTTTATCCATTTTAATCTCGATTTGTCACTTTCACAATGAAATCCTTCTGTGACATTTGTCAATAAATTTTATATACTGGAGAGTTGGATTACAACACTCACCACTGGCTGGAAAATGGCTCTGCTGGCAGTAAAATCTTCGCTTGATCGGGTAAAATTCAGCCGGTATCTATACCGTCCAAAGGCGTAGATACCCGGTATGTACCGCTTCGTCGAGCTGGTATTAGCTCAGAACTGGCTGATACACTGGTGGTATGCGCCCGGTTTTCTGTTGAATCTATACCTTGTACAACCCAATAAAGGGCATCTAATTTATTCTTATTGACATATTTCATATTCATATATCACGTTCCTCATTAGTGAAAGTGTATAACGGGAAGTGCGAACAAAGAATACAATTCCACATATGTTAACAGAACATTTGTTTAGTAACTAAACTTTCTTTCAAGTATTGTTCTTAAATTATTTTTACTTCATTCAGACCCAACTGGTCATAGCCCAGTGGCATTTTTGCAAACTTTGGAGCACTAGAGAGCGAGTTCAATTCAACGTCGGTACCTCAGCTTTTTGTAAGTCTCGTTGGGTTTTTAAAATAAATCGCTTCGATGCCAATTTAAATGAAAAATTGCACTTTCATTTTGAAAAAATTCTGAATTAAAAAACATTTCCAATTAAATTAGCACACTAAACACTTTTAAATCAACTGCACTGGCCGAGCTGTTATAAGGTTAAACTGAGTTTATCATCTCACAATTTATCAGTTTTGGAAGCAGCGTCACATCGTCACCTACCTCGCATTCCGACGGACGGAGTTCAAATTCGCACAGCGCCGAGCTTTTAACTCGCAATTTTGACTCTTCGCATAAATATTGAATTTACCAATTGATTGGTTTTCGTCCATGGTAAATTGAACTTCAGCAATTGCATACTTCTGGGCACCATATACATAGAAAGCTAAATTAATCATTTGCATACCTCTGGGCACTTTAAGATTGGATACTTTTGGACATCGAATCCACCTGCTTAAATCATCATGAGCTTCAAGTGCAGCCTTGAAAATTGCTTTGCCTTTGACAACACGATGAAATTCGTGACATGCAAAGCTTTCTGTAACAGGAAGTTACACGGGGCTTGCATGGGTGCTCCCAGGAATTGGTTTCATCCGTACCTCGAGAACCATTTTATCTGTACGGACTGCCAGAATATTGACCTTCTTTTAAAAAGTATGTACGACAGCTTGATTGGCTACATCGGGACACTCAATTCCGAAAAAGATAATATAATATCTAAACAGCTAGCACAAGCGCGTGCAAACGAGAAATTTCTGGCGGAAATATCAAATCATTTCGATGGTCTGGCGTCCTCCTTTTTGAAATCGAACATGATGAGCCACGAACAGTATTTTGACACTCTTGGGAAGAGAATGGATACTCTTGCTGATAAAGTGGATTCCTTTTCTTCGAATTTGTCCACTTATAATAATAATAGTAATTATGCTTGCCAATCAAACACCAAAGATACGCTTGAAAAGTTTGAAAATTTATCACGAACGTTCAAAATGCAAACCGACAGACTCACAGACGCTTTGTCCGAGCAACAACTAAAGTTAGCTGATATCAGCAGAAAATTGGAAGATTTAGACCGTCATTGCGATGCTTCAACAAATGATGCTGACGAAACTTATTAATGAACGATATAACACTCCATCAAGAGCTCCTCAACGCAACGTTAGAGATTAATCGCAAAACAACGGTCAGCAATATGAGAACAAAGGACAAAGCAACATCACCTATTAGGATTCTAGCTGAGAGCACAATTCCATCTACTCTAGAAAAACAATCAAATCTAGACTGTGAAACCCCAATTTACAAATTCGGTACTTTTTGGTCCCATAATGATTGGCAGAATCGTTTACAAAAAATAAAAAAAAACCAACGAAATTCTTCCCAATAAACACACCTCCACAAAATTAACAACTTCATCAACCAAAAGTGCATTCTTCGTGAAAGGAATTCTTTTTTCTGCTGACGACAAATGGTTGGGAACGATTCTCGAAGCTGATTTTCACATAAGTGATTACGAAGTGAAATTATTACCCCAGTCCAAACATATATCCTCCAGACGGTGTAAAGTTTTTGTTCCATCAAAATATGCGTGGCTTTTTACGTGCTGGAGTAGAAACAACGGCGACATCAACTGGAAGGGAATGACATTCAGCCCTTGGAGAAACATTACCGGCAAAACTAGGAATAAGAAACAAAAGATTGTAAAAAAAAATTGTATCCCTAGCCACTCCTTTGCCCAACTTCCTTCCGCCCATAAGACTTTCTTATCACCTTCTCAGTCTCAGTCTCTAGTGACAACAAATAATTCTTCGTTAACTGATGTTTTACTCGTAATGCATCTACTCGTAATAATAATTGTGCATCTATACCCCCAGCATTTGACGCGTCATCTTCTCACTCAAGCAGGTATGCTAGCGTAGCTAATAAAATCTGCTCCAAGGTTTCCAATCAGGCTGCCGCAAACATAGGTATCGGTAGCAATATGACATCTGAATCTCTTCGAAGATCAATCAACCCTGTTAGGCATTTTTTCTAACCAAACTCAGACAAGCCTCAAACTTTTTTACCACAACTGTGGTGGTATGAGAGGCAAGCTAAGTAAATTATACCTTGACGCCAAATCAGGCCATTTTAATTTACTCGCCATCACGGAAACTTGGCTTAATGCCTCTCATAAAAATGAGGTGATTCTTGATAGTACTTGGACCATTTACAGAAACAACCGTGATTATTGTTCTACGGGTCAGTCGCGAGGAGGTGGTGTCTTACTTGCTGTTAGCAACACATTTTCAAGTGAGCTCGTTGATACCACCCCAAATGCTTTTTTCCAATGTATAATTGTTCGGATCTCCTCTTATAACAACTCAATTTACATCGCTGTTGTCTACATCCCCCCAAGATCTGAAGAATCCATCTACAGCAATTTTTGTGACACAATATCTTCATTAGCAACAACACTTAGCGAAAAAGATAAAATAATAGTTTTGGGTGATTTCAATCGTCCGAATCTTTGCTTTGTTCCGGATGAAAATGACTCTTACCTTCTCCCCGTAAACCTGGTAGACACCAACGATTTCAATCTTGCGAGTGCCTTTTATGGTAATGATTTACAGCAGGTTTCCCACATCCCCAACCAAAATGGAAATTGGTTAGATCTAGTCTTCACGAATGCTTATGACGAAGTAGTGGTTAGTCCAACTAATGACGCTGAGCATCTTTTTTGCAATAGTATACACCATACAGCACTGTCAGTAGAACTTTCCACTTCTAATTCCACCTACTTAAAAACTTACAATAATTCAATTGTATTTGACTTCCGTTATGCTGATTATGAAAGCATTAAACACGTTCTTGATACTATTGATTGGACGAACATTATTTCAACTCAGGATCTTGAGACATCCATTTCCTCTTTTTACAATAAAATTTTTGACGCCGTTGAAAGATATGTACCAAGAATAAAAAAAAAAAAAATTGTCTGAGCCATGGCTTGATATAGACCTTAGGCATTTGCGAAATCATAGAAACAAACTATATAAGCGGATTAGAGAAAATACTGACGTTAGTTCTGCTATTCAGGAAGAGTATAATCAAGTCGCTAAGCAATTTTCAGCAAAGTCTCGTGAGGCTTATGATACTTACATTAGGTCAACCGGTGAACATATAGTCCGTGACCCGAAAAAATTCTTCGATTTTGTTAATGTGAAGCGAAAAACTACTGGCTATCCATCGTCAATGTTTCTGAATAACACAACGTCTTCTTCCCCTAAAGAGATATGTGACCTATTCGCAGATAGTTTCCAAAAAGTTTTTAGTGCACCAGACCTAACAAACTCACACCTTTCTTCCTCCGATTCAACTCCAACGGCTTTTGTCAACCATTTAGAAATCTCCCGCGATGAAATACGTAAAACTATTTTGGAACTCAACTGCAACAAAGGTCCTGGGCCCGATCTTCTTCCTCCGATCTTTTTATGCAAGTATGTAGAGCAGCTTATAAGTCTTTTGCATATTTTTTTTTTTAATAGATCACTTTCGTCAGGAGTTTTTCCATCCAGTTGGAAGCTTTCTTATGTCACACCCATATTCAAGAATAGTGACCGACACTGTATTGAAAATTATAGGGGCATTGCCATTTTGTCTTCGATTCCAAAACTTTTCGAAAAGATAGTATACGACAAATTGTCTCCGCTAGTTGATTCTCGTCTGAACGAGCAACAACATGGCTTTAGAAAAGGTCGCTCAACCACCACGAATTTGACAATCCTAATCTCAGACGTCCTATGCAAAATGGAAAAAGGTTACCAAATTGACGCAGTCTACACAGACTTCAGTAAGGCATTTGACAGAGTTGACCATTCTACCTTAATTCTTAAGCTACAGAAATTCGGTATTACCGGGTCTCTACTCAGCTGGCTGACTTCTTACCTTTGCGATCGAACACAATGTATAAAATTTCAAGGATTTTTATCGAAAAACGTTAGTGCTACCTCTGGTGTACCCCAAGTTAGCCATCTTGGTCCACTTCTCTTCAATATATTTATTTCCGACCTATCTGACGTCCTAGCAGGCATACCTCATTTACTCTATGCAGACGACCTCAAACTTTATCTGACCATTGAATCCAAATCGGATGCCCTCTTTTTCCAATCGAAACTTGATTCCCTTGATCATTGGTGCAATGTAAACAAGCTCTCTCTCAACATTAATAAATGTCAGGTCATTAATTTTTCCAGAAAATGCACGGTCACACACAATACGTACTTCCTCGGTAATAATGTGCTAGCTCGAGTAGATAACATTGTTGACCTCGGTGTTATCTTAGATGAAAAACTCCGCTTCACTTTACACTACGATCAAATACTTTCTCGTGCAAACAAACAACTTGGCTTCATCAAAAGACGAGCCAAAGAATTTCGTAGTCTGTGGGTCTCAAGATCTTTATACACTTCACTCGTACGTTCTATTCTCGAATACGCTTGCATTAGCTGGAATCCTGCTTTTGAAACCCACAGTGACAGATTCGAGTCAATACAAAAGCAATTTTTACTTTTCGCCTTGCGAGAGCTATACAACCCTTATGACTTTAATAGCCTACCCCCTTATGAGTTTCAACTGGGTCATTTAAACCTATCGACACTAGCCTCCAGAAGAATGGTGATATCGACCTGCTTCACATTCGACGTCATTAGAGGTGCTATTAATGTAGAATTCCTGAATAACAAAATTTTGATATATATCCCTGTGAGGAACACCAGGTCCAATCGTTTCCTAATTGAATATTCTCATTCGACCACATATGGAGCTAATGAGCCAGAAAATAGATGCTGCAGACTATTCAACAGAATAAGCAATTTATATTCCCCTACGATTTCCAAATCATCCTTCAAGTCCTCTTTTCCATGCCATCCGTACCCTTAACCTTAAGCTATAGCTTTTATGTCAATGTTTATTTATTGATTGCTATTGTGGGAACACATAACACAACCCACAATTACATATCTACACAACACTTTACAATATAACCAAATTTATTTATATAGTAGGCTAAGAAAAATGTAAACAAAAATATTGAAAATTAAAAATGATAATATATTTTGTAAAGAAGCTATCAAGACGTGTTTTTCTTGATAGTATTTAAATTAACAATTCAGTGGAAGTAGAAACTTCCAAATTTAGAATTTATATCTAAATTGGTGACCCGCGACGTTCGCGCAAGTTTTTTCAAATTATAAATAACTGTTTAATATAATTATATTTTTCATACGATTTTTGTGTTAGACCGTCAAAGAAATGGCTGCTACAATTTTTCGCAGTATTACTATGGCGGCCAATCATGTAGCCTGGACAGGTTATGCAAAGCTGCAGCGACACAGAGACTATTTGCAAATGCAACGGCGAATTCGGACGCTACAGCAACATACACTGGGATACATTGCTCCTGCATATCCTCCAAACGCAGCTGCAACTATGCAGTCAACCACTTCACCACTGCAACATATGATGCAACATCAACCGCAACAGAACAACATAAACCTACAGGACCCGACGTCGTCGGGCTAAGCATCATCTTCAAATCAAGAATAGCGTAACGATAACAGCAACGTCGACTTCAATCAGTTTGTCTCGCAACATATCTTACATAGAAGTGGGCTTCGCGCCGCGCACAGATTTCTATAGTCCGCCGTACAGCAGTCAGGTGCTTTAACTACCGAACAGCGTCTACTACAATTTGTTGCAGCCGCAGCCGAGCATGTCATCATTTGCCTAACAACAGCAGCAGATGCATCTTTAATCAACATAAATACATAAAACTTGTGAATTTTAAAATTTTATGTGAATTTGTATAATATAAAAAACACACGGGGAACAGCCCCAGCATTTTTTTTTACTCATAAAGGTTATTGATTTGTGATCATGGTTCCCTTCTTGTCTATAATCGCATAGACAACGTATATCGTCTCTAAAGCTTATCAAAGCAGAGAATAATTGATACGGGAAACTCGATCGTTTTGCGGAATAAGCCTCCGAAGCAGAATCAAATTGGAATTGTTTTTTTGCGGGATGATTAAAATTGAAAAAATTTTTATTCACTTGAAAATTTTTATTTGACAAAGTGGTTTCGATAGCATGCACTGATTTCTCATCAGACACCAGCACACAGTGCATACTTGACTGGTGTGACCACTTGCAGTTGGAAATCATTAATTGTTATTTACGCTGGTTGTGACAAATTTTAACATCTCCGACTTATATCCATGGAAATAATTTACTCATAAAGGTTATTGATTTGTGATCACGGTTCCCTTCTTGTCTATAATCGCATAGACAACGTATATCGTCTCTAAAGCTTATCAAAGCAGAGAATAATTGATACGGGAAACTCGATCGTTTTGCGGAATAAGCCTCCGAAGCAGAATCAAATTGGAATTATTTTTTGCGGGATGATTAAAATTGAAAAACCACTTTGTCAAATAAAAATTTTCAAGTTAATAAAAAATTGTTCAATCTGATATCTGTTCGATACGTTTCGATACTTGTTTTTATTGATCTACAGTTTTATACGCGTCAGCAAATTAAATATTGAACTGTTGGTATTCAATAAAAATTATAAGCAGTATGAGGAATGATCAAAGTTCATTCTCGATACAATCGTAAAATATGTTATGAATAATTAGTCGTAAGCAAATGTATTGTAAGCAAAATTATGCTATATAAAGAACGAATTAATGTGAGTAAAATCAATCTAAGCGTGGACAAAGTCTTTGATTTATCCTTGGTGAAGCTGCTAGGGGCGCTAAGGTTAGTTGAGTTCTGGCACTGAGCTTGAATCCAATGGTTCTATTAGAATTCTTAATTTCTGGTATTGTACTAGAAGTTAGCGCTAAAATAGAACCATTCAACATTTCTATTAGAATTCCTAATCTCTGGTATTGTACTAGAGGTTAGCGCTAAAATAGAATTGTTCAAAGGTGAGAATACGTACTGAACGTATTCTACATCACCTGATACTAGTTGAAGTTTGAGTTCTTGTACTGTACTTGAATTCAGCATTTCAACTGAACCACCTGGTTTCTAGTATTGCACTAGAAGGCAGTGTCCAGAGGACTCCTTTCTAAAGGCTAGAATAAGTGCTGTACTTAGTTTACGCCCGACCTACAGAAAAAGGACCGACATCAGGTGCTCAAAATACAATAACGACACCTATCAAGAGCGATTCAAGAAAAGCCTTGGTCGCTATACAAAAACATTGGTGACCCCGACGTGATCTTCAGAAGTAAGATCAAGAACATTTGCATTGATTAATTAGCACACCTTAGTTCGTGACCATGGAGATGATTGCAGAAGAGCAATCTGTTCTGGGAGCAGATATTCAGAAGCTCCATAAGAGAATCACAAAAGATTCATATGAAAGCAAAACGAGAGAGTACCTCGATACAATGATGGTAGATTTAGATTCTTACTGGAAGAAGTTCCAGGCAAATCACGCCAATCTGCAGCTCATGAAAGATGAAAACACCGAGCATCCATATTTTAAGCTCGGCTACTACGATGCAATTACTGTCGTGTGTAGGGACATCAAACTATGGATACGAAAAGCTGAAGACAAACTTGCAGCTAAAACTTCGAACGAGATTACAACAGCCAGTTTCGATAAAGAGGGCGAAGAGCCCAACAAATTCAAAGTAGCAAGTGACCTAGTATCACAAGATGAGGAGCTACTCATCAAGCTAATACGAAGACAAAAGGCATTGATGAAGAGCATCGCTCTCTTCATCAAAGATATAGAAAGCAAACTTGAGGAAAGGCAAGTACGAGCATATTACGAGTTCAAGAAAACTCGACTGCAAGAATACGAGCAACAATTATCACAAAATGACCAATTGATTTGGGAAAACACGGTCGTTGAGAATTCGAAGGGCTACACAGCTAAATACTATAACGAGCTGATGAGCTGGTTGCATGATACAATCATAATATTGCAACAGCAGCTTCAAGAGGCAACAGATTCAGTGGAATCTAGCACTGAAATCTCCTCCAACATTAAATTACCTCAAAGTACACTACCCTGTTTCGACGGAAACTATTTGGGTTGCCCTGAGTTTTATGATTTGTATACGCAGCTTATTCATAGTCGCTCTATTGGGAAAGCGCAGAAAATGCATTACTTAATAAGCAACCTGACTGGGGAAGCGAAACGATTAATCAAACATTTACCGGTGTCAGCAGAAAATTACGACGACGCTTGGACTATAATCAAGAATCGTTACAACAACAAAAAACTGCTGGTAAATCATCTTCTGACTAAGCTTCTTTCACAGTGATCATGTGTAACAGAGTCCGCGACGGCTATTTAATCATTGCATGACACTACAAATGAATGTTTGATGGCTCTGAAGAATTTAGGCTTATCGATTGATACATGGGATCCAATATTATTATACTTGCTCATAAAGAACTTAGATCGCTCTACACACGCATTATATGAGCAATCACTAGCTGAACCTAGAGAATTGAGCACAGTCAATGAGTTTTTAAGGTTCTTGGAATATCGCTTTCAAAGCCTCGAAGTTACAGGCGGAAGTAATCATCGACAATCCAAACCGTCTTCTCTTTTAACTGCATCCAATGCTGTAAAATGTGTTGTATGCCAAGAATTCCATCCTCTATATGCTTGCAAAGCATTTCTGGCATTGACACCTGAGGTTCGATTGGAAGTCGCAAAAAGGCAAAACTTATGTTTGAATTGTTTAAAGCAAGGTCATCGCAGTAAACAGTGTTCATCAAGAAGCTGCAAAAGCTGCGAGAAGAAGCATAATTCATTGCTTCATTTAGATGCATTGGCAGTGAAAACACGCGAGCAAAATACCACCACACACAATACAACCACAGTAAAGTCACAAAACAATCTAGGTTCAGTTCAAAATAAACCAAGCTCAACCCCTCTGGTCGCTCAAGAGAATACTGGCAAAAATAAATATGTGATGCTAAGCACAATTGTGGTAAATATCTCTGCACCGGATGGCCAACAGTATGAGTGCCGAGCAATTTTAGATTCAGGATCTCAGTTGAATTTCATCACAAAGCAACTAGTAAACAAACTTGGATTGAATGTAACCCCTGAAAAATTGAATATTCGAGGCATTGGTCAAGGAAAGCAAACAGCAGAGTCAAAAGTTAACGTGTTGTTGCATTCTAGAACTACCGGACATTCAACGAGAATTGAAGCTTTCACGTTAACACAAATTACTACCGACCAGCCATCACGTTTTATCGATGTCTCAGCATGGCCAATTCCAAAGAACATTAAATTGGCTGATCCCGAATACAATTATCCAGCCAGAATAGATCTCCTTATTGGAGCAGAAAACTATCTAGAACTCTTATCAGTTGGGCAGAGACGACTTGGACCAAAGCTACCAATACTCCAAAACACTGTGTTCGGATGGATACTGTCGGGCAAGGTAGTCGAAAAATCCCCGTCTGAAGTATGCTACGGAATCTGTAGCCACGACTCCAACGAACTTGAAAATAAAGTCCAAAATCTCTGGAAATTAGACTATGTAGAACCGGCAGCTCAGTTAACTCACCAAGAAAGAATATGCGAAGAACATTTTAATGCCCACACCATCCATGAAAAGGATGGAAGATTTGTTGTGAAATTGCCATATGCAAAAGATTCACTATTGTTATGTGCCACTCACTCTAAGTGTCACATAAACAATCACCCACACTCATTGATTCATTTAAAAGTAATTATGTTTGCATAAATACGATCATGCTTGTGATTGATTCCACTCACACTAAGTGTCACATAAACAATTATCCATACTCACCTATGTTTATGTAAACACAATCACGCTTGTGATTGATTCATCTAATTAACTCATGTGATCTTCCGATTGTCTCAAAATTAAACGATTCCTTCTGTAAACACATTTATGATGTGTAACCGATTCATGCGATTTTCGATTAGGCCAAAAGATAAACATTACGGGGTTTTGATATGCGAAAAGTTCAATTAGCGAAAATCATAAACAAATTGTAGCAAACACAAAATTCAAAGAATAAGATTTGATTTATCATCATCATTAAAAACTGTAAAAGGTAGTATTGATTGACATCTTAATTGAAGCACCCTATATAAAGGACGATCCTGTCCAGTCAATTAATTCAGTCAGCAGCAGTCAGCCGTTCATTCTCATTTATCCGTTGAGTCCGTTCCGAGCATAAAATTATAAAAGTGAAAAGTCAGAAATTGTAAAAGTAAAAAGCATAAAATTATAAAGGTGAAAAGTCAGAAATTGTAAAAGTAAAAAGCATAAAATTATAAAAGTGAAAAGTCAGAAATTATAAAAGTAAAAAGTATAAAATTGTAAAAGTGAAAAGCATGAAATTGTAAAAGTGAAAGGTTAGAAATTGTAAAAGTGTAAAGTTGGATTTTGTAAAGGTTTAATGCTGTATTGAAAAACCTTAAACATTGTGAAAATTAAATATTGTGTGAGACACCGAAATAAAGTGTGTGAGATGTATGAATAAGAACGAATTTTATTTTGCCCATAACAGACGAACATAAATTTGGTGTCAAAAGTGGGATAGTTAAAACGTTGTTAACTATCCAGTGATTCGAACGTTACCTCGCGTGTTAGTGTTTTAAAAAAAATAAGGAACAATTTTGAAGCCGCAATAATTGCTGGTATTTCCAGAAACAATTTGAATCGCATTAAGTGTCGGTGTTTGTTTTTTGGACAAAATTTTAAGCCACATTAAGTGTTGGTGTTCTTTTTATAAAAACCCACTTTAAGGTGGACACAAAGGCGGTTACTGGGCGAAAATCGTTGCGTTCTAAATATATACACATATTTCACTCTGTCGGACGGACAAAGGCAGCAATAAATTATTTTCACTCTGTTGGATGAACAGAGGCAGCGCACTCTATTTTCACTCTGTCGGACGGACAGAGGCAGCATTAATTATTTTCACTCTGTTGGACAGGCAGAGGCAGCGCACTCAATTTTCACCTTACTGGACTAGTAAGGGCAGCTATATATCCCTGTTTCAACAAGATAACCAACAAGCTTCAGTAATTTAATAACAATATGTAAGTGGAACTATTTCTATTTATAAATACAAAGCTTAAATTTTTATACAATTAAATTCAAACTCAAAATTCAATTAAATTTAAATTCAAAGTTTAAATTTTTATTCAATTAAATTCAAATTCAAAATTCAATTAAATTTAAATTCAAAGTTTACATTTTTATTCAATTAAATTCAAATTCAAAATTCAATTAAATTTTAAGTATATATATATACATATATTGTAAAATCATGGCTCGAAACGCGGACTCAACACTTAACGATCCTCAAAATGAGGACGCGAACGAATTATTCTCTGAACTTTCGGAGAATAATCAAACCGAAAAAATCAATCTGTCAATCCTCCTTAAATTCATAAAACCGTTTAATGGTGATCGCGATAAGTTAAATTCGTACATTACTGGCTGCAATCGTGCTTTTAAATTAGCATACATAGAACAGAAACCTGTTCTTCTTGATTACGCAATTACCCAACTCGAGGGCAAGGCTGAAATCGCAGTTTCAAATCACACGTTCAGTTATTGGTCTGAATTGTGTGATTTCCTCAAACTATTGTATGGGGACAAAAAACATTACAATCATTTATTGATTGAATTGCAACAATGCAAACAAGGCCTAAAAGAAACTGTTTCCCAGTATATCGTAAGACTGGAAACAGCCGCGAAAAACCTAATTGTATGTGTTCGTCAGTCTGTGGAGATCGAGGATGAATTGAAAGGTCGTATTGCCGCGATGGATGACCTGATTCTTCATACCTTCATTTTAAACATTGAACCTTCTATTAGTAATATCCTTAGGGCAAGAAACGTTCGTACGTTAACAGAAGCGATGCAAATTGCTATAGAAGAAGAAAAGATTTCCAATCTTGTAAAAACTAAAAACGTTTCTCCAAACAGCAGCCCTTCGAAATTTTGTAAAATCTGTAAAATGCGTAACCATAATACTATTGACTGTTTTCGAAAAAATAAAAATAATATCCTGAAAATCAATACAGTAACGGAAAAATTCTGCAAATACTGTAAAAACAAAGGGCACACAATAGATGAATGTAGGAAACGTGCCTACAATCAAAACAAAAAACAAACTGTTGAGATGAAACCAAATGTATCAAATGTCAATTATAATTCCTCAATTTCAAAAAACGGGGTAGGCTCATTTATTTATTTATTTATTTATTAATCCCTTCCGCTACAGATACAATTCCACTTACAGCGTCAAGAAAGCAAAAAAAAAGAAGAATGAAACATAAAAAAGTAAAAGAAATAACAAAAATAATTCACTAATTTGAAAACTAAAATTAGGACTAAGGTAAATAGCAATTCAAGGTAACATTTTCAATACATGCTTGAATTGTGAAAAAGATTGTGGGAGAGGACCAAGCTTAAGGGCATTATGCGTTCTGGGTAGACGCAGCAAAGGAGAATGGAAATATACTTCCGTACGTGCGAACGGAACAGAGAAAACCTCCGATGATCGACTAGGACGACTGGATTCACGTCTGGTTATCTGGGAACTAAGATCCGACAAAAAAATGCCTTTGCAAAGTTTGAAGAGAAAACACTCATCGAGGAACACTCTCCGAGATTGCAACGAGGACATACGAAAGAGGGAAAGCCGAGAGGAGTAGGGACAATAGGGGATATTGAATTTGAAAAGAAGCGAGCGAGTGAACCTGCGCTGAACAGATTCTATGGCGTCAAATAAATATAGAAAGCGCGGAGACCAGATTTGGCACGCATATTCTAGAATACTGCGTACTAAGGAGACAAATAAATGAATACAGGAGGAAATATTGGTGAACATATACGAAGAACGCAAGACAAATCCAGCAATCCTAGAGGCTCTGGACGTTATATTCATGACATGAAGATCAAATCTTAATTTTGAGTCAAATACCACACCCAGGTCTCTAAAATGCTCGACAACTGACAGGGAAATACCAGATACAGAATAAGAAAACACGTGTGGAGTATTTTTATATGCGAAAGACATCTGATGGCATTTCAAAATGTTCAGTGGTAAGAAGTTGTCTTGACACCACAGATTAAGAGCAAACAAGTCAGCTTGCAATTGATGAAAATCGTTCGCAGACTTGATTGCTCTGTATAGTTTTAGGTCATCTGCATATAAGAGACATGGAGAATTGATAACAGAAGGAAGGTCATTGACAAACAAGATAAAAAGTAAGGGACCTAGGATAGAACCTTGAGGAACTAAATATAAAGGAAAGGAAATGGAACCATTAAAAGTAACTCTGCAAGGACGACTATGAAGATAAGACGAAAACCAGGAGAGGAGGGGACCAAAAACACCGAAACCATTAAGTTTGAGGAGAAGCAGGTTGTGGTTCACAGAATCAAAAGCCTTTGAAAAGTCAGTGTAAATTACATCAACTTGACGTTGACAATCGAAAGCAAAGGCTACAAAATTAGTGAACTCCATAAGGTTGGTTGAAGTAGAGCGACCCTTGATGAAACCGTGCTGCTCAGGAGCAAGTAAGGGCTGTAGAGTAGGATAAATTTTATTGTAGACAAGACGTTCAAGGATTTTACTGAAACAGCAGAGGAGGGATATAGGACGATAATTGGAAACAACGGAAGGATCACCAGATTTGAAAATTGGGAAAATATTGGCGGATTTCCATAAAGAAGGGAATACACCAGAAGTAAGGCTAATGTTGAAAAGGATAGCTAAAGGAACACAGAGTGAGGATGAGAGGGATTTGACAAGGATATTAGGAATACCATCAGGACCAGAACTGGCATTGGAATTTAAGGTATGTAAAAGGATTTCAACTTCCAAAGGATTAGTACTAAACATAGATAAATCAGGATAGGTACGGGAGACACTGGGAGCTACCGAGGTATTCAGTGGGTTTTTCTTAAAGGAGGAGGAAAAATAGGCTGCAAACAAATCACAAATAGCCTGAGGAGTAGAAGCAGCAACATCACCAAGAGACATAGAGTCAGGAACTGAAGAACTGGATTTTAGGGAACGGATGTAGGACCAAAAAGATTTAGATTGATTAGAACAAATTGAAGCCTCGATGTTTGAAAAGTAATCACGAATGGCCTGCTTGAGCACTTTTTTAGCATCAGAACGCAAACTGCGGAATTCCTGAAGGTCAGTGGGAGAACCCGTCTTCTTCAGCTTTGCGCGAGCTTTTTCCTTAGCTTTAAGAGCATCAGAGACTTTCAATGTGAACCAAGGAGCATCATTAGGTTTGAGAGGACGTTTAATGGGAGTAAAACGAAAGATAAGGTTAGAAAAGAAAGAGTAGAACTTGGACAATGCACAATCAACATCCAATCCTCTGAAAAATGAAACTCATCGGAAGGGATTTCCGAATCACTTCCGAATCTACAAAGAATATCGGATATTTTGAACAATCAGTAGAGGAAACCCTAAATGTATCCCATTTCCATAATCAGAATAATATTTATATAGAAGTAAGATGCACTGAATCTAAATTTAAATATTTTAACTTTCTTGTTGACACTGAGGCTTCAGCATCAATCATTAAGGGACAAGTTTTACTACCAAAAACATTGGTCAATATTGAAGAATCAATTAAATTACAAGGCATATGTTCATTTACCCAAGCGGTCGGAACCACCGAACTTAATATGCAATTTCCGAATCTAAATACTAACCATAAATTCTATGTCGTAACCAAACCCTCGAACATTCCATTCGATGGAATATTAGGTAATGATTTCTTCATTAAAAATAAAGCAATAATCGATTTTTCCCAGAAAACTTTATCATTTAATCACATAAGTGTTCCATTGAACACCACAAATCAAAATGATCTCGAACATAAAGCATCCGAAAGCATCTTGAAAGAAGCTGGAAACCAGGAGTCTTTAGCAGATTCTGACTACTACGTAGATCAAGGTATCCAATTTCTCAAGTCAAACGAACCTCAAGATCAAAGCATTCAATTTCTCAAGTCCAAAGGACCTCAAAATCAAATCGCAAAAGCGAGATCAATAACTTATGTTCGAATAAATATTCATATCGAATTTTCAACAAGTTAATTGATTAAATTTAAATTCAGCATAAATTTACCATAAAAATCAATAAGTTTTTATTTGAACTTAATTTGATTCGAAGGAATTGCATATCTTTGGGCGCTTCTTCTTCGACCAAATCAGCATACGCTACAAAACAATGAATGTCAAGTGCAGCCTAGATAATTGCTTTGCTTTTGATAACACGTTAAAATTTGTGACTTGCAAAGCTTTCTGCAACAGAAAATTGCATGGCGCTTGCATGGGCGCTCCAAGGGATTGGTATCATCCCTATTTAGACAATCATTTCATATGTACAGACTGCCAAAATGTTGAGCGACTCATGAAGAGTATGTATGACAGTCTAATCAGCTTTATTGGAACGTTGAATGCTGAAAAGGATCATTTGATTTCCAAACAGCAAGCCCAGACAAAAGCAAATGAGGAAATTCTAATCGAACTAACACAACATTTTGATGGTTTTACGTCAGCAATTTCCGCGTCAAACAACAACAACAGCAATAACATAAACGTCGCGAAGTCTTTCGACACGTTGGATGAAAAAATTGATAAGTTAGCGGACAAAATGGAATCCATTGCTGCTCTATTCTCATCCTCCAGAAAATCAAGCAACAGTTCCCAAGCTAGCAGCACCGATATACTAGAAAATATAGAGTTAAAAATGACGAGTATGATGAAACCACTTATTGAATCGATAACGGATGCGTTCTCTGCACAACAATTAAAGTTTGAAGAATTGAGCGGCCAACTCAAAAGTTTGAGGGACGCCCAGCAGACCCTGATCGATGATAATATCAAACATATTGCGTTGAACGAGCAGTCACTACACCAGGAACTGCTGATGGTAGATCATAACAGTTCGTCAAGCATCTCAACAAGCTGTAAGAAGATATACACGCAGGACAAAGCTTCTTCACCTATAAAAGAGTTGATAAACAGCACTGCACCACCAGCTCTATGCTCTAGTTTACGTTTGCCCTCAGACCCCGAAGCCGCATCGATCTACAAATTCGGTACCTTTTGGTCCAAGCACGACTGGGCCACTCGCCTACAAAAACTTAAGACAGCTAACACGCACAATCATGTTGAGAAAGCATGCTCCAAACTGCCTATCAAAGTAAACCGAATGGCATTCTACGTAAATAAAGTTCCTCACAATGCTGATGATGGATGGCTGGGAAGACTTCTTGAAGCTGATTTCTGCATCACCGATTACAATATCGAACAACTACCCCAGCGCAAATGTAGATCACCTAAGCGGTACAAGGTTTTTATACCAACTAAATATATCTGGCTCTTTATCGATCTCAATGGAAATAGCGGCAGGTTCGACTGGAAAGGAATCACGTTCAGCCCTTGGAAGAAAGTCAGCAACAAAATTAGCAGTAAGCCAAAAAAGAATATTGTAAAGAAAAAATGTATATATCCAAATGTCCCTACCTGCGATATCCCCTTCAATCACAAACCTTACTCCTTATCTTCTCCTAAATCTCTTTTTCTCAAAGATACTGATCCTCTGCCTCCCACAACTTCACGAGACCGTCTCTTTAGCGGTCCGTTCAATGTTACTACTAACCGTACCAAGTTGCTGAAATCACTTGATTCTAGTATTTCCTTTTCCTCTTCTCTAAAAGCTTGTAACAGCGCGGCGAATATATGCCCATTGAGAAACCATAACAAAGGGACTGCAAATCTTGCATCCACTGCGGCAACGGGAACTTCAATATCGAATAATAACTTGGCGACTTCTGGATCTCCTCAAAGACCAGACCACTCTGTTAGGAATTTTTCCTAACAAAACACACACAAACCTCAAACTGTTTTACCACAATTGTGGTGGTATGAGAGGTAAACTATCTAAACTTTTTCTTGACGCCAAATCATGCCATTTTAATTTATTTGCCTTCACTGAAACTTGGCTTAATGACTCACATACAAACGAGGAAATTCTTGACAGTAGCTGGACCATTTACAGAGATGATCGCGACTACTGCTCTGCAGGCCAAACGCGAGGAGGTGGTGTCTTAATTGCTGTGAGCAACAAATTTTCAAGCAAACGCATCGATACCACACCAAACGTAATGTTCCAGCACTTAATTGTTCAAATCTCTTTGAATAATACATCGATTTACATTGGTGTAGTTTATATTCCACCCAGATCCGACGAATCGGTATACGACCATTTATGCGAATCTGTATCCTCCTTCGTATCATCCCTAAACGAAAAGGACAAAGTTATATTCCTGGGAGATTTCAATCACCCCAATCTATATTTCATTCCCGATGAAAATGACACTTACCTGCTCCCTGTAAACCTTTCAGATCGCAACGACTTTAACCTTATGAGTACCTTCTATGGCAATGATTTGCAGCAAGTTTGTCCGGCTCCCAACCAAAACGGTAATTGGTTAGATCTTGTGTTCACTAACGCTTATGTCGAGGTAGTGGTAAGTCCAACTAATGACATAGAGCATCTTTTTTGTAATAGTTCGCACCATACAGCACTCTCAGTTGAACTTGCCACTCCTGATTCTACTTACTTAAGAACGTACAATAATTCAATTGTATATGACTTTCGTAATGCTAATTATGAAAGCATTCACCATTTTCTTGACTCTATAGATTGGACGAATATTCTTTCAACTTTAGACCTTGAGGAAGCCATTTCTACTTTTTACAATAAAATATTTGACGCCGTTGAGAGATATGTACCAAAGATAAAGAAAAAGAATAAACTCTCTGAACCATGGCTTGATAGGGACCTTAGGCATTTACGGAATCGTAGGAACAAGCTTTATAAACGGATTAAAAATAATATTGACGTTAGTTCGGCTATTCAGGAAGAATATAATGAAATTGCTAAGCAGTTTTTAACGAAATCCCACGAGGTTTATGACAACTACATTAAGACTACCGGCGAAAATATAATCCGCGACCCGAAAAAATTTTATGATTTTGTAAATGTGAAGCGGAAAACTACTGGTTATCCATCATCGATGTTCTTTAATGATATCACTTCTTCCTCTCCTAATGTGATTTGTGATTTATTCGCAGATAATTTCCAGAATATTTTTATTGCTACTGACTCATCAAACTCACATCTCCCTTCGTCCCATTCTACTCCTACAGCTTTTATCAGTCACTTAGAAATTACACGTGACGAAATACGTAAAGCTATTTCAGAACTCGACTGCAACAAAGGTCCAGGGCCAGATCTTCTTCCTCCAACTTTCTTGTGCAAATGTGTAGAGCAGCTTATAGCTCCCTTTCATATTTTTTTCAACAGATCACTTTCGTCTGGAGTTTTCCCATCCCGTTGGAAACTTTCATATGTCACACCCATCTTCAAAAATGGCGATAGACGCTGTATCGGAAATTATAGAGGTATTGCCATCTTATCTTCTATTCCGAAACTTTTTGAAAAGATTGTCTACGATAAACTTTCTCCACTTGTTGACTCCCGACTGAACGAGCAACAACATGGTTTTAGAAAAGGTCGCTCAACTACCACAAATTTGACAGTCCTAATCTCAGACGTCCTGTGTAAAATGGAGAAAGGATACCAAATTGACGCAGTCTATACAGACTTTAGTAAAGCTTTTGACACAGTTGACCACCCTACCTTAATTCTAAAGCTACTGAAATTCGGACTTGGTGGATCTTTGCTTAGCTGGCTGACTTCTTATCTTATAAATCGAACTCAGCTGGTAAAATTTCAAGGACTTTTATCGAAAAATATTTCTGCTACCTCTGGTGTACCACAAGGTAGCCATCTAGGCCCACTTCTCTTTAATATTTTTATTTCTGATCTATCTGACGTCCTATCAAATATACCTCATCTACTTTATGCCGACGATCTCAAAGTCTATCATATCATTAAATCTAAATCCGATGCACTCTTTCTCCAGTCCAAACTTGATTCACTTGATCATTGGTGCAATGAAAACAAGCTCTCTCTCAACATTGCTAAGTGCCAAGTTATAAGTTTCTCCCGAAAATGCACCGTCTCACATAACACATACTTCCTCGGGAATAAGTTGTTAGCTCGAGTTGATAACGTTGTTGACCTTGGTGTTGTCTTGGATGAGCGACTCCGCTTCACCTTGCATTATGATAAAATACTTTCCCGGGCAAACAAACAGCTAGGCTTCATCAAAAGACGTGCCAAGGAATTTCGTAACCTGTGGGTCACACGATCCTTATACATCTCTTTAGTACGCCCCATTCTCGAATATGCTTCCATTTGCTGGAATCCGGCTTTTGAAACCCACAGTAGCAGACTCGAGTCCATACAAAAGCAATTCTTACTTTTCGCATTGAGAGAACTATACAGCCCTTACGATTTTAATACCCTTCCTCCTTATGAGTTTCGACTGGGTCATCTAAACTTATTAACACTTGCATCTAGAAGAAAGATGCTTTCGGCCTGCTTCACATTCGACGTCATTAGAGGCGTCATCAAAGTTGAATTCCTGAATAGCCAAATAGTTTTGAATAACCCTGTAAGAAACACCAGGTCCTCTCGTTTACTTAAGGAATATCCACACTCCACTACTTACGCAGCTAATGAGCCGATAAATAGATGCTGCAGGATATTCAATAGCATAAGTAATCTGTATTCTCCAACAGTCTCAAAATTATCCTTCAAATCCTCCCTTTTCAAAGCCTTCCGCAACCCTTTATCCTAAGCTATATGTTCAATGTTTTATTTATTTGTTATTTATTAATTTGTAATTGATTTATCTTGTTAATTATTTTATTTAATTTTTCGTTTTATTTCTATGTACTCGTAATTTCCAATTTTGTTTTTTTACTGTTTATGTTACTTGTACCTTGCTTGGTTGAGAAATAATATATACAATAAAATCCTTCCTAGGGCTGTGTGGTTATTATCGTCGTTTTATCGAAAAATTTTCAAAAATTACTAAACCACTCACAAAGCTACTTCGAAAGGACATTAAATTTGAATGGTCTAATGAACAAACTCAAGCATTTGAAATACTTAAATCAAAATTAATCTCCGCACCGATTCTTCAATACAGTAGAATCTCGATTATCCGAACATCGATTATCCGAATATTCGATTATCCGGACTTATTCTTCACGGCTCTAATTACTAATTTTGAAATGATTTGACGGCGCAACGAGACATGTTACGACGAGTTTAATCCCGCATCCGACGTGTAGGTACTCCCGCTCTCATTTGTTTGCACGATGGTGTTTGTTATTGTTTCATTTTACATTTGATAGCGGTCAACTGATAGGTTGTCTTTTATTTTTGTTTGCGTTTTGCGTCAAAAATCTATAATGTCTAAGCGAAAAAGAGTAGTGTTATCTCTTAAAAACAAAGTGAAGATAATTGAGAGTTTAAAAAATGGTGTACCTGAGAGAGATGAGAGAGAAGATGGAAGCTCACAACGTAAAGCCATGAAAAAATCTCATAAGGAAATTCTGGAGAACGCAGTTTTTACTTGGCTTTTGCAAAGAAAAGCATGCGGGCAGCCCACATCTAGACCTCTTTTATGTGAAAAAGCATTGGATTTTAATCAAAAGCTTGGTGGTGATACTTGTTTCAGGACGAGTTTTGGATGGTTAGCAAGATTTAAATCGAGACATGGAATTCGCGAATTGGAGATTCAAAGCGAGAAACTGTCTGCTAACGTTGCCTCAGCCGACTCATTTGTAGACGAAATAAAAGCATTTCTAGATGAAAAGGAATACGATTTAGATTTTATATACAATGCGAACGAAACAAGTCTTAATTAGAAAGCTCTACCAAGCAGATCATTGGCATCGCGTCGTGAAAATGCAGCAACGGGGCACAAAGTGAGTAAGGACACAGTTACGGTTATGGTTTGCGCGAACGCTAAAGGAACACATCGATTACCACTGTTGGCAAATCAAAAATACCACGCTGTTTCAAAAATGTCAAAATCCCCTTAACTTACGCTAACCAACAAAAAGCATGGATGAACACAAATATTTTTCTTACTTAGTGTGGGAATACATTTATTCCTGAGATGAAGAAATTTCAAAAGGACGTGGGAAAAGAGAGGGATGTGTTATTGTTGTTAGATAATATGCCAACTCACCTTTCCGCTGAAACACTAAGTCGAGAAAATGGGAAGTTTACAGTAAAGTTTTTGCCCCCTAACGTAACATCGATATTGCAACCTATGGACCAAAGTGTCATTGAAACTTTAAAGTGTTTATACAGAAAGCAGCTGCTGCGGCGTCTTTCGTCAGCAGACAGCAGTGATAAAGAAACGATGTTGATTTTTTTTAAAGAAATAAATTTAAAAGATTGTTGCTATATGCTGGTAGAAGCGTGGAACTCTCTGGAATCGCAAACATTAAAAAGGGCATGGAATAAATTATTAAAGACTCCATCCAATTCTTCAATTAAACCGCACGACGATTTCAAAGAAATTACAGAAACAATGAAAATTCTTAGCGAAACAATGAAAATTCTTGGAGAAGAGCGTGATGAAGAGAATATAAAGAAGTGGCTGAACTGCGATAGTGAAGACCCTGGATTTCAAATTTTAACTGATGAAGAAATCATTGACGATTTGAACAGTAACGAGAAAGAAGATGAAGAAGAGGCTGAAACTGGTGATGTATGTCAAGTACCATCTCACGCAGAAGCTATTGAAGCTTTAGATGCTAGTTTTAAACGGTTTGAAAGACAGAATGATTCGGATCCCATACAGTTGTCACAACTGAGGCGCATCAGGGACTTGCTCGCAATGAAAAGATGTGATTCATTACGTCAAAGATTAATAACTAATTATTTCCAACCAAAATTTTAAATTACTCAGGTATTATTTAATTCATTATGTTTATAGCTCGTAATTTTTTATATCGTATTGTCTAATTAACGTATGTAAACCTTTGCCATAATAAAAAAATATTAAAACTTAATTATTGTTTGATTTGACTTTGAAACCGATTATCCGGATTTTCGATTATACGGAATACCCCTGGTTTTATTTGATTCGGATAATCGAGATTCTACTGTACCCAAATTTCTCTAAAGAGTTTATCGTCACAACCGACGCATCCAGCTATGCTATTGGCGCTATTCTAAGTCAGATGAGCAATCAAAAGGTATACTTACCTATTTCATACGCAAGTCGAACTTTAAATAGAGCAGAGTCAAATTACAGCACAACCGAAAGAGAGCTACTAGCAATCGTTTGGGCAGTGCAAACTTTTCGTCCTTATTTATATGGTAGAAAATTCAAAATTGTCACTGATCATCGTCCACTAATATGGCTACGAAACTGTAAAGATCCAGGAAGTAGACTCATTAGATGGAGACTAAAACTCGAAGAATTTGATTATGAAATCGTCTATAAGCAAGGCAGAGTTAATTCTAATGCAGATGCATTATCTAGATGCCCTTATGAAGAAACAAAAGGTGAAACTCCAAAAACATGTATAGAAAATTGTTTTGTAAATATGATGAACCTAGACATAGATGACCAGTGCCCGGCCCGCATGGCCCATCCTGACGAGCCGCCACTGGGCCCGCTCGACACAAAAACACTATTATAAGGTATACGCGGATACCAACAAGAAATATCTACTTTACTTTAACTCAGTGGCGGCACGTCAGCGTGGCCCAGACGGGCCGGGCCCACCCTGACGAGCCGCCACTGTAGATGACACATTCCAAGATTATGTAAAATTTTATTACAATTCATTAGCTCCCACAGTTTATGATTATAATGACATAAACGGTAGCATAGATACAACTAAATCTAACGTCGCATATTTAACAGCAATTGATAAAGATGACCAAAATCCACACACAACGTTCTTCTTAGGAAAAAGTCTAAACAAAGAAATAATTCTGAATACCAGTTATTCCTTGTATGATATAGAGAAATCGCTAACAAAATATAAACAGCATATATATCATTGCTTTTGGAAACATTCATATTTCGATAAACCTACATACCAAGATTTATTTTACAGTATTCTAAATCTAAAGAAAATGCTTGTTAAAGACAAAGTTTCTGAAATAAATATCCCTGATCCAGTGGATTCACTCAATCAACTTAACTACAACAAAATACGCGATATCATCCAATTCATATTCCGCAACGAGAAAATAAAAATCAATATTTTTCATAATATAATTATAACACCCACAAAAGATCAAATTCCGGAAATATTATCTCAACTTCATGATTTTCCCGCATCAGGACATAACGGATTTCATAAAACTTATAATAAAATCAAACAGTATTATAAATGGAAACACATGAAAAAGGACATAAAAACTTATATAAAAAATTGTGCATCATGTCAGTTAAATAAAACCTCCAGAAAATTGACCAAAGCTCCAATGGAAATAACATCTACAGCAGATACTCCATTTGAAAAAATTTGCTTAGACATCGTAGGTCCTCTTCCGATTACCGAAAATGGAAACCGATTCATTTTAACCCCACAGGATGACCTAACAAAATTCTCCGATGCGTATCCAATACCTAATCATGAAACAAAAACCATTGCTGATGAACTTCTGAAATTTATAACTCGTTTTGGAATTCCAAAACAAATTCTTACCGACCAAGGTTCTGATTTCACTTCATCATTACTGAAGGAAGTAGCATTGTTGTTCCGTATAAAACTTTTAAATACAACTATATATCACCCTCAATCCAATGGCGCATTAGAAAGATCCCATTCCACATTAAAAGACTACTTGAAACACTATATTAACAATCAACAAAACGATTGAGATGAATATGTCCCACTTGCCATGTTTGCTTACAACACATCAGTTCATACAACTACCAAATACACGCCATACGAACTTGTTTTTGGTCAAAAGCCTACTCTACCCAGTTCCATTACAGCTACACCTGAATTCAGATACACTTATGATTCTTATGTTGAACAACTTAAATTGAAACTCAATAGATCTTTCGAAATCGCAAAGCAAAATATACTAAAATCCAAAGAAACTAGTAAAAACTACTACGACAGGAAAATTCATAACCCGAAATACAAAGAAGGAGACTTTGTTCTCATGAAAAATAATTCTTCAAAACCAGGTATCTCAAAAAAACTTTCATCTAATTGGAAAGGTCCGTATCAGATAACAAAAATTTGCGACAATAATAAAAATATTATCATTGGAATAAAAAGGAATAAAAAACTCAAAGTCCATACAAACCAACTAAAGCCAACCTCTCTTACAGGTTGACCCTCATAATCATGATGTTGCTCATATGCAAGCATTTAAATCCAGCCGGTGGAAGCAATGACTTTGAACTTCAGAAAATAAACAGTGGAAGCGGATTATTCTACGAAAATCTAGGCAGTGCCAGGTTTTATTCCGATTACTTTAAAATAGTCACACATATCGACATAAATTCTTATAGCGAAAGATTAGCCTTAGTAAGAAGAGTCGCTAAATTGTCATTCCAGTTATGCGACAAAATTAATAAGGATCACGTCAAATTATTTTGTAAACAAAATTCAAACATATTTAACTTTACAATGCCTGAATTAATGGAAAAAGAATCTTCTATTAAAGATATCATAGGTACTTCTAGATCTAAGCGAGGAATTTTAAACATAGTGGGCTCAGTCTCAAAATATTTATTCGGAACCATGGACTCAAACGATGCCGAATATTATGATAAAGTTATTCACAAAGTTGAAAATGACGATGCAGATATACAATTACTAATCAAAGATCAGATAAATGTAATAAAAACAACAATAACAAACTTCAATAATACAATCTCACAATTAAAGATATCCGAAAAACAGTTGAACATAAATATTGAAAAATTCAATTCATTCCTTACAAATCAAAATAAAATAAACTCTGAAATTGACATAAACGAGGAAATCATAGAACATATTCACCTATTAACATTTCTAATAAACGAAATAGATATCAAACTTGAAGAAATTATAGATGTTCTCCTATTCGCACGAAAAAATACTATTCATCCAAGTCTTATTAGTCCAAAACGATTAATAAAAGAACTTGTAAATTTCAAACAATACCTGAAACATGGACTAGAATATCCTATAAAACCCGAAATTAAAAAAATAAATCAAATACTAGACATTATCCAAATCCAATATTCGTTTATTAACGAACGTATGATATTTGTAATATCAATTCCATTGGTCGACGATTTAAAATTCAACTTGTATCACGTGATACCATTACCCATTCCACACCAAGATCAACAAACATATGCTTACATCGAACCAAGTTTCAAATATCTAGCAATTTCTGTAAACAAAATGCAGTATGCGCAATTCCAAGATCTCAAATCATGTAAACAATTAGAGCATAATAATTACATCTGTGAAAATTATATCGTGTACTCAACTCTAAATAAACCCGTTTGTGAAATTTCGTTACTTACAAATATAAATAATAAAATCCCAAAAAATTGCAAAACTAAATTCTTAACAGGTAAATTAGAGATTTGGCAGAACCTAATTAACAATAAATGGATATTTGTAGTTAGCAATCCACACATGCGTACAGTATCATGTAACGATACGATAAAAGATGTTGAAATTTCTAAAACGGGAATATTAACCTTAGGGTGAAATTGCAAAGCGTATTCATCACAAACCCAACTAGTTACGAAAAATGAAGTTATTGTCCATTATCAACATATAATTCCACCACTTAATATCGTGGAAGATGAATGTTGTGAGACCAAGAAAGTAAACGAAACAAAATTTGATTTCTATCTTAACCAAATTCACTTGTCTAACATTAAACTCGAGGATCTTAATGTAGCATCGCACAAACTTGACGATCTGAACGATCAAATAAACAAATTACACTCTCAGCCTCACTTTCACAGATATGAGACCATATACAAGTATGTTATTATCATAGTTTCTTCGATAATTCTATCATTCATTCTGTATAAACTATGCAACTGTATTAAACCAATCTTACCAAATTTCTTAAGAATTGATCGCCAATGTTGTTGCAAGTCAATCACTATCAACCAATACAATTCAGCCACTACCCCTAGAAATCGCAGTGTTGACCTCGAACTAAACACAATAAATGAAAGTTCACCTGCCATATTACCTGGAAATGAATCATATCAGTCAACCCCATTACGTTCAAAAAGAACACAGTCAAGATATAGATCGTCAGTATGAAAACTAAGCTACGACGAATATTAATTTTACAAATTAAAATTCGTCTTTTCCCAGGGGGATGCTGTTATGTGCCACTCACTCTAAGTGTCACATAAACAATTACCCACACTCATTGATTCATTTAAAAGTAATTATGTTTGCATAAATACGATCATGCTTGTGATTGATTCCACTCACACTAAGTGTCACATAAACAATTATCCATACTCACCTATGTTTATGTAAACACAATCACGCTTGTGATTGATTCATCTAATTAACTCAAGTGATCTTCCGATTGTCTCAAAATTAAACGATTCCTTCTGTAAACACATTTATGATGTGTAACCGATTCATGCGATTTTCGATTAGGCCAAAAGATAAACATTACGGGGTTTTGATATGCGAAAAGTTCAATTAGCGAAAATCATAAACAAATTGTAGCAAACACAAAATTCAAGGAATAAGATTTGATTTATCATCATCATTAAAAACTGTAAAAGGTAGTTGTTAGCGCTAGTTAATTGAAACGCGAATTTTCAATCACTAACCAACTTTATTTACATTCAGTTACTTAAGTACAAAATTACTACTTACTAAACAAAAAATATATTATGCTTACATTAATTGATTTCTTGAACAATTTAAAAACGTGCTTCTGAACTAATGCATTGACCGAGCTAGTATTTTGTTGATGTATTCACAAACCACAGTCAATGCATTCACAGGTAAACAGCATCGATTTGCTGACAAATGAAATCGATGGTGTTTACCTTTACAATGTTTTGGATATATGGATATATGATAAAGTAGAATGTTTATTGTCTTATGCTAATGATGATATAGAATAGCTGCTTAGTTATCTACATGTGCGTCGTACATCCTCCCGCCTCAGTATGGAGAGACGGTAATTCAAACGGTGCTTCGATGTGTCTTGGAGCCGGAACTGGATATTGAACTCGCTTAGCGCAACGTCTTTCTTTGCAAGTCCAGTAAACGGTAATAACGATGATGCCAATTAGAATCAGATAAATTGTAGTGTAATGATGGACGTTGTGCAGTCGAAGTTGAGTTGATGATGTTTCAATGCTCCGTTGTTGTTGCCTTATAGATGCTTCGATCTCCTCGACATCGTTCAGATCGACTTCTTTCTGCAGTTGAGGGATGGTAATCCTTTGTAAAGGTGTAGTTGTATTTGGTAATTGCGTTACGTTGTTGATTGCATCATTTATGTGAGCTGAAATTATGTGCTGGATGTTTGATATAATTGATCGATTTTGATCTCTGAGTTCCGTTGTGGAGTGTAAAACCATTGTGGGATGAACTATCATGCAATTTTCATCAAGTTGGATAGTTCCTGAGCCGTTAAGGTACAAGGATTGTGATGAACCTCCACAAATAAGTTGACCGCGAAAATCTTCCGCTAGAATATACAGCCACGTGTTCGGGTTATTTACCTTTTTCCATAATGATTTAGGTTTTTCGATATGTAACTTGCAATCGGACGACATTCGTTGATGGTTCATATAAAATCCAAGCTCACAACGACCTTGTTTTGAAGCTGTGGTGAGTATCGGTTGTTCCAACTGGCCGAATATCACTTTGTCAGTTAATTTCTGGAACGATTGGATGGTTTCAAGAAATGCAAACCGATCCTGGCGATGATTAATCGCTAAATATTTAGTTGTGGGTTTGACATATATAAAATGTCCATTGTGTACTGCAGGAACAGGTATCATTTCAAACAAATCGAACTTTTCTGAATTGAGCAACGGTATGCTTAAGCTCACCAATACGTTCTGTTTTGTAATCCGAATCTTCGCATGCAGGGATTTGTAAACTGTCAAAAGTGACTCTTCTTCTCCAAGTCCAGGTAGAGTTAAATCTTGTGGAATATGGTCTCGTATTATTCTCAGCTGTTCTTTAAGTTGTATTGGTGTTAACAGTAACGTGTTTATACGACTGTGCTTTACGTCTGTGATTGTGGAGAGAATGTTTTTTTGTACATTCTGAAATGTGGACACGATCAATATCAATAGTATGGCTGCGGAGTTAAATGCCTGTTTTACCATGTTCTCGTGTTGGGAATGGTTCAACAAAATAGATACATCATTAATATGTCTTTCTATGCTCTTTATTTGCTGTTGAATAAATTCTTTATCCTTTTTGAAGACGTTCAATGTGCTGTCTAATATTGAAGTTTGGTTTTTCAACAGCTCCCTTACCAAGTGATCATTGTTCTTCGCTTCCTTGATGTGCTGTTCGTATATGTCAGCAAATTCTTGATCAAGTGTTCCAAATAATCGATTTGACAGTATTCCAATGGCATTAAACAATCCTCTTCGTTTTCGAACAACAGAGCGCTCATTCTGCTGGTACAGAATTTCATTGATGTCTGACACTTCTGCAAGCTGATGGCGTAATTGGCTTAGAATTGCTTCGCAAACAGAGTTTGATTCGATTCGTTCATTTTTGCAAAGCTGCTCTAACATTTTAACAGCATTCTTCATCCCCAAAAATTCTTTCCAGTATATGTCCATATCATAGTATGTAAGCAAATTCCACTCACTTGAATAAAATTGGATTTCCGAAACATGATTAAAGTAAATTCCTTCATTGCCAGTAATATTTGTTATCACATAGTTTTCCTGTGATGTCTGCCCGAATACAAGAGGAAAGATTAACGCGATAATTAAAGCAAAACTCCAATTTATGCGGTGTGGGTACGTTCCTGAAGACCCAAGTTGTCCGCGATGTTTTTTCGCTGCTACGTCGTTCGATCCTGATTGGGTGTCAAAATGTCTTTTCTGTTCCTGGGTTGGTTTATCCTTTCCCGTAGGCCCTTGCTCATTTTTTCCATGTAACGTGTCGCATTCATCCCCCTGATTGTTATGGACGTTATTTGATACTGGACTTTGGTTGTCGATCACTGGCAATAATGATAGTTTAGTTATTGGTCGTTTGACCTTGCCGTTCTTTGTTAACAATGTTACGACACGTGTCAATCCATCATTACCAGGGTGAGTTTCAATTACTCTTCCCAACGCCCATCGTGATGGTGGCAGATTGTCTTCTTTGACAAGAACTATGTGTCCTATGTCTATATTGGGGGCTTTCGTCATCCATTTGGGGCGTTGTTGAAGTCTGCCCACAAATTCATTCGACCATTTTCGCCAAAATTCTTGGTGAAGATTTTCTAATCTTTCCCATCGATTTAATACATTCGGATTCTTTTCTAGATGATCTTGTTCAGGAATCGAACAAATGGGTCGGGTATTAAGAAAATGGCTAGGTGTTAATACTTCAAGGCTTTCTGGGTCTTCTGACAGAGGACAAAGAGGCCGTGAGTTGAGACATGCTTCGATTTGGGACATAAGTGTACTCATCTCTTCATATGTCAACTTATTTTCTCCAATTACTCGTCGCAAATGATGTTTGACTGATTTGACCCCCGCTTCCCATAGTCCACCAAAATGTGGGGACGACGGAGGTATAAAGTGCCATTGTATCCCTTGTGTAGAGAAGAAATTTTGCATTTCGTTTTTGAACGATTTGTCTTGGTGCAATTCACTTAGTATCTTGCTGGCGCCCGTGAAATTGGTTGCATTGTCACTGTATATATGCATCACATTGCCTCGTCTGCTATTGAATCGCTTTAATGCTGCTATAAATGCCCTTGAAGTGAGATCTGTCACTACTTCTATGTGCATCGCTTTGGTGGCCAGACAAATGAAGATAGCCAGATAGCCTTTGGTTGTTCGGTTGCCTCTACCCCTTGCCATAAGCAGTTCAAATGGTCCAGCGTAATCAACTCCGGAATGGGTGAAAGCTGGGTTGGCGGTAACTCGTGCTTTAGGCAACATTCCCATCATCTGTTGGGCTGATTGTGCCTTGTAGCGATGACACTTGATGCACTTATGTACGATTCTTTTTACCGCTTTAGAACCGTTTATAACCCAATATCTTTGACGGACGGCCTGAAGTGTCATTGTGTTTCCACCATGAAGAGTTTGTAGATGAGCGTTGTGTATTATCAAGTTTGTCAAATCACTATTATGTGGCAGTATAACTGGATGCTTTTGATCAAACGTCAGGTCCAAAGAATTCTCTAATCTTCCGCCTACACGTATGAGTCCTTCGGCATCAATAAATGGTGATAAATCTAGTAGTCTACTTGATTTGCTCAATTCCTTTTGCTTGTTTAACGCGTCGTGCTCATTTTTGAAATTTTCTATCTGTGTTTGTCGTAACACTATACAGAGTGCTCTTTCACGTTCTTCTGTGGTCAAAAATCCAACTTCTCTTATCTTTTTCGCCTTTTGACAATTCTTGATAAATCTCAGACAATATGCTACTGTATTTTGTACCTTGTTTATTGATGAGAATCTCTGCAGCAATGTTGAGCATATATTATCACCTTGATAATTTACTAAGTACACTGACACATTTCTTTTTTCCGATTCAGTCGTGATATTACCTTTGTCGGGGTATAGTATTTCACGGGCTTGTAACCACTGGGGACCAGTCCACCACATTGCATTTTGTTTTAACTCTTGTGGTGATTGACCTCTTGATGCTACATCAGCAGGGTTTTCTTCTGATTGGACGTGGTACCAACTACTTCTTTCTGTGGAGGACTGAATATGTGACACCCTATTCGCGACAAATGTTTTCCACTTGTGCGGATCACCTTTAATCCAAGCTAAAACAATTTCTGAATCGGTCCAAGCTACTGTTCGTATATTTTCAATTGCAAGCGCTTCTGCAGTTTCTCGTAGTAATGTTGCTAGTAATGCTGCGCCACAAAGCTCCAATCGTGGTAAAGTTAACTTAGATTTTAATGGAGCAACCTTTGTCTTTGCTGTTAAGAGTGTAGTGAAAACTTGATTCTGATGCTTTATTCGCATGTACACCACAGCACTGTATGCTTTCTCTGACGCATCGCAAAACCCGTGTAATTCACAATATTGATTATGATTGTTATAGCATACCCATCTAGGGATTTCAATTTGCTGTAAACAAGGTAATTCTTTTTTGAAATTGAGCCAAGCCTGTTGAATGGTGGCGGGTAACTTCTCATCCCAACCTAAATTGGTTGACCAAGTGTCTTGGATGAGTAACTTAACCTTTATGGTTATCGGAGCCAGTAAACCAATGGGATCGTATATTCTTGCTGCGTCTGATAACAATTCGCGTTTTGTGCATGGTATTAAATCTGTGTTCAAGTTTACCTGTATCTTGAACTTATCAGTTTTCGGGTTCCAATATACTCCCAAAGCCTTTATAATCTGCTCATTGTTAAAATCAAGACGCGATGACAATTCATGTAATTCCCATGGAGTTGTGTGCAAAACCTGGTTGCTATTGCTGGCCCATTTTCTTAACTTGAATCCACCCCTATTCAAAAGATTTATGAGCTGTTTACTTAACTGAATGGTTTCTTCAATCGAATCTCCACCAGACACAACATCATCTACATAAGTATCTTTCATTATGACTTCTTTAGCTTCCGGGTATTCATCTCCGTGATCCATCGCAAGTTGCTGAAGTGTTCGGATAGCCAAAAATGGAGCTGCTGCAGTGCCATATGTAACCGTAGATAGTTCATACTCCAGAATTTCTTCGTTTGGCGAATCTCGCCATAGAATTCGTTGAAACTTTCGGTCTCGGTGATCGACCAAAATCTGGCGGTACATTTTTTCTATATCCGCAGTGAAGACTATTTCATGCTTACGCCATCGAAGCAAGATTGTAAGCAAATTCTCCTGTATTTGGGGGCCTACCATCATAATGTCGTTTAGGCTCTCCGCGGTTTTCCGCTTGCAGGACGCGTCAAATACGACTCGCAACTTAGTAGTTGAGCTATCCTGTTTTTCAACTGCATGATGTGGAAAATAATACGTTGCCCCCGTATCCGGAGTAGCTGGTTTCATATGTCCAAGACTTATATATTCTTTCATGAAATCTTTGTACATAATTCCGAACACCTTATTCTGCTTGAACTTTTTCTCCATTTGAAGTAATCGTGCCATGGCTAACTCTCTAGTGCCCTTTATGTTTGCTAGCTCTGGATCTTCCTTAAATGGAATTCTAACTATGTACCGACCATTGGCATCTCTTCGATGTGTTGTACGATAATGTTCTTCACATTTTATTTCTTCTGGCGTCATGATCGGAGTCTGCACAGTTTCTTCAAGTTCCCAAAATTTGCGAAGGGTTTTGTCTAAATCCACTTCACTCACTAAACACTTCAGGTTGTCTTTTGACGTAAACTTTGACATAATATTGACTTCGCCAAACAGAATCCATCCTAATTCTGTACATTGCGCAACTGGCGTTCCAGGGGGGCCTCGAATAATACCATTTTTTAATATTTTCGCATATACGTCGGCTCCCAGAATCATATCGATTCTTCCTGGAGTATAATAGTAAGGATTTGCCAATTGAAGCTGCTCTATGTGCTTCCATGAGTTTGACTCAATGGTCTCTGATGGTATTGTGTTCGTAAGCTTTTTAAGTATTAGCGCATCAATATTTAACCCGAATGTCGATGTAAAATTCGGTCTAATTATTATCTCTACACACTTTTCAATCCTTCCAACTGACGTGTCTCCTACGCCTGATACTGTGACTTCGACCTTTTTCTTTGGAACACTCAACTGTTGCACTGCTTCTTCCGTTATAAAGCATGTTTGAGCTCCCTGATCAATTAGCGCCCGTAGTGTTACTAGACGACCTTGTTTCCCGACAACTCTGATAAGAGCGGTAGCTAACAGCACCTTTCGACTTTCTTCTATGTTGGCTGTATGAACATTGATGGGCTCGATGTTTGATGTGTATCTTGATTCGTTTTTCTGATCTTTACTTGTATTTTCTGTTTTTTTGTTTACATGTAGTAGCGTATTGTGTTTTTTATTACATATTTTGCATTTTTTGAAACTTCTGCATGCTATAACATGATGACCTTCGGTTAAACAATTTAAACACATGTTGTGTTTTTTTAATGTATCATAGCGTTGAGGCACACTCATATTTTTAAATTTTTCACAAAAAAATATTTTGTGTTCTTCACTGCACACAGGACATTGTCTCTTCACAATTGCACTGTGGTGGATCTTCGTTTCTGACCGCTTAATTGGCTTTCCTACCTTGAACGATGAATTTGTTGCTTCTAAGCTTTGGAATCTTGCTTCTAGATAATTCAGAAAATCTTCTAAATTTTGGACTTCTCGAGGATTAGAAAGTTTTTGCTCGTATAAGCGACGAGATTCCTTATCTAATTTTTGTGTCAATACATGCAAAATTATTGGATCCCAACTCTTGGTTTCTACTCCCAAATTTTTGATTGCTGCCATTGTTTCAATGATAGTATCATGCATGTTCTTTAAGCCATCTGCTGACTCCTTTAACAGATCTGGCTGCTCAATTAAATTGTTTAATAATGCAGTCAAAATTGCACGTACATTATTATAGCGTTTGCAGACGATATCCCAAGCTACACTATAATTGGCGTTGGAAATCGTTAAATGTTGTATGAGCTCACTTGGCTCATTCTTTAGGGTTGTTTTTAAATGATACAATTTCTCGGATTCTGTTAACCGGGCGTTCTTATGGATTAGTTCTGTAAACAACTCCTTAAATGGTTGCCACTTCAAATAATCGCCATAAAATATTGGTATTTGAATTTGTGGCAATTTGATGCCCGACCGAGTTCCATTTTCAAGCATCTGTTGAGCATGGTCACCAACTGATTGTAATTTAATCATTGCCGTTTGATATGATCGTTCTGTTTGGGCAAATACATCATTTTCGAAGTACTCTACTTTGCATTTGCCTAGAGCCACAATCTCCCCATGATTAGTAACGATAAGCTGCCAGTAATTGTTCAGTAATTTTGTTTTTTGTATTATGAAAGGCAATGATGCAGGCTCGTTGAGCTCGTTCTCAACTTCTTCGGCCACTCTCATCAAGCTTTCTACTAGCGCTTCTTGCTTCTTGATCAGTTTTAGTTGGATTTCGATATCTTCCGTGTGCTTTCGCCTCTCAATGGCATCTCGGATAATATCTTCTAAGCTGATCCTTGTCTGCTCATAAATAGCCTCGACTCCCTCAAAATAGTTCTCAGCAAAATATGTATGCTTGGGGTCATTGGCTTTATATAGTTCGATCTGTTCATTATTTTTCTCAAACTCCGTCCAAATATTGATGAGAGATTGGAGTCTCGTTTCGCCATATTCTTTCGTTCGCCTTACCAATGGGTCCTTTGAAATTTGAGCATTAATTTTTTGAATAGCTCTTGTAAGGGCGCTTTGAGACTTAATTAACGATTCCATTTCAAATGATACCCTAAATATTAGCTTGATCCCAAACTTAGCAGCAATTTAATCCCAAAATTAACAGCAGTTTAATCCCAAAATTAGCAGCAGTTTAATCCCAAAATTAACAGCAGTTTAATCCCAAAATTAGCAGTCAACGCGTATGACTTGTCACGATCAGTCTAAATTCGCGACGTTAACTATGTACGCGACGTAAATAAATTGTTCTCTCAACGAATATGAATTCGCGACGTAAACTGTGTAACTGAATTGCTTTCTCGATGAATATGAATTCGCGACGTGAACTGCGCAATTGAATTGCTTTCTCGATAAATATGAAAGTTTGCTCACAAAATACTTTAATTTTTTTTTTATGGCTTACTGAAGACACTAGTTCTACAATAAGCTTTTACAAATACCCCTTGACACTCGTTCAAAGGAGTCGTTCTTTTAAATTAATTCACAATTCCCAAGACGCTTGTTCTAGAGAATGCTTTTTAATTTAATGGAACATGTAATCCTCAAGACACTGGTTCTAGAGGAGGCTCGACGGACCAAATGTTAGCGCTAGTTAATTGAAACGCGAATTTTCAATCACTAACCAACTTTATTTACATTCAGTTACTTAAGTACAAAATTACTACTTACTAAACAAAAAATATATTATGCTTACATTAATTGATTTCTTGAACAATTTAAAAACGTGCTTCTGAACTAATGCATTGACCGAGCTAGTATTTTGTTGATGTATTCACAAACCACAGTCAATGCATTCACAGGTAAACAGCATCGATTTGCTGACAAATGAAATCGATGGTGTTTACCTTTACAATGTTTTGGATATATGGATATATGATAAAGTAGAATGTTTATTGTCTTATGCTAATGATGATATAGAATAGCTGCTTAGTTATCTACATGTGCGTCGTACAGTAGTATTGATTGACATCTTAATTGAAGCACCCTATATAAAGGACGATCCTGTCCAGTCAATTAATTCAGTCAGCAGCAGTCAGCCGTTCATTCTCATTTATCCGTTGAGTCCGTTCCGAGCATAAAATTATAAAAGTGAAAAGTCAGAAATTGTAAAAGTAAAAAGCATAAAATTATAAAGGTGAAAAGTCAGAAATTGTAAAAGTAAAAAGCATAAAATTATAAAAGTGAAAAGTCAGAAATTGTAAAAGTAAAAAGTATAAAATTGTAAGAGTGAAAAGCATGAAATTGTAAAAGTGAAAGGATAGAAATTGTAAAAGTGTAAAGTTGGATTTTGTAAAGGTTTAATGCTGTATTGAACACTGTAAAAATTAGATATTGTGTGAGACACCAAAATAAAGTGTGTAAGATGTATGAATAAGAACGAATTTTATTTTGCCCATAACACTATTATTAAGAGATTCAAAGGAGAGAGCATTACAACCAGTGGCGGCTCGTCAGGGTGGGCCCGGCCCGCCTGGCCCACCCTGACAAGCCGCTACTGAGTTAAAGTAAAGTAGATATTTCATGTTGGTATCCGCGTATACCTTATATAAGTGTTTTTGTGTCGAGCGGGCCCATTGGCGGCTCATCAAGGTGGGCCAGGCGGGCCGGGCCCACCCTGACGAGCCGCCACTGATTACAACGTTTCTTGTCTTTGGAGCGCAAATTAAACAAAGATCAATCATTGAAAAATCAATATACAAATTTCATAGAAGAGTATTTGCGTCTAGGACACATGGAGGAAGTAAACATGAACGATATTCCTAAACCACATTATTTCTTGCCACACCATTGTGTCTTAAGGCCTGATAGCACAACGACTAAGTTGAGAGTGGTATTCGATGCTTCGGCTAAAACATCGACAAATATTTCGCTCAACGATATACTGTATACAGGTCCATCACTCCAAGAAGATGTTTTCACTATACTTTTACGCTTCCGCCTTCCAAAGTTTGTATTCACGGCGGACATCGAAAAAATGTATCGCCAAGTGAGGGTGAGAAAAGAGGTTCAGAAATATCAACTAATATTATGGAGAGATGACCCAAATGAAAGTGTCAGGTGCTACCAACTTTCCACAGTCACTTATGGGGTTACAACCGCCCCTTACTTAGCGATAAAATGCCTGAGGCGGTTAGCATCTGAGAATGAAAGTTCAAGTCCTCTAGCGGCGGAAGCTATAACCAGTAATATTTATGTTGACGATGTCATGGCTGGATCAAATAGTCTAAGACAAACGATCGAAATGAAAAACCAATTACGCCAAGTTCTTCTTTCTGGTGGATTTAAACTAAGAAAATGGTGTGCAAACCACACTCAGCTGCTAGAAGGCATCTCTAATTATGATCGTGCAATTCAATTCACAGTCAACGGAAAACACGATGAGCACATAAAAATGCTAGGCGTAAATTGGCTACCCAATTCTGACAATTTCCGGGTACAAGTCTTGCAGTCAAACGAAACTAGAGTGACAAAAAGGACCGTATCTTCAGACATTGCCCACATTTTCGACCCACTTGGGATAATGAGCCCAGTTGTGATTAAGGCCAAAATCTTCTTACAGAAATTATGGAAGTTGAATCTTGAATGGGACGCGGCAGTACCGATGGAAATGCATACTCAGTGGGTGAATTTCCGTCAACAATTGAAAACTTTAAAGAACATTCAGTTTCCAAGGCATTTATTTTCTCGAGGAACGCCGCATAGTATTCAGATTCATGCATTCAGTGATGCATCAGAAAAGGCATATGGATCAGCGATTTACATTCGATCAAAACATAAAGATGGTACTATCGCAGTAAGACTCTTGTGTGCAAAATCAAAGGTTGCTCCAACAAAGATCGTATCTCTGCCTCGATTAGAGCTTCAAGCTGCTACACTTACAGCAAAGCTTGCCATACGAGTAAAGAAGGACTTACATTGGGAAGAAATACCTTGTACATTTTGGACTGATTCAGAAATTGTCCTTGCTTGGTTAAGAAAACCATCTTCATCATATGTAACGTTCATAGCTAATCGTGTTGCAGCTATACAGGAGTTGACATCAGTAGATCAATGGCGACATGTACCAACAAAAGAAAACCCAGCAGATGTAATTTCAAGAGGAATCTCGCCAGAAAAATTAAGTGAAACTTTATGTTGGTTTTATGGACCAATATTCCTGAATGGGGCAGAACAAAATTGGCCAATTAATCCTAAATTCGAGACGACACTTGAGATGAAGCCGGCAAAAGTGGTACTGTCAGTAGCTGAGGACACAGATAATTTCTTGGCTACTATTGATCACCAAAACTCATTTCAGCATCTAAGAAGAGTGGTTGCATACATGCTGCGTTTCATCAACAATGCACGAAACAGCGAAAGCTCACAAAGACGGAAGAAGTATCTTTGTATCGATGAATTAGAAGTCGCTACAAGGTTAATCATTCAAGAATCTCAACGGCGGGGATTCCCAGGAGGTTTAGCATTGCTAAAGAAAAGCAAAATGGTTGACAAGCAAAGTAGTTTAAGTGCACTAACGCCATTCTTAGATCAAAATGGCATAATTAGAGTCGGAGGACGCCTGCAAGAAGCAAACATTGCGTACGATGCCAAGCATCCAATGCGTCTGCCGTATAGTGATCAGATAACCCGGCTGATAATGACAGAATATCACGTGAAAAATTCTCACATCGGTCCACAAGGCCTATTAGCAATCACCCGACAGCGTTTTTGGCCTATCAAAGGGAAAACCATAGCACGATCAAGTGTACTAAATTGTGTTCATTGCAGTAAAACAAAGCTGAAGCTACTGACTCAAATGATGGGTACTCTGCCAGAAGAGAGAGTCCAACCTAGCCCTAGCCCATTCTGGACTCATTTCAAAATTCGTGGCAAAAAACCGCAGAAAACTTATGTGGCCGTATTTGTATGTTTTGCTACTAAGGCAGTGCATTTGGAAGTAGTAAGTGATCTTACAACAAACGCATTCATTGGAGCATTAAAACGGTTTGTGAGCAGAAGAGGTAATTGCAGACACTTGTACTGCGACAACGCAACCAATTTTGTGGGGGCCAGAAATCAATTAGAAGAACTTCGATTAACAATATATTCTAAAACTGCAGAGGAACAAATTGATAAGTTCTGTACCAGCAGAGGAACCGAATTTCATTTTATTCCCCCCAGAGCACCCCATTTCGGCGGGTTGTGGGAGGCTGCTGTAAAATCCGTGAAAACATTACTACCAAGCAGTATGAATAATCATTCACTCACTTATGAAGAGCTTGAGACAGTAATTACGCAAGTAGAGGCAATACTGAATTCACGGCCCATAACACCAATGTCTTCTGACCCAAATGACCTGACAGCACTAACACCAGGACATTTTTTGATGGGGAAACCTCTTACAAGTATCACCGAGCACGTAGAACAACCTTCGCGCGCTGATCTTCATACACAATGGAAACGTATTGTTCACTTAAAGACTGAATTTTGGCAGCGCTGGGTAAAAGAATACCTCAGTGAACTCCAGTACAGGGGAAAATGGAAACAGCGGTGTAATAACGCAGAACCTGGGATGATGGTAGTTATAAAAGAAAACAACGTACCTCCGATGCAATGGTCACTTGGCCGAATTATTGAAACCATAAAAGGCGACGATGATCTAGTACGAGTTGCAATCGTTAAGACAGCAGGCGGGGTCATTAAAAGGCCTATCCACAATCTCGACCCTCTGCCTATAGAGTCGAGCAGTAGCATAAGTACCGAAGTGGAAGTCCAGTCGCAAGACAGTAACGAGGTTGCATCAGAGGCCAGAAAGACCAAACGAACCGCTGATCGAAGAGAAGTACCATTAAAGTCCAAAAAATCTCGCGGGAGCCATTCTCCAATCAGTTTGGTACTTCTAACAAGCTTGATATTGCGGAATGCTTGAACAAATTTGCGTGACACCATTCAAATCAAACCCAGGACTTTATTACGAACGACTAGGTCATACGTTCCTGTCATCTGATGAATGGAATGTGGTGGTATTTTATAATACCACAAACTATTGGAGAGAAGCAACTGTCATAAAGAAGGGACTCAGTAACTTAAATCATATATGCAAGGACATAATAGTTAAGGTATCATGTGAACCTGCATTGTCTCATTTCCAAGATATGATAAATGAGATAGAAGAAGGAAACAAATTGCTGCGACAACATGAGCATTCCAGGAAAAGAAGAGCTCCGTTGAATATAATTGGTAACGTTGCAAACTCCTTATTCGGTGTTTAGGACTCTTGGATCAGCTAATCTTCAGAATAAAGCTTCCGCTTATTTCTCACGAGTCTTTTGAACTTCTGCATATAATTCCAGTGCCTATTGCAATGAGCGACGGGTTCTATTCGATGAGTGTTTCAACGTCGTTCATCATCGTCAATCTCCATCGAGATTTATATTATCCGATATCGGAACTGGAACTATCCCGGTGTGCCATCATCAATCATTCTGAGTATCTTTGCAGGCAAAATCATCCTCTTTATCGATTTCTAGTCGTTGCAAGTTCACCATCTTGACGGAATCCGGTCCAGATACTTCATGCAACTTCATTAGAACTAACGAAATAAATCGATGGACGCAGTTATCAAGTCCAAATCATTGGATGTACGTCGTACAACAACCGACCAGCATCAACATTGTATGTGATAACAGAATGCAAAGTAAAACCTTAACTGGATCAGGCATCATCAACACGACTAACGGATGCAGAATTAAAGACGAATCGACAATACTGCAAGCCAACACTGTATATTCCAGCATGATAAAGGATTCTTTTATACCATCGAAAAATGTTCCTGATGTCGTCCCTATAGTGGAGTTTTCAGTAAAGCATTTATCGTCTGCATGGGATACGCTAGAACCCAAATTGAAGGCGCTACATGACAAGGTTGCGTCATTGAAGACAGCCGAAGCGAATAGTGCAACGAATGCGCATCATCATATTCATCATTATAGTATTGGTCACTCAAGCTTGGCGATCGCGATCATCTGCCTTTCATGTCTTCTATGGCGGTTTTTTAGAAGACACGCTCAACCGAAAAGTTCAAGGCCATCAGTACCAGCTCCACGGCAACTTCCTCCTGACGCCTTCAAGATAGACGCAGAAATTAACCTTTGAACAGTCCGTTCAAAGGAGGGGGAGGATGTTCGATATCTGTTCGATACGTTTCGATACTTGTTTTTATTATACCATTCATGTTAAACTTTAAAGTTATTTCTCATACTGCTTATGCTTCGCGAAGTATTGATCTACAGTTTTATACGCGTCAGCAAATTAAATATTGAACTATTGGTATTCAATAAAAATTATAAGCAGTATGAGGAATGATCAAAGTTCATTCTCGATACAATTGTAAAATATGTTATGAATAATTAGTCGTAAGCAAATGTATTGTAAGTAAAATTATGCCATATAAAGAACGAATTAATGTGAATAAAATCAATCTAAGCGTGGACAAAGCCTTTGATTTATCCTTGGTGAGGCTGCTAGGGGCGCTAAGGTTAGTTGAGTTCTGGCACTGAGCTTGAATCCAATGGTTCTATTAGAATTCCTAATTTCTGGTATTGTACTAGAAGTTAGCGCTAAAATAGAACCATTTAACATTTCTATTAGAATTCCTAATCTCTGGTATTGTACTAGAGGTTAGCGCTAAAATAGAATTGTTCAAAGGTGAGAATACGTACTGAACGTATTCTACATCACCTGATACTAGTTGAAGTTTGAGTTCTTGTACTGTACTTGAATTCAGCATTTCAACTGAACCACCTGGTTTCTAGTATTGCACTAGAAGGCAGTGTCCAAAGGACTCCTTTCTGAAGGCTAGAATAAGTGCTGTACTTAGTTTACGCCCGACCTACAGAAAAAGGACCGACATCAGGTGCTCAAAATACAATAACGACACCTATCAAGAGCGATTCAAGAAAAGCCTTGGTCGCTATACAAAAACAATATATATATATATATATATATATATATATATATATATATATATATATATATATATATATATATATATATATATATATATATATATTCATATATATCATGCAAAAAATTCAGTGTCTATTTCTCGGAAACTTTCAGGATACATTGGTGTATATGCATAGTTTGTTTTAATGAAAATGTTGTTGCAAATGAAATTGTTTCATATTTTTGGTAAATTATACCAGCAAATGTCTTTTTTTGTCAGCATCTTGATTTTCGTCTTCGGACGTTGTCCTAATCAAAAAAGTTTTGAGTGAAATACGAAATACCAAACATTTCTTGATAAAGGTTAGGTTATCTTACAGGCGAAGCTATTTAATTGGAAGTGCATCGCTTTTATTACATTGTGCCAAATCGATAAAATGAAAATTCGAATTTCCTGAACACTACAAAATTATAGCTTAGACTTTTTAACTAAGGACTGCAGAATTCCTGTCAAACCTTTAACTCTTTTATGATTCATAAAAGAGTCAGAGTCATAAAAGAGTCAGTTTCAAATGAGCGGCAAGCAACATATTTTTTGCGTAATTTTGCTATGAAGGTCGAATATTTTTGCGGCGATAATTTATCACCGCTCAGGATAAATTACATTCAAAATCACAACGTTCAATCACTATTGTTCTTCCAACAACCGAAAACTGACACTTTTTTGTCAATTTTCAGGAAATGCAATGAGAGCGTTCCAGTACTTTTCATGAATCTTCCCACCACATAATTCAGGAAAATTCAATAAAATTCAGTGACTGAAAGTACGGGAACAGACCTATTACGACCCATCACGCATGACATATGGACACAGGCAGCTCCTGCACACGGACGGAATAGCTTTCCACCATTAGCCCCTTCAATCCTCTCGCGCACAAAGCATGTTGAAGCTGCCTTTACGCCATTTCGCTCTCATTGTCAAATTGGAGGGGAACTACTTGGATTTGACTCGATTTGACTATGAGCAGACAAAAAAACGCCTCGCCGGGGGCTTCGCCCCCCCTGGACCCCCCTCCCTGACTCACGCTTCACACTCACGCGGGATTTTACCAGGCTATAACATGAAAAATATGGAACATACTTTTACGAGCTTAACAACAATACAAACGCGATATCTGGATAAGCGTTTTTGCACCATCGGGTGTTTGCTTGACCGGACTGCCGGAAATAATGTATATGTAATCAATGTATGTACAATGTACATACGTACACACATACATACACACATATATATATACATATACACACATATATACACATGTGTGCATATACATTTGTATACGTATACACATATATATACACACATATACACATACATATATATATACACATGTATATACGTACATATATATACATACATATATACATATATGTACATACACATATATACATACATACACACATATATACACACACACACAAAAATACACATAAATACATAAAATAAGCATACATATATATATCTACACATATATACACACATTCATACATGCACATATACATATATATACAATATATGTAAATATGTATACACAACGTATTAAGTTAATTATACTACAAGCAACAAAACACGACAAACCTTTTCATATCCACATCACTCTATTTAGCACACCATCACAGCCAATGTTCGTGGAACGCTTTCTGGTAACGCTTTTTTATGTCGTTTTTTTCAAACAGGCTCCCGTAAAAGTATGTTCCATACTAAAATTACTACCATCCCCTTCAATGTAAATCTTATGGGCATGTCCACTCCATTTCTACTATCTCACTGGACACAAGTTACTATGACCACAGCGTAATAACAACCAGCGTACCAACTTATTCCACTTTCCCAAAAAAACACTTTGACCTTGAAATTGCGCCTCCATTTACGCAATGCATTATCTGTCAAAGCAGCCTGAGATTATGTTGGTATATTTTGCGAGAGTGGGCCGTATGTGAGCAGCGAAAAATCTAACTTGAGTATGTAGTTGCCGAATTGTATATTGCATCTCTTTCTGCACCATGCGATTTTTTCCAACTTTCCAGGCTGACCAACAATACAGTCTCAGGTTAGATCACTGGATTTTTGGGCCGTATACATATACGGAGTTGGTACGCTGGTTAGGAACTACTCATTACGCTGTGCTATGACTGACAATAAACCGTCCTCGAACGAAGCACAAGGCGACATGTAACCTACTACGTAAGTTTTTTGTTATTCGTGTGTTGTCTCTTGCGGTGATAGGTTGTAGCCGGAGAACTGCAGTGTCTGTTTTTCTCCGAAGGACGGTCTTTCTCTGGAATTGACAAGACATGAATCATCGTGTCTTGAACTGCGTGTTCGCGTCGTCGCGTTGTTCCGAGATGCCTTTGTGTTCTATGTTTGTTTGTCATATATGAAAAAGTGCGCGTTCTTAATACGCAATTTGTGTTTGTACTAAATCGAATTAATCGATAATTGAAGAAAGTTTACTAATCGTGTACACGTTGGCTGATGCCTGCTAGTCAGAAAGCCAAGACCTTTTTTGCAAAAGTGCAGAAAAACCGGAGGGGAAAAAAAAAAGTTGTTTGTTTTACATAACTATTATTAAATATTATTTTTTGCTTCGTCTAGTTCCGACCAACAATAGCACCAGTCCTCTTAGGCTAAAAAGAAAAATGTAGCCGAAATGGATGTGGAGGAGTTATGGGGCCCATACACGACGCTTGCATGCATGCACAATCGCATGACTGCACATGCGGATTGAACGTGTATGGCAATGATTGACTGAATCAATGCCTTCTATATGTACGGGCCGTAATGCAGAATGATGACGTCAGAGCATCCGACCAAATGTCGCGAAAAACACACGTAGTCTTATGGGACGTCCGCGGGAAAATGTTAATTGTACGGGTTATGCTAAAGTGAGTTTAATGAAAACTAAGTGGTAACATGCGAAACAGTGCTAGTGAACAGCTTAAACACATATTAATGCGGTGCGTGCGGCATAATTAGAAAAATTCGCGACGAAATGTTTATCAGGTGTTGTTAGGTTATGTGATGTTCCGTGTCGATCTACTATCGCGATACAATTGGTCGATACAAAATGAAAGTTATGGCTAAATATTATTATTATAACGCGTCCAAGCACAAAAAACTAACGTTTTATTCGTATTTTAGCTAAAAAACCGCATGTGAAATCTCGGTGTGTGTCGGCACTGCCTCGTGGAAATGTAAAATGGTTTGACGCCATGACGTCACATCGACAACGATTACGTAGCCTGACGGCCCGTACTTCTAGAAGGCATTGACTGAATGCACATGCTGACTGCATGATTACAAAACTTTTTGATATTTTCTCGACTGCGCATGCCTGCATGAGAGGTTTATGTTGAATATTGTGCATTCAAGCTCAAATTTCAGAAGTTTTTGTTCCGTGAACATCGTCAATAAATATTATCGTCAATTAATATTGCAACACATGTGTCATCTGACATCTTACCCACTTTAATTCAAACTTTCTAATGAAAACTGCACAGTTTTGCATGAATCGTGTAGGGCAGACGCAATACTGCACAATCAATGTACTGTGCATGCATGCATGCGTCGTGTATGGGCCCTATTAGGCGGGAGTGCGAGTGTGGTTATGCGCAAATCGGCGGCTAAATACTTGCCAGATTTTAGTAAGAATCTTTCGATTTACGAAAAGGGTAAGTACAGCAATCCAGGCGACACTGCAAACATGTCGATGTTTTCCATGTCCGAAGCGATCTGTGGAAGTGATGAGATCGCGCAACCTGCTGTGCCAAGTCGAAGTCATCCCGTGTCCGACATATCCAAGATCTACGGTATGAATCAAATCCCCGATTTCCAAGAACCGTCTGCCAAAGAACTTCCGCGAACTGATGATACAACAATGGTACTAAATACAGAAGAAAGGGAGATTTTAGCAGCGCATCGTTCAAGCTAGAGTTACAATCAATGCAACCAACATTTGTTGCACGTCAAAATGAGTTTGAACCTATGAGAACGTATGAGAGCAGTTACAATGATGCAACACAACTTTGCTTGGCAGCAGAGTTTGCTCATACCTCAAACTTGGCATGGCAACAAAATACCCAATTCCACCTGTTCCTATGAGCGTTTGGGAAATCGGAACTGTCATATGTAAATGACAATCAGAATTTGTATTTTTTTGTCTCAGTTTTGCTTTGCATTATACTCCGCAGCTTTTAGAGGATAAAATATTCACTGATATATCTTTCCGAGACTTTAAAGGATCCAAATTATCGAACAGCAATTTCTTTAATATAGCCAGTGACAGATGACAGTAAATGTTGTGTTGCATTGATTGTAACTCGTTCCACCAACAAAACTTGGCAGCAAATGTTTGTTGCATTGATTGTAACTCAAGCATCAGGCCATTCTATATTGATCTTAGATAATCCGAAAATGATAAAGGCATTTATCGAAATGAGACTCGACCCAAAAGTCGCTAAACTATACCTTAGGTTAGGTTAGGTTAACGTGGCTGCCGATCTTCAGAGGCCTGACGACCAGCACACATAGGCACAGAAGAGGCCCGTTGTGATACCACAATAATTTTAGTGACTCTCTTCTACTCACTAAAGTCAGGAAACCATTTGCTTCCTTTGAGAAACCGGACTATCCCCTTTAGCTCTACCAGGGACAGTTCCGTCAGGTTTGAGAGAAAGGGTGCACCAAGTGCCGCCAGTCTTCTCCTTGCCAAAGCCGGACACTGGCACATGAGGTGAAGGACGGTTTCCTCCTCATCCTCAGAGCCACAGCTCCGACAGAAGTCATTAAACTCTACGCCCAAACGTTGTGCATGTCGTCCTATGAGGCAGTGGCCCGTTAGAACGCCCACAGTGCAACGAAGGGCGCTTCGAGTTAAGCCTAAAAGCTGCCTGGTGCGATGCGCATCCATGGATACCCAGGACTGCCTTGTTATCACACAGGAAGATTCATCTGCCCAGGACTTCTTAGCGTCCTCAAGATATTTTTGCCTTATGGCCAGTTTGACCGATGTCATCGGTATACCTATTGAAAAGGAGCAAGAGACGTCAGGTAGCAAAGTTCCAAGCCTTGCTAGCTCATCGGCCTCACAGTTGCCCTGAAAACCCCTATGTCCAGGTACCCAAATCAATTGAACAACCGAATGTCTCGACATCTCCCTAAGAGATGCACGGCATTCAGCAACAATCTTGGACATTGTACAAGGACCAGCAAGGGAATTAATAGCCGCTTGGCTATCTGTGAAAATACCAATATTGACCCCGAATATTCGATTACACAGAAGCCAGTCGACTGCCTGATAAATAGCTACCACCTCCGCCTGAAAGACACTACAGTGGTCTGGTAGACGGAGGGACAGCTTGAGATTCAGCTCATC